>CM069906.1:101172802-101470212 GCA_036172215.1 Camellia granthamiana
CTTTTAGCACGGTCCACTGATCTGTGCTTAACACTTTTCCTTTTCACTTTGCAGACTCTGACTCAGGTTGCCCAGGCACTCCTTTGAACACTTCAATCGAGATACTCAACACCTTCTCAACACTGAGCTAATTTATACATCCAACAATGCGAGGCTGCCAAAAATCTCTTCTTCAAATGTGGGTGGAAAGCGGCTGTGTCGCAGCTCGGTTACGGCTACGAGACCGAGGTTTTCCTAAACCCTCCTCCATATTTTATACCGAGCTCCATGGTGGAGCATGCAAATGCCATTCAGCAGAAATTTCTTCAAGAAGGGGAGGACAAGGATGCTGCTCCTGAAGACATCGCCCAGCCCGGTCGCCAATCCATCTCTCTAACTCCAGTGGTCTCCATCTAACCCTTGCTTGCTGTGCCTGATGCGGTGTTTCCGACCGAGCTCGACCAAAGTGTGCATGTGACAACCGAGCTCCCTTCTGAAACCGGGCTTTGAGTCGATCTGGATGCGGATCTTGACGACCTTTTTACTTTATCCTGTATTTTCTTCTTGAAATCTTCAGTTTTCTGATCTTTCTGTTTGGTTTGCTCCATGCTTGCAATCGTTTTCCAATTGTGATCTGAATGAAGTATAACATTTCCTGGCCGAGATACTTATCTCGGTCTCAGCCTTGAAATCTAACTGGTCATACCTGCCAACCTCTTCAGCCTAGGTTTTTACCTCGACTGAAGATCACTAAAAGTTGTTCCAGCCAACCACTCTTGAATCTAGATCCTCATCTCGGCTGAAGAGTATTAAAAGTTAGTTTTTCTAGCAAATCACGCTTCAGCGCGGATCCTTATTTCGGCTGAAGAAGAGCTTGATGCTTGGCCATTCCTGCCAAACTCCTTTGGCCGAGGTAACCATCATCCCGGCAAAAGAGTGTCCAAAAAATTTTTTGTTGGTCAAACCTGCCAACTACCTTTAGCCTAGGTCCTTACTTCGGCTAAAGAGTGCAAAAAAGTTTTTTGTTGGTCAAACCCGCCAACCACCTTTAGCCTAGGTCCTTACTTCGGCTAAAGGGTGCAAAAAAGTTTTTTGTTGGTCAAACCCGCCAACCACCTTTAGCCTAGGTCCTTACTTCGGCTAAAGGGTGCCAAAAAGTTTTTTGTTGGTCAAACCTGCCAACCACCTTTAGCCTAGGTCCTTACCTCGGCTTAAAGGGTGCAAAAACGTTTGTTGGTCAAACCTGCCAACCACCTTTAGCCTAGGTCCTTACCTCGGCTTAAAGGGTGCAAAAAGAGTTTTGTTGGTCAAACCTGCCAACCACCTTTAGCCTAGGTCCTTACCTCGGCTAAAGGGTGCAAAAAAGAGTTTTGTTGGTCAAACCTGCCAACCACCTTTAGCCTAGGTCCTTACCTCGGCTAAAGGGTGCAAAAAAGAGTTTTGTTGGTCAAATCTGCCAACCACCTTTAGCCTAGGTCCTTACCTCGGCTAAAGGGTGCAAAAAAGTTTTTTGTTGGTCAAACCTGCCAACCACCTTTAGCCTAGATCCCTATCTCGGCTTAAGAGAGGTAAGTTTTGGTTTTTCCAGCCAACTCTGCTTCCAATGCCCCTAGCTTACAACTTTTAGAGAAGAAAATAATCTATGCTGAAAAGGGAACTACTTGTTTTATTGAGGAAAATGTAAATTACAAGTACCCTATCGAACAGATAACTTGAGATTGGCAGTGTTCCATAGTCTGGGGATAGCCTTGTTGGCTCCATCCTCCAAGTGATATACCCCTTTTTCAGCTAAACCAACCATTTTGTATGGTCCTTCCCTATTGGGCCCTAGCTTGTCTTCTCTGGGTTCTTTACATCTATCATTTCCTGTACCAAGTCTTCCACTGTCTTCTGTTCAGCTGCCTTGCTAACATCTACGGACAGCTCCTTGCTCTCAAGTTCTTCCTTTTATGTATTGGTCCAAGTGCCCAGCTGCCACTAACTCCTCCAAATGCTGCTTCAATGGCGTGCAATTTTCAGTGCGATGCCCCTGTTCATCATGGAAGGTGCACCGCGATCTTTCGTCGTAGTCTTTTTGCGCTTCTCCCAACTTAGCAGGCCATCGGACGAAAGGTTCATCGCGTATCTCACTGAGAATTCGGTAGATTGGTTTTTTGAACACCGTGGTAATGGCAGTGTGGACTCTCAGCCTTCTCTTGCCTTGGTCCTCTCCTTTGTCCCGCCTGCCTTGCCCGTTTCTGCTTGGACGTTCTACCGTGTTGACTTTTGCCGAAGTCTTTTTATCTGGTATTGCGGTTGTGCCAGATTCTTCTTCAGCGCGGTTGCCATCTTCCTCCACACGAATATGTTGGTGTACTCTCTCCATCAAGGCTTCCATCGTATGGGGCAGCGTCATGGTGATTGAGTCCCGCAACCTGTTTCCGACTGGAAGACCTCTTTTGTACTGCGCGATAGCGAGATTTGTGGGGCAATCTCCTATCTGGTTGAAGGTCTCCCAATAACGGCTGTTGTAGGACCTCAACGTCTCCTTGTCGCCCATGTCGATAGAGAGTAACTGGTCGATCTCTACCGGGGTTTTAGTGTTTATTCTGAACCTTGTTACGAACGCCTCCGCCAATTGCGCCCAGGAGGCTATGCTGCCTTCTGGAAGTTTTTCGAACCAAGTCAAGCCTAGGTCGCCAAGGCTAGATGGGAAGAGGATGCACATCAAAGCCTCGTTTCGCCGGTATACCGCCATAACCTGGCGGAAGTGGCTTAGGTGCATGTAGGGGTCTGTCTTCCCCTCGTATGTGGTGAATTTGGGCTGAAGGAAACCTGAAGGCAGGGACGCGTTTTCAATTGCCGGAACGAACGGTGAGGTCTGCAGCCTCGCCAATGCCTTGTCCGTTGGTTCGTAGGCTGGGCGCGGTATTGGCATTCCAACCTCGACGCTTCCATGCGTCCGAGGAGCCAACCGCTGTAAGGCAGAAATTCTGTGTGGATCACGTGCCCTGGCGTCTTCCCTGAATCGTGCCTTTTCTTCTAGCACGGTTCGTAGGTCGGACGATCTGGGTAACTCTGTCTGTCTGGACCTTGTTTGGTGCGTATGTGAAGGCCAGTAAGTGCTCCCTTCCGTGTAGGACCTCTCAGATCTCGTCCTCTCAGACCTGGAGTGACGAGTTCTGGAGGATCTGGACTGTGTATCGCCTGTCCTGAGGCTTCTGTTCTCTGCTTGGGAGGGTGTAGTGTTCCTACTACGACCTTCCGAGCGGCGAGGTGGCATTCTGTTTTTGCGCCCCTCTCCTGTCGCCACTCCTCTTCCCTTCATCTGGCGCTTTAGAGACTCCATATCCGCCGCCATCCGTCGTATCAATTCGTCTTGCTCCTTGACGCGATCTTCCAAGGCTTGAGGATCAATCCTCCGTCTTTGTCTTTCTGGACTCTGTGAACCAGAGCGATGGGGACTGTTCGTCCGTCTTCTCTCCCTTGTATCCCTCCTGGGATTCTGTCGTTGCTCCAAGTCCGCCATAGGAGGGATCAAAGGTAGTCCTTCGCGTCTCGCACCTCCCTGCGGTGTTTGTCCGTCGACGGCGGACTGTGATAGATCTTCGTTGTGCGCCATTGATTCTTCCTGAGGAAAAGCTTGATCAAGAGGTTTTGTTCTTGTCTGTAATTCCCACAGACGGCGCCAATTGTACGGGAAAGAGATACACCTTCTCGTATAATCCTGTTGATCAAGTCTGCGTTCCTCTGTACGTCGTCGCTTTATCACCTGAAAACACAAACGTGAGCTGGCCGGCGAGTGTGTGCCGGAAACCTCTCCGATGCCTAAGTCAGTAAGCAAGACAAATAGGCAAAAGCTCTGTATTCGGGAATCAAAGTTGTGTTACCTCCCCATAGGTGATGTGGGTGAGCTTTTTATAGGTTCCGCGTGGCACAATCCTAGTACGACTTTTACTCCTCCATGTAGAGTCCTCCTAGGATTCATACTCCTGAAAGATCATGCTTATCTTTCTACACCCCCCTCACTGCTTAAACCAAGTGAGATGGTTTTACCATGGCCGGACTACCGTACGGCCGAAATAACATTGCCATACTAGACAGGCAGAAACGACCGAACTCTCTTAGATCGGTTCTCTCTCTACAGCTTGTACCCCGGTCTCACTTACTGAGACCGAACTAAACGTAACAAGCTCGGACCGGTCTAACCAGAGATAGGCTTACCGTGTGAAGTCGCCATACTTCGGCTCCGAATGGTATGACCGAGCTACCACTTTTACTCCGTCTCGTGTCCAACTGTGCACTCTGGACCGAACTAACTTCAAGGCTCTTTTGGACCGGACTAACTTCAAGGCTTTCTTGGACCGGACTAACCGGAGTAAGCTTCTTAGGCGCTATCCAGAGTGAAGCCCACCAAGAGAAGCCATTACCTCGGCTCCGAGTGCCATGGCCGAGATAACTATCTCTACTCCGGTTGGTAACTTATAATCACGTTTGGTCCAAGGTAACACTTGAGCAAGTCCCTTCCACTCTTAGACCGAACTAACACTTGGACCGCGGCCCACTTGCTAGTCTTTTCTACCGCGGCCCATATCAGTTTAGTTCTTGGACCGAAGTAAATCTATCCTTACCTTGGTCCATTACGCGGCCCAATTTCCAAGGAAGTCTCCTCCTTAGCTCGGCCCAATTTAGATATAAATTACCCTCTCAAAAATGAAAACGATTTCCATTTCTTCTTATCTCCTCCATTAAGCATTTAATGAATTTTAAGGAAATAATCATAAAATACTGATGCATCAATGACTCAAATCCATATGAATATGAGGGAGTTGAATAAATGATTTGTCCTTAAAACTCAAATCCGCTGACAAAGAGATTTAAAAAAAAGAACTACAAAACAGAGGCACGTTGCTCATATAGTTCAAGAATCGACAATAGAGAATCAGAAAGCAGGAATCCGAAATTTTAACGAAACCGAAAGACGATATCAGAAAAAGCCCTAACCATTGCTTGCGAAATCAATGGAAACTGAAAGAAAAAAAAACATTTAAAAACCCTAATGGGAGACACAGCGAGGAAGAGACCAGAGCGACAGAGAGGGAGAGAGACGAGAGAGAAAAACCTGATAGATTGTCGTGGGGCAGATTTGCAGTGGTCGTGGTGCCAACGCCGGTGGCCAGCGACGGTGATGATCGCCGGTCTGCTTTGCTATCGACTGCTGGTCTGTGAGGTAATATATGTGTGAGAGAAAACAGGTCCGAAAATGTGTCCCTGAGATATAAGTATTGGGCGCGAATATTTAGTCGATTTCCCTCTAAAAAAATATTTCGAATATTTAGCAACTAAAGCATTAATAGTCGCCAAACATCATTAACAGCGACTAAACATTAGTCGCCAAAAGCACCTATTTGGCTACTAATTCAAATTTCTGGTCGGCAATGTTTTACTATACAGCGACAAACCTAGTTTTGGTCGCCAGAAATCCATTACAAATACTCCATCTTTGGGCGACAAACTTTTTTTGTCGCAAAATGGTGGAAAACAACGACTAACACTAAGTTTAGTCGCCAATAACAACATATGGCGACTAAATTAATTTAGTAGCTAAAAATATTAAACAAACACCGACTAAATCAGGCTGTTTGTTGCCCAACATGGTTCTTTTGGCGACTAAAATTGGTTTTGGTCGCCAATTGTGGTCGCCAATTGTGCATTTTGTTGTAGTGATTGGAGGATTTAGTTTATTAACATAAGCTGACATCCTATAGAGGAGAGCTCCAAGGGCAGTTTGTTTTCAGACTTAGGTTGAATGGAATTGTTAGTGCAAAAATTGTTAGTGAGGAAATTAAAAAAAAAATTATATTTATTTGTGATATATTTTAATAAAGGGATCAGCTATATGAAATATAATAAATACCCTTTGGTGTTTTTGAAAACCACACACACAAACAAACAAACATAGGCAAAATAATATTTTTTCCAAGTTAATCCCCTCACTAATTTTGAAACACAATCACTACAAGAAAATGCACTTTTGGCGATTAAATTTTTAGTCGCCAAAAATAAGGTTTTTAGTCTCCGAAGCCTTTTCCCGACTAAATATTTTGGTCGCTAGATTTGTCACGGGAAAACGGTCAGGGAAGGTTTTGGCGACTAAAAAAAATTTAGTCGCCAAAAGTCCTATAAATAGCTACTAATGTTTTAGTAGGGAAAAGTACGAGGTATTGGCGACTAAATATTTAGTCGCCAAAAGTTTTCAAATAAAATTAATTTTCATTTTTAGCGACTAAAACTTTTAGTCGCGCAAAGTATCATTTATTATTAGCTACTAAATATTTAGTCGCCAAAAAAAATTAATTTTCATATTTTTTTTTAGCTACTAAACTGTTTAGTCGCCTAAAGTCTCATATATTTTTTACTACTAAATTTTTAGTCGTCAAAAAATCTTTGGTTTGTTTTTGGCTACTAAATTTTTAGTAGCCAACAAGTTTTATTTTGTTTTTTTGGCTATTAAACATTTAGTCACCAAAAACTTTATTTAGTGCTATTTTTTTATTATTATTATTAATTTCTGCACAACATGTATTTATTTCGTGCAACCTCCACCCTGTATATAAACAAAACAATACATATGTGTATTTCTATTTCACTTTCAACCATCCAAAAATTTGGTCTTGTAACATCAAATTCTATACAAACCAAATATAATCCAACCCAAAATAATAATTCCATACAAACAGATAATCATACAAAAATGATGTCCCCCGTATACAAAAAAGAAATATCCATTTTGTGAACTATAGAAGTGAAACATAATCCACATATGATTCAGAAATCATTTTACTGTAGACAACAAATACCATAGGCCTGCTAATTTTCATATCACAACTACCAATCTATCATCCCAATGAGTAAATCAACTGAGAAAAAACACTAATAAAAAGCACAAAAGACTTAAAGGCAGAAACCATGTGGAATCTTTAATCAATCTTTTAATAAAGCCGAAGGATGGAGGAAATAGATAAAAGCACATAACAATCTCTTCCCGCTGCAACAAGACCAACCCATTTTGGTTTCTGTCAATAGGTCCTCAAAACACAGCAGAGCACACCCTGCAAAGAATTAAAAGACAAGTCAAAAAACAAATTATATCACTACTACCAAACTAGCAAATTTTAATTCATTTGATGTAATATTAGATATATATATATATATGTTTATGCTAATAGCATAGACACAATGAATAGAGAAGTCTACTTGCAATTAGTGCCATCAGCATTTTCAAACTTTCAAGGCAGCTTTGTGAACCATAGTTTCCTTGTGGATTTGGTGGCAACTCTTCTCCACAAGGTCAAGCAACTTCTCCAAGTTCATAGCCCACGAATTCAAAATGTCATTGCTGTCCTTTGTTGCCTGGAAACAGACTATACCCATTGGCCGATCAATCTTTGCTACCAGCGCTTTAGAGACAACCATCTCTGAAAGATGCTTCTCAGCTTCCTGAGAAAGAGAGACAACTATGTAACTCTTCATAAAACACATGGATTCAGATACATGCAACATCACACCAATCAGCAACAAGATATGAAGAATATTGTCATACACAGGTGTGTCAACCAAAAAAAAAAAAAAACTATTGCAGCAAAGAAACTTGAAGTGCAGTATGCAGTAATCCAATACAGAGGTAAAGGAATTAAAACAAGCACCCTCTAGATAAGATTAATAATAGCTCCCATTATTATTTCTCTTCGCATTTGGGGGGGGGGGGGAGGTGTTGCAAAACTGGCAGCCTGCCCTTAAGGAACAGTATGGAAAAGCTTAATAGTAAGTAATAGTTGTTTGAGATAGTATAATTGTCATTAAAAAGTTATATATCACATGTGATGTTTTATACTATGTATCATCTATACAATATAAACAAAAGAATAGAAAGAGCATAAATTCATTGTTCTTAAATGAGGGAATTTCAAATTATTGACCGCAACAAATATCAAATAGGCCGAACAAAAAGCTGAAAATAGGAAATCAAAAGAAGAGAGTGCGTTTTAAAGAAAAAAAGAAAAATAAAAGAGTACACAAATTCCTATATAGGGCAATAGAAACTCAATAGAATCAAAGACATTAGCAGGGTAACTAATTTCCATAGATAGAAATAGTATTTTGCAAAATGTAGCTTCAATATGCACACGCTAGAACATAACACTTGCACAAGATTAATAGATGTCCAAAGGCTATGAGCATGGAGAGTTTGAGAAGAGTATCGAAGTACCAGTCATTTCACCGATCCCTAAAACATCATGGTGGTAGATATTACACATTTTGGTAATGATTAGTTTATTGGTGCTATCTCCAAGGTGAAATTCTCTACCCTAATCACTGGCAAAAGGAAAGGGTTTTTTTTCTCAAGTTCAAGGGATTTTAAGCAACTATGCCCACTTGTCTTATTCTAGTCATGGAGGTGTTACCAGTTGTGAGGTGTGTTGAAGATGGAGGTACATTGAGGAGATTCATGGTGGGGGATAGAGGAGAATTAGTATTAGTTTCTCACCTGCCTTTCTGTCATGTTATTTTTTGTGGAGCAGAAGAATGGCATCTTAGATTTCTCACTAGTGCTGATGTGTTTTATTGAAGTTGTTTGACCTATGAATAACATAGGCAAGGTGAATTGATCCCAATGGGATGATTACAAAAAGAAGAAACTGATTAGCACGGTACCAGAAGTTTAAGCCATGGCAGAGAACTTGGGCTGTGGGCATGGGAACAATGCCATTGTCCTGCATTTGTCGTTAGGCTCCTCCTTTAAGGCTAAAATCGTCTGAAATTCTGTTCCATACAGTTAAGAGACTAAGAGAAGGGTAGCAGTGTAAAGAGGTAGTGTTTATCTAAGGAAACAAGCTCTTATTAAAATCACAATGCCAGCCTTCTAACATATTTCATTTTTTTTATTTACCAATACAAACTTGGTAGTTAGAACAACCTATACAAGATTTGGAGACACTTCTTGTGCAGTGAAATGGGTTTGAGTATCATTTGCATTTGGTGATTTCGGATGTGGTGTCTTCTTTGATCTTAGGAAAGGGAAGGAGAAAAGTGGCAGATCATCTGTTCTTACTTCTCAAGAAAAGGATTAGGATTGGGAATTAGAGATCTTTATGTCTCAATAAAATTATACCACAACCCATTATTGTTCCCTTCTAGAAAATCCATCATGGTAATTAAAGCTCATAAAGACCACCAAAGCACCTAGACAAAATTAAGGCTTTGTTGCGTTTGGCATTAAGAATGTCCAATTTAACTTTTTCCAAAAATTTTCTATCAAACTCCAGTAAGTAATCCATATTTAGAGCACATTTGAAATTCAGACTGGATTGTTGGTACCAAACTTCATTCCACCTCTTATGGCTTTTGACTTTTAAGAATTGCCACATCCATATTATGCCCATGAGAGACTAGGGCATGCAACTTTGAAGAGTTTTATGTGTTCACACTCAAATATGAGAAGAGGTTTTTGAAATTGGGAAATTTAGTCAATAAGAAACTGTAAAAACAAACCTCTTTTCCAAAATTTTTCTTTCTTGGATGGAGTTGGAAAATTAAAGTACTTATTTTTTTTAATAATATATTTGGCTAAATTCTTCCATCTTGCAGAATTCTATCCAAATTAGGCTGAACTTTCAACAAATTCAGAAGTTCATTGAGATTTTCAAACCAAACGTGTTCGTAGTTTTTGTTTTTGTTTTTCTAAAAATAAACAAAAACAAGTTTACAATTTTTTTCTAAACATAAACAAAAAGGTAAATGTTACCACACACTACCTTTTTAACTCTTACAATTCAACTTGTGGGGATATATTTTCTGAGCATCAACACGTGGCCGAGGTGACACCGAAGTGTCAGCCGAGGTGTCACGTGTCCTGGTCATGATGCCGAGATGATCTCGGCTAGGCCGAGGTTATCTGTGAGAATACCGGAATCCGAGATAAGCGGATAAGGGACAAGAGTCCTAAAATGGGAGAAGACTTCAGTTTGGGTAAAGATAAGACTCTTAGAGAGTCTATCCTAATCCCACTGGGAGTCCCAGATTAGTAGTAATCCTAAGTCCATTAGGGCTAGGCTCCTATTGGGACTAGGATTGTGTTGGCTATAAAAGAGAGGCACCCTCATGGGTCTAAGGTATGCTTTTGATATTCTGTCTAGTGAGTTAAGCACTATTGATTATCTTTAAGAGATATGGAGTACTGACTTCATCGTCGGAGTACCCCCGGGTGGACGAGCCACCGTCGGAGACTCTTCTTTCTGTTGCAGGTCAGACAGGTGCCATCTATTCTGCCGGTGTTCTCCAGTTGAGTACTAAGTTGGCAGTGTGGTCAGAAATTGACACACACAATTTGGTGCCGTCTGTGGGAAAGAAAGGAGAATAGATGGCCATCACCGTACAAGATCAACGTGTTGAAAACGACGAGTTTAGCGAAGATGGAGAGTCTATCGACATAAACGGAATGAAGACCCTTCCAGAAGGGACGCGAAGACAGGGGGCATGAGCGCTCCCAAGGAGATGATATTCAAGTATAGAAGAGCTCAACCTAAGTGAGCAGATCCTGGATTTCAGGCCCCGGACCCCAGATCCCGAAAGACAAGATCTCGGCCTAAATAAGCAGGTCCGAGAAGAGAAGAGCTCAACCTGAGTGAGCAGATCCAAGATTTCAGAAGACATGATCTCGGCCTGGATGAATAGGTCCGAGAAGAGAAGAGCTCAACCTGAGTGAGTAGATCCAAGATTCCAGAAGACAAGATCTCGGCACTTAAGTCCGAGAAGAAAAACGGCTCGCTGATGCGAGGCCGAGGTAATGATGAATAACTTAGACTCATTATATGGCAGGGTCAAATCTTGCATATAATGGAGTTGAACTAAGTTGGAGTAACATAGGCTTGCCATGTCGACAGAATCAAACTCAGGTTGAAACCATGTAAGATCAACAGAGAAATCAAGGCTAACAACCTCGGCTTGAAACCAACTTCGGCGAACAAGATCACATGCACAAGCTTAATGTGAACATAAGTCCACATTAGGGGGCAGAGAGTTATAAATGCTGTTTAACACTTGTTGAAATTTGTAGCAATTTACAAGTTGAAGTTAAACCGAGATGATGTTTAACACTTGTTGAAATTTGTAGCAATTTGCAAGTTGAAGTTAAACCGATGTTATGTTTAACACTTGTTCAAATTTGTAGCAATTTACAAGTTGAAGTTAAACCGAGATGATGTTTAACACTTGTTGAAATTTGTAGCAATTTACAAGTTGAAGTTAAACCGATGTTATGTTTAACACTTGTTGAAATTTGTAGTAATTTACAAGTTGAAGTTAAACCGAGATGATGTTTAACACTTGTTGAAATTTGTAGCAACTTACAAGTTGAAGTTAAACCAAGATAATGTTTAACAATTGTTGAAATTTGTAGCAATTTACAAGTTGAAGTTAAACCGAGATGATGTTTAACACTTGTTGAAATTTGTAGCAATTTACAAGTTGAAGTTAAACCGAGATTATTGTTTAACACTTGTTGAAACTTGAGAAAAGTTCACAAGTTAAAGTTAAACCGAGATTATGTATGACAGCTCATACGCGTGAACGGGTTCTTGGAATTCTTGTTCTTTACAGAGACATGTCGGCCTTAACGATGATCTCGGCTGCGATACTTTAAGCCAACATACTGGAAAGTACCGATATAGGTTCCATCACCTCAGAATGCCGAGGTAATAGAACCTAGGGGGCAGTTGTGGGGATATATTTTCTGAGCACCAACACGTGGCCGAGGTGACACCGAAGTGTCAGCCGAGGTGTCACGTGTCCTAGTCATGATGCCGAGATGATCTCGGCTAGGCCGAGGTTATCTGCGAGAATACCGGAATCCGAGATAAGCGGATAAGGGACAAGAGTCCTAAAATGGGAGAAGACTTCAGTTTGGGTAAAGATAAGACTCTTAGAGAGTTTATCCTAATCCCACTGGGAGTCCCAGATTAGCAGTAATCCTAAGTCCATTAGGGCTAGGCTCCTATTGGGACTAGGATTGTGTTGGCTATAAAAGAGAGGCACCCTCATGGGTCTAAGGTATGCTTTTGATATTCTGTCTAGTGAGTTAAGCACTATTGATTATCTTTGAGAGATATGGAGTACTGACTTCGTCGTCGGAGTACCCCCGGGTGGACGAGCCACCGCTGGAGACTCTTCTTTCTGTTGCAGGTCAGACAGGTGCCATCTATTCTGCCGGTGTTCTCCAGTTGAGTACTAAGTTGGCAGTGTGGTTAGAAATTGACACACACACAACTCATGCTCTGAAAAAATAGTACTTTTATTCATATTCATATCTCAATTCAACAATTATGATAACTCACAAAACCAAGTCCTTGGTTCCAATTAAAAATTAAAGCTATGCAGATTAAGAAGTCTTAAATACACTCTTTCTATCAGGTTAACATTTATACCTTGAATAGGCACATATAAATTTTCTGTCTAAATTAAAAACCAGAGATTTTTCCTTCTTTAAGTGAACTTTGATAAACTTTGATAGCCAAATGAAGCATACTCCAGCCAACTAAAACCAGCAAGCTCAAGGAAAATATCAACCCCACATCTTAAGCCTATCTGAAAATGTTTAACCTCATCGTTCCAGATGGCACTCTAAATCAACTTAAACGGTAAACCATCAGACAAATCCTCCTCTTGAAGTTCACTTGATTAAATTTACTACTAAATTAATCACAGACATGAATCCTTAATCCACCATGATATAAAAATATGAAAATACGAGAGAAATGTGTGAACCAATTGAGATGTTGCAAGTAATGATTCAAGGAAGAGTGTTGAAAGTGAAGTGCTTGTCAAATTGTGTTTTGTATTTTAAAATTATTAATAGTTTCCCAAAATACCATTTTGGAATTTCTAGACACCAATACGAAGATGTACAAGGAGAAAAAATAGAAGATAAAAAACAGAGCAAAGCAACAAACCATCACTAAGTTCCATAATCAATATCAACCCAGTGTCATTCAAGAAGGGAAAAAAACAGAGCATGAGCATATATAATCTATATCAATCTATACTCCTTAGAGGAAAAAGTGTAAGCATATATAATCTATATAAATATACTCCTAAAATTTTCCATTAACTTACCTACTAATAATATTCTTAAATTGTTCAGTACCTTAAATCAATTGCTATCTACCTAATAATACTATATATATACACATATAACTCTACTTAGCAATTTAAGCAGTTCTTCACGATTGCTTAAATAAAGCAACAAAAGTTTGGGATTAAACACAACTTGGACCTCATATGTGCTTCAAATGTAGAAAAAGAGTAAAACCTTAAAATGATTTTATCAAAATCCTACAATATCAAAAATAAAATAAAACCCTAGATCCGAGATGGTGAAATGGGGAAATAGAGGAAGCGAGAGAGAGAGAGAGAGAGAGAGAGAAACCTGAATGTGGCTGGGAGGGGGGGCCGCGATGGTGAGCGACGGTAGCGAGAACCGCGATGGTCAGTGGTGGTAGCGAGAGCCGCGATGGTCGGTGGTGGAAGTTCGATGGTAACTGTAAGCAGGGATGGTGAGGGTGAGGTTTGCTAGTGTTTGACACAGAAGTGTAGATCGTGTGTCTGTGTGTGTGAGAGACAGAACAGAGTGTAAATAGATCGGGCGCCAAAAATAATTTGTTTCCCTCTAAAACAAATATTACAACCTTTAGCGACAAAATATATTTTTGGTCGCCAAATAACAATAAAATTCTTTTTTGGCGACTAAAATTTTGGTCGCCAAAGGTAAAAAAATAATTTTTTATTTTTCATTCGATGACTAAATGGTTCAGTAGCCAAAACTCAACATACAGCAACTAAGATTCTCTTTTGTCGCTGAAAATAAACGTTTGGCGACCAAATTTGGTCGCCAAAGGTAAAAAATTAATTTTTTATTTTTCTTTCGGTGACAAAATGATTTTAGTAGTCAAAACTTAATATACGGCGACTAAAATTTTTTTTGGTCGCCAATTCTAGCATTTTCAGTAACTAAAATTTTTTTTAGTCGCCAAAATATACCCCGACTAAAAAAAATTAGTAGCTAAATATTTTACTTTTGGCAACTGAAAAAATTAGTTGGTCGCCAATTTCTGCACTTTTGGCGACTAAATTTTTTTTAGTCACCAATTTTGGTTGCTGAATGTGCATTTTGTTGTAGTGAATCCTTGGAGATCTTTGCTAATCCTCTCCTCCAAGGCCCATGCTAGTTCGAAAGGACTACTGATCCCAGCTTCACTTTGCAAACAAACATGATATTAACAGTCTTAAGGGGGTTTGGTGGATATATAATGATTAGAGATATATGATGAGATATAATATGTTTAGGATATAAGATGAATTCTATATATATATATAAATTATGGAGCCATGTATATACTATGTTTGGTTAGAATAGAATATAACATGAGATAAGAAGAGAATGATTATTTTTTTACCGTTGGATGAAAAATAACTCATATTCTATGATGGAGGATATGCAATACCAAAAGGGATGTGGTATTGCATATCCTGTACTTTTAGGGATATAATATACTACTGAATTTCATATCAAGTACCTAAATAAAGGATATAAAAAATAGAGTAAATTTTAATTACAATTTCTGAGATTTATCTAAACTACAGATTCTTTCTCAAGTTCATAAAAAGGAATAGTAATTAGAATATTGACATATGCATATTACTGTATCATCATATGAATCTGGCATAGAGCAAGTTAAAATTATAAAACCTATGACGAACTATATTTATATTTTATTAAAAGTGAATTTTTTGTTCTTAAAAAAAATGGATTTTTGTAGCTTGTTTACCATATGTTCTCTTTAATTCTACTAATTGTGTTACGACATATGTGTTTGTTATTTAGAATGCAAAACATAATCGCAAAATAATCAAAAAAGAAAAAAACGCTCGAGTGAAATTCCGATGAAAATAATTGAAATTTACTTAATTCTAAATAATTTTTTTTCTGTATATTTTAATTTTAAATTTTTTAATTTCAAAAATAATTTTTAATAATTTATTTAAAATCAAGCATAGAACACATATTATATACTGAACAATTCAATGAAATTGCAAAACATGTGTTTTATTTGACAAACAGTTGAGTTATATGAAACCAACATTCACAATTTTACAAGAAAGTCCTAAATTATTGTGGTTTCATAGTTACATCAATGTCCATTTGAGCAAGGAAGATTGCCCATGCTTTGACCTCCTCTCTAAGAACAAATTTTTGTATCTTTCCAGTTGAATTGACTGGCAAATCCCCAAAAACTACACTCCAAGGAGCCTCATAATTTGGCAATCTATCTCTACAAAACTCAATAATTTCTTGGGCACTTGTACTACTGCACCCCTCTTTCAACCTAACAAAAGCACAAGGCTTCGCCCCTAAACGCTCGTCAGGCCTCCCAACAACAGCGGCTTCAAGTACCATTGGATGACTAGCTAGCACTACTTTAACCTCAAGTGTGCTTATAATCTCTCCCCCACAACTAATTGTGTCGACAACACGGTCCTTCATTTGTATGGATCTGTTTGGATGTCTAACTCCCAAGTCCCCAGTCCTATACCACCCGCCCCTAAAAGCTCGTTGAGTCGCTTGTGAATTTTTTAAGTACCCTGACATCATAGTGTTGCTTTTAAGCATCACCTCACCGATGGTTTTCCCATCAGACGGTACACTTATCATCGTTGTTGGATCTTTTACATCAACTCCTTCCATCATAATGTGGTGAATCCCTTCGAGACATTTTATCTTCTCATGTTCATCACCTAAGGGTAATAACAATTTAACAATTACTAGACCAAGTGCTTCTGTCATTCCATAGGCATGAACGACATTGAAACCCAATTCCTTAATTTTGTCGACAGTTTGAGGTGGTGGCAGTGCTCCAGCAACTATCATAACTGCCTTGCTAGAAAGTATCCGATGATCTGTGGTGGGAGAATTTGCAATCATGTTCAATATGGTGGTTGAACCACAAAAATGTGTCACCTGTGAAGACAAATGGAATAAAAAAGATGACTTTTGTTGTGACATTTCTAATACAGATATTGGTGCCACCTAAAGCCGCCACTGCCCAAGTGAAGCACCACCCATTACAGCGAAACATGTCCACTGTCCACAGAAACACCAGCATCTCTCTCATCTCACTGCTAAAAATCTCAGCCAACGTATTAAGATAGGCGACTCTATGGCTATACACCACGCCCTTAGGCATCCCTGTCGAGCTAGAAGTGTAATTCACTAAGATTGGATGACACTCATCACTTGGAGGTATAATCTTGAAACCAATTTGTCCTGTTGCTAGAACCTCGTTATAGTCTAGGCTACCCGATGGGAGTTCTTTTATGAATATTGAAGATTTATCGTCCTCTGCGACAACAACAAGAACTGGAGGCTTGGTTATGGTTAGCAATGAGAGCGTCTCCAATGCTTTGAGGCCAACTTCAACAAATTGGTAATCGATAAAAATGATTCTGGGCTGTAATTGTTGTAATAACAATGTTAACATGGATGCATCAAGCATTGTGTTAAGTGCAGAAAGGACTGCCCTTGCCATTGGAACACCAAAGTGCAATTCATAGAGTGCTGGAACGTTCAGGGCCAAAGCTGCAGCCTGCCCTTGTTACAAAATTAGGGTTTTCAATCACAGTGAGAAATTTAGCACCCAAGAATTTATTTGGCTTCCAAAAAATTTGAGTTTTTGGATATACTGATATGCCATGAAAATTTGAGGCCATGAAAACCATGCATATATCAAATTGTTTCAAATCTACAAAATGTTTGGAGGGGGGGTGGTTAATTAGTCTTGCCTTCTTAAAAAATAAATAAAAGTTCTGTCTTGGGTAGGTTGTCCCCTAAGGAGATTTTACTGTATTAGGTCATTTTTTACATTTTAGAAACCAAGCCCCCAATAACTAAAATTGATACGGAAACTTGTTAAAGAAACTGGTTTTAAAAATTGTTTTCATAAAAGTTTTCATTCCTTTTCAGGCAAAAAAACTACAATACAACGATTACATAGGGGTGTCTTGAGAAGATAGTAAAAAGTGATTTTTTGATTTTTTTAGACAAGTGAGTTGGGAAGTTGGCAAAAAGTTACTTTTGACTTTTTTTTATTAATATTAGTTTATGATATCAAATCACAATAAAATGACCAAACTACCCTCATTCAATTTAAAATATTTATAACTTCACCCATGTAGCACATTTTGACCCATGAGGAGTAGAATTGTAATTTCACCAATGGCCGAAAACCAACTTTCCAAATGTCTTTAAATACAAAAAAGCCAACTTTTAACTTTTACTATAAACACACAAACATGACTAAAAGCCAAGTACCCAAAAGAGGCTATAATGTCATTAGTATCATTATCTAATCACATCTTGTATTTTAGTCTTTATATATATATATGGCAAGTCAGTTGTACTTATAATTGATCTTTCACATGTAGTTTCGTTGTATATGGGTGATATATTATTGTATCACCGTTTGCAGATTTGGACGATGTGAACCCCACTTACTTAACTAGTATTGTTGAATTTAATAACTTTAAGAGAAAAGTTAAGGTTCATGAAAAAATTTTCATGAAAGATTTTTGATCTTTAGATTACCTTGATTAGTGTGTGGTGCTTTATTCTAAATGTAATCCAAAAGTCACAAAGCTTTCATGATTATTTTCATGATGCCTAACATTGTCATTCATGTTTCCTATATATATTTATAGTTATGACATGTTATATCATAAACAAAATGTGAAAAACAAAGTAATTGATTACTTATATAGCCACAATATGTCAATATTATTATTTAACACTGCTAACAACTGTCTTAAATAAAGGTAACATTTGTTAGACTTATTTATTTTGATGATTTATTTAATTATGTTTTAATTTATTTAGAAGAGAAAAATAGAATCAAAATTTATTTTGATGATTTATTTGAAAGAGAAAAATATAATCAAAATTTATTTTGATGATTTATTTAATTATATTTTAATTTTTTTGAAAGAGAAAAATAGAATCCAAATTTATTTTGATGATTTATTTGAAAGAAAAAAATAAAATCAAAATTTATTTTGTCCCATTATTTTTCACTTAAACCTTTCTCCTAAATGTTGTTAGAATGTATTTAATATTTGATTAAATCAGGAGTTCAAACAGTCCAAAATAAAGGTTCAAATAGCCTAGCACAGCAAAAGGTCCAAAAGGCCCAAAAGGTTCAAGTGGAAGATATTCAAATTGGTAATGATGGAAGTACAACGATTATAAACGGCTATAAAGGTTCAAAAGATTCAAGTAGAAGATATTCAAATTAGTAATGATGGAAGTACAACGGCTATAAATGGCTATAAATTCAAATGAATACAACGGCTATAAACGGCTATAAGTTTCCTTATATATACCAAAGCCTCTAATTTAAACAAGTTACAAAAAATCAGAAAGTATTCTTTGATCTATAATCACTCACATCTATTCTCTAAAAAATTCTCTGAGGAGTGTTCTTCAATTTTTGTTTACATCCTCTCTCAGAAATTATACACTGAGCCTTATAGCATTAAGCTCATTTTTCCTGTGTGAGATTTACAGAAAAATCAAAGTTTCATTTTTATATCTATCTTTGAGAGATAATTCTTGTAACTTTCTGTGAAAACAAAAACACATTCTTTTCAACCTTGTAAGAGTGTAGTACACTCAGTGTTTTTGACTTAGAAAGTCTGTGTAAAATCCGTGGAGGATTGCTCCATTTGTAAAGAGGTTGCTAGCACTCCCGTGAAACTAGAGCATAGTGGAAAATCTCAAGTGAAACTTGAGGAGTGAACATAGGCCGAGTTGAAGTCGAACCACTATAAATTTGTTTGCCTCTCTCTCCCTTATCTCTTTATTTTATTTAAATTGCCATAGCTATATTTCATATTTTTTATTGTGCTAAAATCATTAATTAACATAGTTGTTAGAACACTTGTTTTAATTATTTTTATTTCATTAATTATATTTATCTATTGTGCTAGTCATAATTTTATTAGGGTATTATTATTTTTATTTGTAAAAACCTAATTCACCCCCCTCTTAGGTTGTCTTTTGGGTAACAATTGGTATCAGAGCCTAGACTCTTGTTTTAGATTTAACCATCTGAGAGTTTCGATCCATGGCAACTTTAGCTGAAGGATAAGCCGCAAATAGACCACAATTGTTTGACGAAAACAACTATAGTCATTGGAAAGATAAGATACCATTTACCTACAAGCCACTGATTATACCATGTAGATTATTGTCACCAAAGGTCCAAAAATTCCTACCAAATTAGTAGACAATATTAGTGTACCAAAAACTGAAGATGAATGTGATGAGAGGGATCATAAATTATTGCAAGCCAATGCCAAAGCCAAACTCACTCTTGTTTGTGGATTAGACTCTAAGGAGTATAATAGAATTTCAAGTTGTGATTCGGCAAAAGAAATTTGGGACAAACTTGAGGTAACGTATGAAGGTACAAACCAAGTGAAGGAATCTCGTATTGATATACTTGTTCATAGTTATGAATTGTTTAAAATGAATTCTGATGAATCTATTTCAAGTATGTTTACTAGATTTACTGAAATTGTAAACTCTTTGAAATCTCTTGGCAAAACTTATACTAACAGTGAGTTTGTGAGAAAAATTCTTAGGTGTTTACCAAAGAATTAGGAAGCAAAGGTCACGGCCGTTATGAAAGCCAAAAATCTCTCCACACTTGGATTGGATGAGTTTATGGGTTCCCTTATGACTCATGAGATCACCATGAAAGGACATGAGGATGTTGAAAACAAAAAGAAAAGTGAAATTGCATTCAAAGCCTCATCAAATGAAGAAAAACATGAAAACTCCAGTGAGGATGAAAGCTATGCCATGTTTAGTAGAAATCTCAAAAAGCACTTCAAGAAAAACAATTATGGAGGAAGAAGACTTTTCAAGAAAGAGTAGAACAAAGATAACAAGAAAGAGCATATTATTTGTTATGAGTGCAAAAATCCTGGACATATGAAGATGGATTGTCCAAAATTAAAAAACCATGGAAAAGATTACAAAAGAAACAAGAAGGCCATGGTAACAGCTTGGGGAGAAAGTGAAGATGAAAGCTCAAGTGATGAAATTGAAAATGAAGTAGCCAACTTGTGTCTCATGGCTCTTGAAGATGAAGACTCTACTCAAGATGAGGTAACTACTCTTTATGAAGAACTTGAAAGTGCATTCCATGAACTAAGAGATGAATTTAGAAAAATTTGTGCCAAAAATAATATCTTAAAAAAAATCTGTTGCATCTTTATCTAGTAATGTAGAAGAATTAAAGAAAGAAAAAATTGTTTTGAAAAATGATTTTGACACCATCTCTAATGAGAAAACTGCTTTAAAAAACAATGTTGATGATTTAACAAAAACACTTGAAAATTTTGTAAAAGGTAGAAATAATCTCAACATGTTTCTTGGAAATCAAAGATGTGTTTTCAATAAAGCGGGCATTGGATATGACCCTATTAAGAAACAAAAGAATCTCAATACAATTTTTCAAAAGGCACCTCTCATGACACACCCTCATATTATTTGTCATTATTGTAGAAAGAAAGGCCATTATATATCTTATTGTCCATTCAAAAAGAATATGAACATGGGAATTAAAAAGATTTGGATTATTAAGGGATCTAACAAAATTAACCAAGAAGGACCCAAAAAACTATAGGTACCAAAAACCAACATTTGATTATCATCTTGTAGGTTTGCTTTAAATCCAAAGCTAAAAAAAGAAAGTGGTACCTTGATAATGGATGTTCCAGACACAAGACCAGAGATAAATCCTTCTTTACTAAACTATCATCCAAATATGGAGGATTTGTTACTTTTGGAGATAATAAAAAAGGAAAAATCATCGGTATTGGTAGCATCGGTATTTCTCCTAACCCTTCTATTGAAAATGTTTTACTTGTTGATGGACTTAAGCATGATCTACTTAGTATTAGTCAATTATGTGATAAAGGTAATCGAGTTATTTTTGATAAATCACATTGCACAATTGAAAGTACAAACGATCATAAAGCTTTATTCGTTGGTAATCGCCATAATAATGTTTATGTTTTTCATCTTAATGATCTCTATGCTAGTGATGTTAAATGTTTATATGTTAATAATGAAAATAGTTGGTTATGGCATAGAAGACTTGGTCATGCTCATATGGATTTAATTGCTAAACTTTTAAGAAAGGATTTGGTCATTGGACTTCCAAAAATTAAATTTGAAAAAGATCATCTTTGTAGTGCTTGTCAACAAGGAAAACAAACTAAAATATCGTTTAAATCAAAATCTCATATTTCCACAACTAGACCTTTACAACTATTGTATATGGATCTATTTGGTCCCTCAAGGACATTTAGTCTAGGTGGTAAACATTATTGTCTTGTTATTATTGATGATTATTCAAGATTTACATAGGTTATGTTTTTAGCACACAAAGATGAAACATTTTCTTCTTTCACAAAACTCTGTCGTAGAATTCAAAATGAAAAAGACTTTCTTATTACTAATATTTGAACCGACCATGGTAGAGAACTTGAAAATGAGAAATTTGAATTGTTTTGTGATGACCATGGTATTGGACATAATTTTTCAACACTTAAAACCCCTCAACAAAATGGTGTAGTAGAAAGGAAGAATAGAACTTTAGAAGAGATGAGTAGAACAATGCTTTGTGAAAATAATCTTCCTAAATATTTTTGGGCCGAAGCCATTCACACCGCATGCTATATTTTAAATCGTGCATTAATTAGACCTATTCTCAAAAAGACTCCTTATGAACTTTGGCATGATAGAAAGCCTAACATTAGTCACTTGTATGTTTTTGGTTGTAAATGTTTTATGCATAATAATGGTAAGAATAACTTAGGTAAATTTGATTTAAAATCTAATAAAGCAATTTTTCTTGGCTATTCCTTAACTAGCAAAGCTTATCGTGTTTTTAATAAAAGAACTCTTGTTGTGGAAGAATCTATACATGTGGTATTTGATGAAACTAACATCTCTGCTAAAAAATAAATTGTTAGTGATAATATAGATTTGGAACCAAATGTGGAAGATTCAAATATCTACAAAGAAGAGAACCAACTATGTAAGTTGAACAAAGAGATTGAACAATCTATTCTCCCACCTCAAGAAGAATGAGGAAACAATGATGATTTGCCAAGAGAATGGAAGTTTGTTCATAATCACCCTAAAGATTTAATCCTAGGTGATCCTACAAAAGGTATTGAAACTCGCTCTTTACTTAGAAACATTTGTAATAACCTGGCTTTTCTCTCACAGATTGAGCCTAAAAACTTTCAAGAAGCCGAATTCGATGAACATTGGATGATAGCTATGCATGAAGAGCTTAACCAATTTGAGAGAAATAAAGTGTGGGAACTTGTGCCAAAACCTAAATATCGTACCATTATCGGTACCAAATGGATCTTTCGAAACAAGCTTGATGAATCCGGCACAATTATAAGAAACAAAACTAGACTTGTTGCACAAGGATATAATCAAGAAGAAGGTATTGATTTCGATGAAACTTTTGCTCCGGTTGCTAGATTAGAAGCCATTCATATGCTACTTGCATTTGCATGTTTTAAATATTTCAAACTTTATCAAATGGATGTAAAAAGTTCCTTTCTTAATGGTTTTATAAATGAGGAAGTTTATGTTAAACAACTCCCAGGTTTTGAAGATCATACTTTTCCAAATCATGTTTTTAAACTATCAAAAACTTTATATGGTTTGAAACAAGCACCTCATGCATGGTATGAACGATTAAGTAAATTTTTGATTAAAAATAATTTTTCTAGAGGAACGATTAACACAACACTTTTCGTTAAAACTAAAAATGATGATTTACTTATTGTGCAAATATATGTGGATGGCATTATATTTGGTGCTACTAATGAAACCTTGTATAAGGAATTTGCTAAGTGTATGCAAGGTGAGTTTGGGATGAGTATGATGGGGGAACTAAATTATTTCCTTAGACTTCAAATCAAACAATGTAAGGAAGGAATTTTTATCAACCAAGCTAAGTACACAAAAGAACTACTCAAAAAGTTTGGTATGTATGACTCAAAAATAGTTGGAACACCTATGAGCACATCTATTAAGCTAGACAAAGATGAAAAAGATAAGTCCATTGATCAAACAAAATATCGAGGTATGATCAGCTCACTTCTTTATTTAACCGCAAGTAGATCCAATATTATGTTTAGTATTTGTATGTGTGTTAGATATCAATCAAATCCTAAGGAATCACATCATAGTGTTGTTAAAAGAATTTTTAGATATCTTGTTGGCACTCAAAATTTGGGACTGTTTTATTCTAGAGATGTTGCATTTGACTTAATTAGTTACTCGGATGCTAACTTTGCTGGATGCAAACTTGATAGAAAAAGCACTAGTGGCACTTGTCACTTTCTTGGTAACTCATTAGTATCTTGGTTTAGCAAAAAGTAAAATTTTGTTGCTTTATCAACGGCCGAAACTGAATATATAGCTTCCGGAAGTTGTTATGCCCAAATACTTTGGATGAAACAACAATTGGAAGAATTTGATTTGCATTATAATCATATCCCTATTAAATGTGATAATACTAGTGCCATCAATTTAAGCAAAAATCCGGTTCAACACTCACGAACAAAACATATTGAAATTCGACATCATTTTTTAAGAGATCATGTTCAAAAAGGGGATATTGTACTTGAATTTATAAACACCGACAAGCAATTGGCGGATATTTTCACAAAACCCCTAAGCGAGGATCACTTCAATTTTATTCGTGGCGAGCTTGAAATGTCGATTTCTACTTAAAATTTTTTGTTATAACTGTGAAACTTGAATTTTTGTTAAAATGATATATGTGTATTGCTACATTGATATGGAAACATTTATATCAGTTGAATGCTCTCAAGTCCTTCATACATTTATTATCCTTAACAGTTTGCTATTCACAACTATGTATTTTTGTTCTGCATCTCGAGCTTAATTTAATTTTGCATACATTGATTTTATATTTTTTTTTTGCTATTAGGCTTAATTTTGTTTATTTTTCTTATTATTATTTATTTTTTCCCGTTTCACTAATAGGCTTCATTTATTTTATTTATTTATTTATTTTATTTTTTTCTTTTCTTCTCATTATTTTTTTTCTTTTCCATTATTTTTTTTGTTTTGCCATTAGGCTTAATTTTTATTTATCATTTTCTACACTTTAATTTCATCTTTTGTGCTTAATATATATATATATATATACATAAAAACAAAAACCGTAATGAAGAAAACAAAAACAATCTTAAAATAACAATATTTACATTAAAAAAAAAAAAAACTCTTCATTCATTTTTCCGGCCATTGGCCGACCTCACTTCCTCGTCTCTTCCGCCGCTCTCTTCTTCTTTTTATCACCTTGGAAGGCTCTTGAAGGCCCTGCTCCCATACTTTCGTTGAGGGCGAGAACTCTCCGCTGACTATCAAAAGCCAAAAACGACGTTGCTCCAAATCGGGCCATGGAGGTGGCCTTTCGTTTAAGCCCTTTATTTTTGGCCTACAGTGCGCAAATCTCTGCTCACGCATCTTTGTACATGCTCTGGAGCAGAGAGAGTTAGGCGTTGACCTAGTGGAGCTCACTCATTCTATTCTGCAGTCGATGCGCCAATTTTGTGACTGCAGTCACCGTTTCCACACAGGACGTCAGTGTAAAATGATTGGCTTCAATATTTGATTGTGCAGCCATTATTTGCTCAATCGACATCATAGGAAGGTTGGGAAGAGTAGGCGCCAAGGCACTCGGCCCAGCAGCGCTTACAGGATCATTCAGGTCCGGAAAGAGAGTAAGCGGACGGGATGAGGCCATGTAGTCGGAGAGAGAGATGTAATCTAAAGGAGGGTCATTTTTGGCAGCCTTTCTGCTCTACTCAGTCTCTCTGTTCTGTCTCTCGAGGAAGAAGAAGATAGAAGAGAGTGAGGTGAAGAAGAAAAAGCAGACGAGTGTGATTAAGAAGAAGGCTGAAGAGAAGAAAACAAGAAAGGAGAGATAGCCGAGGCGAGCGGCAATCGAGGAGAGCTGCTTTTGTCGGCCAATGACGCAAAAGTGAGGCTGCGTGTCAAATGCGTTTATCGAAAGAAGAGAGAGATGCGAGAGAGTTGTATGTGTATATATATATGTATATATATGTTTTGATTATCTGTTTTTGATGCTATTTATCACTATCATTTTCCTCCTCCTCCTCCTCCTTCAGATTCTGAGCCATGATTTCCTTTTGATAATGTCACAGGGGGAAAAAATTATGATGTTATGTATTATGATATTATTTTCAAACTAATCTAATGTTATGTATTTATAATTTGATATCTTAGTCTCACATCATGTTTGTAATTAAAACTTATTTATTACACATGTGCGTTATGTTTTTATAAATGAATTCAGGGAGCATGACTTGAGGGGGAGCTTTTCTTACTCTCAAATTAAATTAAAATATCATTGTGTGCCATCATCAAAAAGGGAGAGATTGTTAGACTTATTTATTTTCATGATTTATTTAATTATGTTTTAATTTATTTGGAAGAGAAAAATAGAATCAAAATTTATTTTGATGATTTATTTGAAAGAGAAAAATATAATCAAAATTTATTTTGATGATTTATTTAATTATATTTTAATTTATTTGAAAAAAAAAATAGAACCCAAATTTATTTTGATGATTTATTTGAAAGAGAAAAATAGAATCAAAATTTATTTGAAAGAGAAAAATAAAATCAAAATTTATTTTGTCCAATTATTTTTCATCTAAACCTTTATCTTAAATGTTGTTAGAATGTATTTAATATTTGATGAAATCAGGAGCTCAAACAATCCAAAACAAAGGTTCGAACAGCCCAGTACAACTGTGACAGCCCAGTACAACTGATTACTGCTAAACTGTGACTGAACATGATGAGTAACTGATTAGGATGAAATCCTAAACTAATCGCATGAATGTGTTATGCTAAATGCATTTCTATCTGTTTGTCATTGATTTATCTGTTCATGTTTTAAGTTTCGAATTGTAAATTGAAGGCCTTATCGGTTGCCGAATCTGAAATCGATTAATGCTTTGTGTTAATTAGAATTAATGTGATTTTATGGTATATTTAATTGAAAATTGATTAGGTTAAACAATGAAAATTACAATAGTTGGACTTATTTACCTTAGTGCCATGATAGTGGGACACTTATCAATTCATTTTTGAAGCCTATTACATATTTGATGCATCAATTGTTCTCTATTTTCTAAGCCTAAACCTACTAGAGAGAGTGAGAGTGAGGAGAAAACTTGAGTTCATCAAAATTGCTTGGAGACTTAAGAGAAATTGAAGGAGTCTTGCATAATTGAGCTTCTACACTTGAAATTCAAAGTCTAAGGTAGGAGAATCATTTTCTTAAGCTTGCATTTGAACTATATCTTACATGATTCATGGAAGTTTAGTGAGTTGAGTCTAGAATTGGCTTAATGAGTTGAATTAAGGCTTAAATCATGCATGCATGTACATATTCTCGTATTTTGAAGTTGATTTTCATGAAATCTTACATGCAAGTTTACATTCTTGTTCTAGTCCATGAGTTCATCATGGTTTTGAGTTTAATCTTGCTTTGGATCATGTTTTGAGGCATTAGAATTCACTAGAACTCATGCATGTCATATGTTCTTCTTGTTCATGAAAACTTCTTTGAAATTGCGTTTAATTGAACTACCTTTGGGTTTTGATTTCTCAAATTGATCTTTGAAACATGTCATACTATGAGTTTACAAGTGTTTTCCAGAAAATTAGCCCAAAAGGATCGAATTTGATGCTTTAAAGTTGAGTTTTGAGCTTGAAGTTCAAATATGGAAATTCCAGATTTTGGACTCACGCTCGAGCAGGGAACTCCACGCTCGAGCGTACACACTGAGTTCATGCAGTCCGCTCGCGCGGGGAAAGTGACGCTCGAGCGGAAAATGCGTGTATCCAGTACTTTGCATGTGTTTTACAGTCCGCTCGAGTGAGGGAATGCACGCTCAAGCGAGGACTTGTGTCTCACGCTCGAGCGGGGGTTGAGCGCCCGTCGAGCGTGAATTTCATGCATCCAGTACTTTTGCCATGTTTTACAGTCTGCTCGAGCGAGGAAAGTGACGCTCGAGCGGGGATCCTTTGTCTGCATGTATGCTCGAGCATAGAAAGCCACGCTCGAGCGTGAACCCTATTTTCTGAAAATTTTGTAAAGTATTTAAAAGTGCATCTTTGCATCCTCTTTCCATCCTAAGCATTCCTAGGGCATGTTTAAGGCATCTTAAGGAGGATAATGATGTAGAACCACACCGAGGCAAACTAGGGATTAAGCTATTATTTTTTCCCAACTGTGTAGCTTAGTGTGTATTCGTTCTGTAACTGTGTAGGGTTGGCATCCAAGGACGCTCTAGCTGCTTATAGCCTAATGCACTGTGAGTAACAATGTTGTAAAGATATGTTCAATCATGAATATTTCTGAATGAACAACTGTACTGCTTTCTGAAATGATATTTCTTACTGAATGAATGTTTGTCCTATTTGTGAACTGTATTCGTGGCATCCATAGCAATTTACTGTTACTGTACTGTACTACTATTGTCACAGAGATCTCTGTCGGTTCCCAAACCACTACTGTTTACTGATATGATGGCCATCAACTGATTGTTCGATCTATTGAGACCTACAGCACTGTTTTGTTACTGGATGTACCACATATGACTATTATAGTTTCTGAATGACTGTTATGGCATGAAATATGAGCCACAAACTGAATGACTGATATACTGATAAATAACTGTTTCCAATACTGAAAGGACATTCATTCTTAACCTCTTTACGCATGCGTTATTCACTGGGCTTTAGCTCACTGCTCATATATATATGTAGGTGTACAGGCACCGGACCGTTGTTAGGAGCGTCAGGCTATGCTCCTGTTTTGTCAAGCCAACCTTCATGCCTCACTGCGAGGTTCCAGATCTGTTCAAGCTAAGGCTGCCTAGGGGTGTTTTAGATTTCCCCCTTTTTGTATCTGTTTTTGTAATACTGTATAGACTGTACCTATACTGTACTGTTATGGTAGGGATTTGGTCCCTAACCGAATATCTGTATATGATGTATGTACATATTGTTTTGTTTCGAATGTGAATATGTTATAAAAAGTCTTTTTGCATACAGACTGTCGCAGCTCATTGGACATCTCTTAATTACTGTTTTTGCTTCCGCCAGCCCCTGTACTCTGTATTACTGTCGTTACTGTTAAGCAGGCCTTCAATAATTACGGATTACTGGCCGGTTACGATGCTAAACCCATAGGGGCGGGTTTGGGTCGTGACAACAGCAGCAGGCCAAAAGGTCCAAAAGGTCCAAAAGGTCCAAAATGTTCAAGTGGAAGATATTCAAATTGGTAATGATGGAAGTATAACGACTATAAACGGCTATAAAGGTTCAAAAGGCCAAAAGGTTCAAGTGGAATATATTCAAATTAGTAATGATGGAAGTACAACGGCTATAAACGGCTATAAATTCAAATGAATACAACAGCTATAAACGGCTATAAGTTTCATTATATATACCAAAGCCTCTAATGTAAACAAGTTACAAAAACCAGAAAATATTCTTTGATCTATAATCACTCACATCTATTCTTTGAAAAATTCTTTGAGAAATGTTCTTCAATTTTTGTTTACATCCTCTCTCAGAAATTATACACTGAGCCTTATAGCATTAAGCTTATTTTTCCTGTGTCAGATTTATAAAAAAATCAAAGCTTCATTTTTATATCTATCTTTGAAAGATAATTCTTGTAGTTTTCTGTGAAAGCAAAAACACATTCTTTTCAACCTTGTAAGAGTGTAGTACACTCAGTGTTCTTGACTTAGAAAGTTTGTGTAAAATCCGTGGAGGATTGCTCCATTTGTAAAGAGGTTGCTAGCACCCCCATGAAGCTAGAGTATAGTGGAAAATCTCAAGTGAAGCTTGAGGAGTGGACGTAGGCCGAGTTGAAACCGAACCACTATAAATTTGTTTGCCCCTCTCTCCCTTATCTCTTTATTTTATTTAAATTGCCATAGCTATATTTCATATTTTTTATTGTGCTAAAATCATTAGTTGACATAGTTGTTAGAACACTTATTTTAATTATTTTTATTTCATTAACTATATTTATATATTGTGCTAGTCATAATTTTTATTAAGGTATTATTATTTTTATTTGTAAAAACCTAATTCATCCCCCTCTTAGGTTGTCTTTTGAATAACAACATTTTTATAATTTTACAAAATATTTTTTATACAAATATTAACATTAAATAATATGTAAATATTGTTTAATCAAACCACACATTAGTGCAGCAATCAATTGGATTCGGTGAAATTCTGTCAATGGATTCGAGTTTTTATTGGTGGCATGTGATATGCGTGGAATGGAAGTCGATAGGAGTGTAAAAATGGCTCGTGGGTGGCTTAAAATCCGCCTGCTATTCGGGGTAGAGCCGACCCGATTAGGCTCGGTTAGGTTTGGGCCCAAGCCTAGCCCGGGGCTCTAGGCCAAGCCTGGGCCATAATTTTAAAGTCTTGCCCAGCCTATTGGCCTGATTAATTCCCACTCGAAGCCTAACCTGAGACCCAAAGTCATTTTTTGGTGGAAAAAAATATAAAAAATGTTCAAGTCCTGCCAAAGCCCGAGCCAAGGCCCACCAACTGGCCTAAGGTCGGAATATCTCCTGGGCCTGGGCCTGAGTCTACTTTTTTTGGCCTGTGGACCGGCTTGGCCCGGCTGACCCAAATTTTGACGGAAGCCTACGAGATCTGACATGGGCCGGCCCAAGCCCTGGCCCGGATGGGCTCGAACCAAATTTACACCCCTAGATGTCGACACTTTGTGTAATTAGATTATTTATTTATTTTATTAAACATCACTATTGGTGGTGTTGTAATTTATGTATTATTTTAACATAATAAAAATATATAAATATGTTACAATTTTCTTGCTACACAATATTACGTGCTTACTGCAATGATAGGTGTAGAGGAAAAATATATAAAAATATACATGAAAATTAGTATGATCTAAATTCATTTTCAATGTGGTGAATATTACATTTGGAATAAATGAGACATATAGATTTTTTTATATACATTTTCATACACTTAATTTTTCTAATTTTTTTTTTCATGTATCTATAACTCACCATAATTTTAAAAATGCTTCAACTAATAACTTTAAATTAAAGTTACAAAATAAACAAATAGCCTTATGTCATAAATGTACTTTTTATTTGGGCAAATTACAAACACCTCCCTCGAGGTTTGGTGAAAATACAGATTTTTTCCTGAGGTTTGAGAAATTACAAATTGCCCCCTGAAGGTCAAATTTGCATAACAAATTAGGAAGGAATTTGTATGAAAATAAAAACCTCAGGGGGCAATTTGTTAAGGAAATATAAACCTTAGGGGGCGGGATGTAATTTCTCAAACTCTATGGGAGAATCTGTATTTTCACCAAACCTCGAGGGGAGTGTTTGTAATTTGCCCTTTTTATTTTTACGCTTAATTTATCTTAATTTAGTTGTATCAAATTATCTTTCACTCATTTATCATCCACATATGCTAGTTGTAATTGCTATTTATATTGTATAGGTGTAAATTTTATCTTAAAAGTTAATTGGTCACAGATGTTATAAAATGGGTCCAGTTGATCCCCAATCAAGATTGGACCATCCAATCCGGTCCATGGGTTCATTTTTGAGCATCTTTTAAATAATTTGAATTGTTCAATATGTAAAACTCGTCGAGTATTATATTCCTGTAATCACGTTGATCGGATATCGATAACTATTTGATCAGATTTAATTTTTGTCAATTGTTTATTTTTTTACGGTTCATTTTTTTTTATACAAAACTGATCTGATCAAATAACTATCGATATCCGATCAACGTGATTTTTTACAAGGATATAATACTTGACGAGTTCTACACATTGTACGGTTCAGATTATTAAAATGAGACCAAAAAATGAACCCACAGACTGAACTGAACGGTCCAATCTTAATCTCTAACTGAAGACAAACTAGACCGTTATAAAATAATTTTATCCCACTATAGTACAATATATATTACAATATTGAAATTAATATTTCGTACCACGTACTATTTTAACATTACTATAATTTTTGTAAGTACATCGGAAAGCAACATTACTATAATTAAATACTATCTTGTTTGAGATTCTCATATACATATATATATATATATATATCTGTGGAGGATTGCTCCATTTGTAAAGAGGTTGCTAGCACCCTCGTGAAGCTAGAGCATAGTAGAAAATCTCAAGTGAAGCTTAAGGAGTGGATATAGGCCGGGTTGAAGCTGAACCACTATAAATTTGTTTGCCTCTCTCTCTTTTATCTCTTTATTTTATTTAAATTGCCATAGCTATATTTCATATTTTTTATTGTGCTAAAATCATTAATTAACATAGTTGTTAGAACACTTGTTTTAATTATTTTTATTTCATTAACTATATTTATCTATTGTGCTAGTCATAATTTTTATTAGGGTATTATTATTTTTATTTGTAAAAAACCTAATGCACCCCCCCTTCTTAGGTTGTCTTTTGGGTAACAATTGGTATCAGAGTCTAGACTCTTGTTTTAGATTTAACTATCTAAGAGTTTCGATCCATGGCAACTTTAGTTGAAGGACAAGCCACAAATAGACCACCATCGTTTGATGGAAACAACTATAGTCATTGGAAAGATAAGATGACCCTATACCTACAAACCACTGATTATGCCATATAGATTATTGTCACCAAAGGTCCAAAAATTCCTACGAAATTAGTAAACAATATTAGTGTTCCTAAAACTGAAGATGAATGTGATGAGAGGGATCATAAATTATTGCAAGCCAATGCCAAAGCCAAACTCACTCTTGTTTGTGGATTAGACTCTAAGGAGTATAATAGAATTTCAAGTTGTGATTCGGCAAAAGAAATTTGGGACAAACTTGAGGTAACGTATGAAGGTACAAACCAAGTGAAGGAATCTCGTATTGATATACTTGTTCATAGTTATGAATTGTTTAAAATGAATTCTGATGAATCTATTTCAAGTATGTTTACTAGATTTACTGAAATTGTAAACTCTTTGAAATCTCTTGGCAAAACTTATACTAACAGTGAGTTTGTGAGAAAAATTCTTAGGTGTTTACCAAAGAATTGGGAAGCAAAGGTCACGGCCGTTATAAAAGCCAAAAATCTCTCCACACTTGGATTGGATGAGTTTATGGGTTCCCTTATGACTCATGAGATCACCATGAAAGGACATGAGGATGTTGAAAACAAAAAGAAAAGTGAAATTGCATTCAAAGCCTCATCAAATGAAGAAAAACATGAAAACTCCAGTGAGGATGAAAGCTATGCCATGTTTAGTAGAAATCTCAAAAAGCACTTCAAGAAAAACAATTATGGAGGAAGAAGACTTTTCAAGAAAGAGTAGAACAAAGATAACAAGAAAGAGCATATTATTTGTTATGAGTGCAAAAATCCTGGACATATGAAGATGGATTGTCCAAAATTAAAAAACCATGGAAAAGATTACAAAAGAAACAAGAAGGCCATGGTAACAGCTTGGGGAGAAAGTGAAGATGAAAGCTCAAGTGATGAAATTGAAAATGAAGTAGCCAACTTGTGTCTCATGGCTCTTGAAGATGAAGACTCTACTCAAGATGAGGTAACTACTCTTTATGAAGAACTTGAAAGTGCATTCCATGAACTAAAAGATGAATTTAGAAAAGTTTGTGCCAAAAATAATATCTTAAAAAAATCTGTTGCATCTTTATCTAGTAATGTAGAAGAATTAAAGAAAGAAAAAATTATTTTGAAAAATGATTTTGACACTATCTCTAATGAAAAAAATGCTTTAAAAAACAATGTTGATGATTTAACAAAAACCCTTGAAAATTTTGTAAAATGTAGAAATAATCTCAACATGCTTCTTGGAAATCAAAGATGTGTTTTCAATAAAGCGGGCATTGGATATGACCCTATTAAGAAACAAAAGAATCTCAATACAATTTTTGAAAAGGCACCTCTCATGACACACCCTCATATTATTTGTCATTATTGTAGAAAGAAAGGCCATTATATATCTTATTGTCCATTCAAAAAGAATATGAACATGGGAATTAAAAAGATTTGGATTATTAAGGGATCTAATAAAATTAACCAAGAAGGACCCAAAAAACTATGGGTACCAAAAACCAACATTTGGTTATCATCTTGTAGGTTTGCTTTAAGTCCAAAGCTAAAAAAAGAAAGTGGTACCTTGATAATGGATGTTCCAGACACATGACTGGAGATAAATCCTTCTTTACTAAACTATCATCCAAATATGGAGGATTTGTTACTTTTGGAGACAATAAGAAAGGAAAAATCATCGGTATTGGTAGCATCGGTGTTTCTCATAACCCTTCTATTGAAAATGTTTTACTTGTTGATGGACTTAAGCATAACCTACTTAGTATTAGTCAATTATGTAATAAAGGTAATCGAGTTATTTTTGATAAATCACATTGCACAATTGAAAGCACAAACGATCATAAAGCTTTATTCGTTGGTAATCGCCATAATAATGTTTATGTTTTTCATCTTAATGATCTCTATGCTAGTGATGTTAAATGTTTATATGTTAATAATGAAAATAGTTGGTTATGGCATAGAAGACTTGGTCATGCTCATATGGATTTAATTGCTAAACTTTTGAGAAAGGATTTGGTCATTGGACTTCCAAAAATTAAATTTGAAAAAGATCATCTTTGTAGTGCTTGTCAACAAAGAAAACAAACTAAAACATCATTTAAATCAAAATCTCATATTTTCACAACTAGACCTTTACAACTATTGTATATGGATCTATTTGGTCCCTGAAGGACATCTAGTCTAGGTGGTAAACATTATTGTCTTGTTATTGTTGATGATTATTTAAGATTTACATGGGTTATGTTTTTAGCACACAAAGATGAAACATTTTCTTCTTTCACAAAACTCTGTCGTAGAATTCAAAATGAAAAAGGCTTTCTTATTACTAATATTTGAACCGACCATGGTAGAGAACTTGAAAATGAGAAATTTGAATTGTTTTGTGATGAGCATGGTATTGGACATAATTTTTCAACACTTAAAACCCCTCAACAAAATGGTGTAGTAGAAAGGAAGAATAGAACTTTAGAAGAGATGAGTAGAACAATGCTTTGTGAAAATAATCTTCCTAAATATTTTTGGGCCGAAGCCATTCACACCGCATGCTATATTTTAAATCGTGCATTAATTAGACCTATTCTCAAAAAGACTCCTTATGAACTTTGGCATGATAGAAAGCCTAACATTAGTCACTTGTATGTTTTTGGTTGTAAATGTTTTGTGCATAATAATGGTAAGAATAACTTAGGTAAATTTGATTTAAAATCTAATAAAGCAATTTTTCTTGGCTATTCCTTAACTAGCAAAGCTTATCGTGTTTTTAATAAAAGAACTCTTGTTGTGGAAGAATCTATACATGTGGCATTTGATGAAACTAACATCTCTGCTAAAAAATAAATTGTTAGTGATAATATAGATTTGGAACCAAATGTGGAAGATTCAAATATCTACAAAGAAGAGAACCAACTATGTAAGTTGAACAAAGAGATTGAACAATCTATTCTCCCACCTCAAGAAGAATGAGGAAACAATGATGATTTGCCAAGAGAATGGAAGTTTGTTCATAATCACCCTAAGGATTTAATCCTAGGTGACCCTACAAAAGGTATTGAAACTCGCTCTTTACTTAGAAAAATTTGTAATAACTTGGTTTTTCTCTCACAGATTGAGCCTAAAAACTTTCAAGAAGCCGAATTCGATAAACATTGGATGATAGCTATGCATGAAGAGCTTAACCAATTTGAGGGAAATAAAGTGTGGGAACTTGTGCCAAAACCTAAATATCATACCATTATTGGTACCAAATGGATCTTTCGAAACAAGCTTGATGAATCCGGTACAATTATAAGAAACAAAGCTAGACTTGTTGCACAAGGATACAATCAAGAAGAAGGTATTGATTTCGATGAAACTTTTGCTCCGGTTGCTAAATTAGAAGCCATTCATATGCTACTTGCATTTGCATGTTTTAAAGATTTCAAACTTTATCAAATGGATGTAAAAAGTTCTTTTCTTAATGGTTTTATAAATGAGGAAGTTTATGTTAAACAACCCCCAAGTTTTGAAGATCATGTTTTTCCAAATCATGTTTTTAAACTGTCAAAAGCTTTATATGGTTTGAAACAAGCACCTCATGCATGGTATGAACGATTAAGTAAATTTTTGATTAAAAATAATTTTTCTAGAGGAACGATTGACACAACACTTTTTGTTAAAACTAAAAATGATGATTTACTTATTGTGCAAATATACGTGGATCACATTATATTTGGTGCTACTAATGAAACCTTGTATAAGGAATTTGCTAAGTGTATGCAAGCTTAGTTTGGGATGAGTATGATGGGGGAGCTAAATTATTTCTTTGGACTTCAAATCAAACAATGGAAGGAAGGAATTTTTATCAACCAAGCTAAGTACACAAAAGAACTACTCAAAAAGTTTGGTATGTATGACTCAAAAATAGTTGGAACACCTATGAGCACATCCATTAAGCTAGACAAAGATGAAAAAGATAAGTCCATTGATCAAACAAAATATCGAGGTATGATCGGCTCACTTCTTTATTTAACCGCAAGACCTGATATTATGTTTAGTGTTTGTGTATGTGCTAGATATCAATAAAATCCTAAGGAATCACATCATAGTGCTGTTAAAAGAATTTTTAGATATCTTGTTGGCACTCAAAATTTGGGACTGTTTTATCCGAGAGGTGTTGCGTTTGACTTAATTAGTTACTCGGATGCTAACTTTGTTGGATGCAAACTTGATAGAAAAGCACCAGTGGCACTTGTCATTTTCTTGGTAACTCATTAGTATCTTGATTTAGTAAAAAGCAAAATTCTGTTGCTTTATCAACAACCGAAGCTGAATATATAGTTTCCGAAAGTTGTTATGCCCAAATACTTTGGATGAAACAACAATTGGAAGACTTTGATTTGCATTATAATCATATCCCTATTAAATGTGATAATTAGTGCCATCAATTTAAGCAAAAATCCGATTAAATACTCATGAACAAAACATATTGAAATTCGATATCATTTTTTAAGGGATCATGTTCAAAAAGGGGATATTGTACTTAAATTTATAAACACCAACAAGCAATTGGCGGATATTTTCACAAAATCCCTAAGCGAGGATCACTTCAATTTTATTCATAGCGAGCTTGGAATGTCGATTTCTACTTAAAAAGTTTTGTTATGACTGTGAAACTTGTATTTTTGTTAAAATGATATATGTGTATTGCTACATTGATATGGAAACATTTATATCAGTTGAATGCTCTCAAGTCCTTCATACATTTATTATCCTTAACAATTTGCTATTCACAACTATGTATTTTTGTTCTACATCTCAAGCTTAATTTAATTTTTCATACATTATTTATTTATTTATTTTTTTTTTTTTGTGTGTGTTGCTATTAGGCTTAATTTTGTTTATTTTATTATTATTATTTATTTTTTCCCGTTTCACTAATAGGCTTCATTTTTTTTTTTTTTTTGATCGGATGGCTTCATTTGTTTTATGTATTTATTTATTTATTTTATTTTTTTCTTTTCTTCTCATTATTTTTTTTTCCATAATTTTTTTTGTTTTGCCATTAGACTTAATTTTTATTTATTATTTTATACACTTTAATTTTATCTTTTGTGCTTAATATATATATACATAAAAACAAAAACCGAAATGAAGAAAACAAAAACAAACTTAAAATAACAATATTTACATTAAAAAAAAAAAAAACTCTTCATTCATTTTTCCGGCCATTAGCCGACCTCACTTCCTTGTCTCTTCCGCCGCTCTCTTCTTCTTTTTATCACCTTGGAAGGCTGTACTTTCGTCGAGAGCGAGAACTCTCCGCTAACTATCAAAAGCCAAAAACGACGTTGCTCCAAATCGGGCCATGGAGGTGGTCTTCCGTTTAAGCTCTTTATTTTCGACCTTCAGTGCACAAATCTCTGCTCGCGCATCCTTGTACATGCTCTGGAGTAGAGAGAGTTAGGCGTTGACCTAGTGGGGCTCACTCGTTCTATTCTGCAGTCGATGCGCCAATTTTGTGACTGCAGTCACCGTCTCCATACAGGACGTCAGTGTGAAATGATTGGCTTCAATATCTGATTGTGCAACCATTATTTGCTCAATCAACATCATAGGAAGGTTGGGAAGAGTAGGCGCCGGGGCACTCGGCCCAGCAGCTCTTACAGGAACATTTAGGTCCAGAAAGAGAGTAAGCAGACGGGACGAGGCCATGTAGTCGGAGAGAGAGAGATGTAATCAAAATGAGGGTCATTTTTGGCAGCCTTTCTGCTCTGCTCAGTCTCTCTGTTCTGTCTCTCGAGGAAGAAGAAGATAGAAGAGAGTGAGGTGAAGAAGAAGAAGCAGACGAGTGTGATTAAGAAGAAGGCTGAAGAGAAGAAAACAAGGAGGGAGAGATAGCTGAAGCGAGCGGCAATCGAGGAGAACTGCTTTTGTTAGCCAATGACGCAAAAGTGAGGCCGCGTGTCAAATGCGTTTATCAAAAAAAGAGAAAGACGCGGGAGAGTTGTATGTGTATATATATATGTATATCTATGTTTTGATTATCTGTTTTTGATGCCATTTATCACTATCATTTTCCTCTTCCTCCTCCAGATTCTGAGCCATGATTTCCTTTTGATAATGTCACAGGGGGAGAAAATTATGATGTTATGTATTATGATATTATTTTCAAACTAATCTAATGTTATGTATTTATAATTTGATATCTTAGTCTCACATCATGTTTGTAATTAAAACTTATTTATTACACATGTGCTAACCTATGTTTTTATAAATGAATTCAAGGAGCATGACTTGAGGGGGAGCTTTTCTTACTCTCAAATCAAATTAAAATATCATTGTGTGTCATCATAAAAAAGGGAGAGATTGTTTGACTTATTTATTTTGATGACTTATTTAATTATGTTTTAATTTATTTTGAAGAGAAAAATATAATCAAAATTTATTTTGATGATTTATTTGAAAGAGAAAAATATAATCAAAATTCATTTTGATGATTTATTTAATTATATTTTAATTTATTTGAAAGAGAAAAATAGAATCAAAATTTATTTTGATGATTTATTTGAAAGAGAAAAATAAAATCAAAATTTATTTTGATGATTTATTTCTCACCTAAACCTTTATCTTAAATATTGTTAGAATGTATCTAATATTTGATTAAATCAGGAGTTCAAACAGTCCAAAACAAAGGATCAAACAGCCCAGCACAACAGTAGGCCAAAAGGTCCAAAAGGTTCAAATAGAAGATATTCAAATTAGTAATGATGGAAGTACAACGACTATAAACGGCTATAAATGTTCAAAAGGTTCAAAAGGCCAAAAGGTTCAAAAGGTTCAAGTGGAAGATATTCAAATTAGTAATAATGGAAGTACAACGGCTATAAACGGTTATAAATTCAAATGAATACAACAGCTATAAACGGCTATAAGTTTCATTATATATACCAAAGCCTCTAATGTAAACAAGTTACAAAAAACCAGAAAATATTCTTTGATCTATAATCACTCACATCTATTCTCTGAAAAATTCTCTGAGAAGTGTTCTTCAATTTTTGTTTACATCCTCTCTCAGAAATTATACACTGAGTCTTATAGCATTAAGCTCATTTTTCCTTTGTGAGATTTACAGAAAAATCAAAGCTTCATTTTTATATCTAGCTTTGAGAGATAATTCTTGTAGCTTTCTGTGAAAGTAAAGACACCTTCTTTTCAACCTTGTAAGAATGTAGTACACTTAGTGTTTTTGACTTAGAAAGTCTATGTAAAATCCGTGGAGGATTGCTCCATTTGTAAAGAGATTGCTAGCACCCGCATGAAGCTAGAGCATAGTGGAAAATCTCAAGTGAAACTTAAGGAGTGAACGTAGGCCGAGTTGAAACCGAACCACTATAAATTTGTTTGCCTCTCTCTCCCTTATCTTTTTATTTTATTTAAATTGTCATAGCTATATTTCATATTTTTTGTTGTGCTAAAATCATAAATTGACATAGTTGTTAGAACACTTGTTTTAATTATTTTTATTTCATTAACTATATTTATCTATTGTGCTAGTCATAATTTTTATTAGGGTATTATTATTTTTATTTGTAAAAACCTAATTCACCCCCCTCTTAGGTTGTTTTTTGAATAACAACATTTTTATTATTTTACAAAATATTTTTTATACAAATATTACCATTAAATAATATGTAAATATTGTTTAATCAAACCACACATTAGTGCAGTAATCAATTGGATTCGGTGAAATTCTATCAATGGATTCGAGTTTTTATTGGTGGCATGTGATATGCGTGGAATGGAAGTCGACAGGAGTGTAAAAATAGCTCGTGGGTGGCTTAAAATCCGCCTGCTATTCGGGGTAGAGCCGACCCGATTAGGCTTGGTTAGGTTTGGGCCCAAGCCTAGCCCGGGACTCTAGGCCTAGCCTGGGCCATAATTTTAAAGTCTTGCCCGGCCTATTGGCCTGATTAATTCCCACTCGAAGCCCAACTCGAAACCCAAAGTCATTTTTTGGTGGAAAAAAATATAAAAAATATTCAAGTCCTGCCCAAGCCCAAGCCCACTGACTGGCCTAAGGCCGGAATATCTCTTGGGCCTGGGCCTGAGTCTACTTTTCTTGGCCTGTGGACCGGCTTGGCCCGGCTGACCCAAATTTTGACGGAAGCCTACGAGATTTGACATGGGCCGGCCCAAGCCCTGGTCCGGATGGACTCGAACCAAATTTACACCCCTAGATGTTGACACTTTGTGTAATTAGATTATTTATTTATTTTATTAAACATCACTATTGGTGGTGTTGTAATTTATGTATTATTTTAACATAATAAAAATATATAAATATGTTACAATTTTCTTGCTGCACAATATTACGTGCTTACTGCAATGATAGGTGTAAAGGAAAAATATATAAAAATATACATAAAAATTAGTATGATCTAAATTCATTTTCAATGTGGTGAATATTACATTTGGAATAAATAAGACATATAGATTTTTTTATATACATTTTCATACACTTAATTTTTCTATTTTTTTTTTTCATGTATCTATAACTCACCATAATTTAAAAAATGCTTCAACTAATAACTTTAAATTAAAGTTACAAAATAAACAAATAGCCTTGTGTCATAAATGTACTTTTTATTTTTACGCTTAATTTATGTTAATTTAGTTGTATCAAATTATCTTTCACTCATTTATCATTCACATATGCTAGCTGTAATTGCTATTTATATTGTATAGGTGTAAATTTTATCTTAAAAGTTAATTGGTCACAGATGTTATAAGATGGGTCCAACTGGTTCCCAATCAAGATTGGACCGTCCAATCCGCTTCATGAGTTCATTTTTTAGCATCTTTTAGATAAATTAAATTATTCAATATGTAAAACTCATCGAATACTATATTCCTGTAATCATGTTGATCGGATATCGATAGCTATTTGATCAGATCTAATTTTTGTCAATCGTTTATTTTTTTACAGTTCATTTTTTTTTATACAAAACTGAACTGATCAAATAGCTATCGATATCTGATCAACGTAATTTTTTACAAGGATATAATACTTGACGAGTTCTACATATTATACGGTTCAGATTATTAAAACGAGACCAAAAAATGAACCCACAGACCGGACTAAATGGTCCAATCTTAATCTCTAACTGAAGACAAACTAGCCCGTTATAAAATAATTTTATCCCACTATAGTACAATATATATTACAATATTGAAATTAATATTTCGTACCACGTACTATTTTAACATTACTATAATTTTTGTAAGTACATCGGAAAGCAACATTACTATAATTAAATACTATCTTGTTTGAGATTCTCATATACATATGTATATATATATAATTTTTAAGTTTTTTTTTTTTTTTAGCCAGACAGATTCTCTTATAAACTAGACATAGGTTGCGTTTGCTAGAATTTTAGAATTATGATTTGAAAATAAAGTTGTATTTTGAATTTGTGAGTTTTGAAATTATGATTTGAGTGTGAAAATTTTGTTTAGTTATGAGTTTTAAAAAGAGTTTGAATTAAGTGATGTGACATATAATATTGAAAAGTGAGTATTTTAAAAAGTAGATATGAAATTAATTTTCTAAAACTGTAACTAAATAACACGCTCAAACTAATAAATTAAATTAAATTTCAAAAACTCTAGCAAACAGAGCCATAGTTTTTTCCAATGGATTGAATTTATGGGACCACTGATCAACTCCCAAGATTTGGTTATTACACAACTAAGGCAATAATGAAGTTACAGGTAGACTTGGCCATTTTCTGTGGCAAATCACAAGGTGGAAGTTGGCCATTTTCTATGGCGCATCACATGGTCGGACTCTAATCAATTTTAAATATTTTTTTTCTCAAGTTTCCATGAATTTAATACTAGGTTATATATATATAATTAATTAACAATAGAAATTGGTTGTTTGAATTGTGATAATCCTTATTTAAGTTTTGACTGAATTTTTTTTTTTAAGTCTGGCCAAATTTAATATTCTTTTGACCATGTCATAAAATTGTAAGAATTCAAATTATTCATGAATCCACTCAATTTGCACCTCCTCAAGTTAGGCCATGGAGTAAAGTAAATTTTATTTTAAATTTTATAATTTAAAAATCCATACGGTGTTAATAGATATTATTATTATATATCTCAAAATTCATAAGAAAAATAATTTTATAACTGAAAAATTTATACAAAATTAATAGACATCATTATCATATGTATTTAGCCGTGCATAGCACATGTTGACTATTAGTATAATATAAATAATAAAATTGCTTCTCTCTTTAAGGTCTTGAGCTTTTAGATGAATTGGTAGTCAATAATTTAATATGATTATATTAAATTAGTGAACAACAATTCAATACTGATAAAAAAGACTGTCATATATCATTCACTCATTTTTATCACTATTTTATATCATCTGATTACATGGAAAAATAGTACTGTTTTTTATTAATTGTCTATTAATTATTTTCAAATAGTATTTTTTTTCTTTTTAAAAATTTTTATCAAAATTTATGATTCAAATATAACAATTAAGAAATTCACCATCACCCTAAATCCAACATCATATAGTACAAGTGGATTTGTAGGTCTGTTTGAGGTGATGGAGGACGCAAGTACGGTGATTGAAGGGAAGAAAAATTATGTGGTAATTTTGGGTAAATTCACATTGTTCTCTAACTTGTTATTTATTGATTAAAGTTGTAAGATTAAGTACTTTTTGTAATGATTGTAAGAAGGGTATGGCTTCTGTCCAGTCTTTAATCGGATTAGACCGTATTGTTGGGCCAGTGGGGGGCCACCACGGGTCCCGTTTTGATAATCTGAACCGTTCAATGTGTAGAACTCGTCGAGTACTATAAGCTTGTAAAAAATCACGTTGATCGGATATCGGTAGCTATATGATCAAATCAGTTTTGTATTAAAAAAAAATGGACGGTGAATAAATTAACGGCTAACAAAAATCTGTTTTGATCACATAGCTATCGATATCCAATCAACGTGATTTTTTACAAATATATAGTACTCGACAAGTTCTACACATTGAACGGTTCAGATTATCAAAACGGGACCCGTGGTGGACCCCCACGGGCCCAACAACACGGTCCAGTCCGATTAAGAACTGGACAGAAGCCATACCCTTGTAAGAAATAACTTGACGAGTGTTAAGTAATAAATAGAACAAAGTAATACTCTCAAACTACCAAACAATCACTCGGCAGAGAGGGATAATGGGTAGAATGTTTTTGGAGAGGGTAAAGAAACGGAGTTGGGTGAGGAATTAGATTATACAATATGGTATGGTAACTCTTTTTGAAATAAAGGGTAATTAAGTAATTTTATGATTTTTGTTAACATGTTAAAAGACAGGTTGTTTTGTACAATAGGTTAAAAGTTGACTTTTTGTCATTTTTTTGAAAAAACGTGCAAAAAAAATATAGAAATAATGTGAACAAAAAAAATTTAAAAGCTAAAAAATTAACTATTAATAGAATCCTCAAACTAGGCCAAAACTCTAAGATGGGTGTATGTAACTCTCATAATATCATATGAGGATATTTGTATTTTTGTTATATATCAGGCAATATATTTGTAAAATTTGGTGATTTAAATCGAGATAATCAAGGTTGTTTTAACTTTTAATCTTACTTCGTACAATTAATCAATAAAAATATTTTATTGAGGAATTTGGTGCCTAGACTTATTTTGTAGACTTTATTAATAAGGCTTATTTTGGCAATTGGCTAAAATATTCAAAAAGTTATTACAAAAAAGTCAATTATTTTTTTCTATTTTTTTCACAACTTTTTGTAAAAATCAAAAAATTAATTAAAATAATCAAATTTTGTTTTCACAACTTGTAGTCTGTTTTCATCAATGCCTTAGAACCAAGAATCAAGTTTTTCAAATTCTTTAGCCGAGATCGTCACCATAGCCGAGGTCTCTGCTTCATTAAATCAAAAACTCCAAGAGTTCTACATGCGTATGAGCTGTCACGCACAATAACTCAACCGTTTTCGCCACGCGTCTTTTCCTTATTGATCCGTACCTGACACGCGCCATCAGGTCGCGCCACTTCTGCGTGCGCCACCTGACAGGCACATCGTCTTAGGCACATTCAATGAAACTTTGCCGCCTTTTTGTGTTTTAACAAAAACACTTCCTTCTCTCTTCGACTCTTCACTTTTGCACCTGTGTTTTCGCTCGAGTTTTCAAGTTTCTCTCTCTAAAAAATCCCCAACCTCCTTGTTGCCTTCTTCAAGCTTTCTGCAATCACTTCATTCACCTCCTTCGGCGAAGCATCAACCTTTCTGTTACATCTACCGTTATTGCCTGACTTCAGCGTCCTTATACCGGCGTCATCTTCCTTGGTAAGCCACTGTTTTTCCCTCTTTTCGTGGTTTGACTGGCTTCGAATTTCATCATGTTTTGTACATTGCTACTGCGAATCTATTCATGTTCTTGAATCTTCATTTGTGTTGTAAATTTATTTTGCTTGCAATTTTGCCTTTGTCCAACGTATTTCTGGGTATACACTTGCACACACATACTGTTTATACACTTGATGTTCTTGTAAATTGCCACTATCTTTGATTTGTGCACATTTACATTTTATTCAATGTCTTTGATTGTTTATCACTATTCTTGATTTTCTGCTATCTTCTTGAGTCTGAATCATACTCTTTGCCCTGTTTCCTTGTTGTATTTTCCAGATTTCTACCTTTAATTCTTGTTTCTATAGTCTTAGGCTTTGGGAGTTGTTCTAGAACTCCTATCCTTAGGAAAAATTGAAACGAATTTGTGACAACCCTCACCACTGATTACTGCTAAACTGTGACTGAACATGATAAGTAACTGATTAGACTGGAATTCTGAACTGACTACAAGTGTATGTTGTTATTTGCATATCTATCTGTTTGTCGTTTAAATGATCTGTTCATGTTTTAAGTTTCGAATTGCGAATTGAAGGCATTATCAGCGGCCGAATCTGAAATTGACTGGTGTTCTGTGCTAGTTAGAATTTATGTGGTTTTATGGTAGATTTAATTGAAATTTGATTTGATATGATTAAATTAGATTAAATAATGTTAAATTACATTAATTGAGTTAACTACCAAAATGCCATCTAGTGGGCCACTTTTAATAACATATTGAGGCTTAACTCATACACTTTTGATACATTTCTCCTCAGCCATTTTGAGTCCATAACCGAGAGAGAGAGAGAGAAAGAGAGACTTGAGAGAGAATTGTTTCATCTAGAGAATTACTTGGAGAATTAGAAGATTTGGAGGATAATTGCAAAAATTGAGCTTCTATTCTTGAAATTGAGGACCTAAGGTAGGAGAATCATCTTCTTGAACTTGTATTTAAGTTGTATCTTGCATGATTCATGGGAGTTGGTGATTACAGTCTAGAATTGGTTCAAAATGTGAAATTGAAGCTTAAATCATGCATGCATGTTTACATTCTTAAATTTTGAGGTTGTTTTCATAAAATCCTCACATGCATGTCCATATTCTAGTTGTAGTTCATGAATTCATCATGTTTTTGGAAGAATTGACTCATTTGATTATGTATTGGAAGCTTTGATTTCAATTGAACACATGCATGTTACATACACATTATGTTCTTGAAGTTATTGTTGAATTTGTGTTTAATTGAACTACCTTTGGACTTTGATTTTGCAAATTGATCTTTGAAACATGTTATAGTATGAGTTTACAAGTGTTTTCTAGAAAATTGGCCCAAAAAGATCGAATTTGAAACTTTAAAGATTGAGTTTTGTGCTTGGAGACAAATTTGGAAATTCCAGATTTTGGATCCACGCTCGAGCAGGGAACTCCACGCTCGAGCGTACACTCTGAGTCATGCACTTCCACTCGAGCGTAGGAATTTACGCTCAAGCGTGAAATGTGCATGCCCGGAAGTTCATGTGTTTTGCAGTCCGCTCGAGCGAGGGACTTTACGCTCGAGCGGGTATCTGAGTCTTACGCTCGAGCGTGAGTCGAGCGCCTATCAAGCGTGAATTTCGTGCATCTAGTACTTTTGCTTGAGTTTGCAGTCCGCTCAAGCGTAGGAAGTCGCGCTCGAGCGGAGATCCTTTGTCTGCATGTCTGCTCGAGCGTAGAAAGCCACGCTCGAGCATGGACTCCTGTTTCAGCAGATTTTGAAAAGTGTTTTAAAGTGCATCTTTGCATCCTCTTTCCATCCTAGGCATTCATAGGCCATGTTTAAGGCATCTTAATGAGGATATTGATGTAGAACCACACCGAGTCAAATAGGGACTAAGTCATTGATTCCTGAATGTGTAACTTAGTGTGTGTTCGTCCTATTACTGTGTAGGGTTGGCATCCGGAGATGCGCACTAGCCTATCTGTAGCCCAGTACTCTGTGAGTAACAATGTTGTAAAGATATGTTCAATTGAGATTATTTTCTGAACGAATGATTGTACTGCTTTATGACATAACACTGTTTACTAAATGAATGTTTGTCCTATTTGTGAACTGTATTCGTGGCATCCATAGCAACCTACTATTACTGTTACTGCTACTGTCACAGAGATCTTTGTCGGTTCCCATGTTTGGAACCAGTACTGTTTACTGTTATGATGGCCATCAACTGACTGTTCGGTCTGTTAAGACCTACTGTACTATTTTGCTATTGAATGTACGACATATGACTGCTATGATTGAATAACTGATATACTTATGCAAATGACTGTTTTCAATATTGAAAGGACATTCATTCTTAACCTCTTTACGCATATGTTATTCACTGGGCTTTAGCTTACTGTTTATATTTATATGTAGGTGTCCAGGCATCGGAACGGAGCTAGATGCGTCGGGTTAGCTCCCTTTTTGTCAAGCCAACCATTGTGCCTCACCTCGAGGTTCCAAGTCCTTTAAGTTAGGGCTTTTTGGGGTGTTTTAGACTCACCCTCTTTTGTCTCTGTTCTGTAATGACTGATTAAGACTTGTACTGTACAGTTATGGTAAAGGGATTCGATCCCCAACTTGAATGTTTGTATATGATGTATATACTGTCTTTGGTCATGAATGTGAATCTATTCTGAAAAGTCTTTTTGCATACAGACTGTCACAGCTCATTGGACATCTTTTATTACTGTTTTGGCTTCCGTCAGCCCCTCTACTCTGTGTTATTGTTATTACTGTTAAGCAGGCCTTCGGTAATCACGGATTACTGGCCGGTTACGGTGCTAAACCCATAGGGGCGGGTTTCGGTCGTAACAGAATTCCTCATAGATCTTGAAAACCTTTGCCCCAGTTTCTGTTTTTGAGTTAAGCCGAGGTCCTCTCAAACCTATTCCCAACTTTTTCAGTAGAACTGTGTACCAACACCTCCCAAGCCGACATTATGGGAATGTTTAGGTGGAGGGTAAACACCCCTACTAAGCTAGAGTACTTTAGGCAGGAGTTTTCTATACCAGTGGATGTACAAATACGGTTGGTTGGAGAAAATGACTCCATTATGCCGGGGAAGGACTGTATGCCCTTTCCCGTTGTCTCTATTATCGAGGGAGGAGTCAGATTCCCTCTTAACACCCTTTTCAGAGAGGTCCTCCATTTTTACAAATTGAACCCCATGCAACTAGCTGTAAACTCCTTTAGGATCATAAATGGAATCGCCGAATTAGAGCGTCGGCAAAATTTCAAGATCTCCCTATCTCATATTCAATACTGTTGCACGATGTGTGGCCTTAAAACCAAAGCTGGTTATACATACTACCTCAAGCCGAGATCAACCCAATACAAGCTGATAGCCGACATCACGGACTCTAATAAAGGCGCAACTGATGACTACTTGATTATTTCGGGCAATTGGGAGTTCGCGTTAGACGACGAACTCCGCCTCTTCCCATTGCGCCGCGGGGTTTTTAGGGATGATATGGGTAAGGACTTAGTTTCCTTCTCTAGAGTCCCTCCTACTTTTTTTAATCATCATATTCTTGCTACTTTGTTTCTAACATATGTTCTCTTTTTGCAGCTCTCTCTCAGCCAGAAAAGGACTTTCGCCGACATTACACATTGAGCAAAGACCTGGTCTGTCTCCTCAGCCTTCCACTAGAGCTTCGCAAGGCTCCAATCCTCCTCAACTATATCCCAACCTACCGGAGTCCTCTGCCCAACGTCCCTCGGAAGAGTAAATCTTCACCTTCCGCTTCAACTCCTCTAACTACCTCATCACCAAGGCCTGACCAAGGCTCAACCTCTGACCCAGCAGAGCAGCCATCGACATCTGCTCCCCAACTAATTCCACCAGCCTAACATTAATGCCGACGTCGAGCTTCCGCCAACACTCTTGCTGGTAGAACTCGTAGCCAAAAATGCCGAAGTGCTGAGGCATCGGCTTACAAGCCAGCCAATCCACCCACAGCTCTGCCAACAATCCACTTCAGCACAAGGGTCACAATCGTCGCTACTGCAAACGAGATGGGGCGTAAACCTACAGTAGTTAAAGATTTGCTTGCCAACATTCCTGGTGTTGTCACCGTCCAGTCTTCATCTTCTCCTCCTCAACCAACCCTTAAGCCAAAACAAATGAAGAAGGCAAAGGCAAAGGCCACAGTGACCTAGATTGATTCTAAGGACACTGTGCCTATCTCAAAGCTAGCCGAAGCCGAGAAGAGCGCCCTCTCCATCGAGAAGCATCTTGCCGAGGACCTATCATCTGAGGCCCCATCGGCCAAGAAGTCGAGGTCCGACCACCAAGAGGGTAGCAGGTATCCATGAGGCATGGTTTGGGCACCTGAGATCATGCTTGACGACAGGCCTCTCACCGCGGGTGATAGCGCTGCAAGCCTTGAAGTCGGGGCGACCTTGTCCACGACAGTTCTTCTGCTTGAGGGCATGAACCAAATGGCCGAGCTTCATGAGTATGAAGATCTCGCTTTCATGATGCAGCACTCGGTCTTGGTAAACCTTCTCCCTACCCCTTTGGCAATCTTTCCACACTTAGTGAATTTTTGCTAACTTGTGCTACTTCTTTACAGGTCATCCAACATGCCCACTCTTATGCCACTAAGACCGAGATGATGAGGAAGGATTTGACGAAAAAGACAAAAGAAGCAGCCAAGCTCCTATCCTCGCTGAACCAGGCCGAGGCCAGTAACCGTTCGCTTATGGACCAGGCCAAGGACGCCAAAATAGCTCAAAGTATGGCTGAGGAAAAGGCCAAGGGGGCAAAGGATGAAGCCGAGGTAGCAAGAGCCAACCTCGAAGCTGCCAATGCCAAAGTGGTTGATCTGGAAGCCAAGCTTCGGAAGGCTATTGCCAATAAAGAGGCCGAGGTGAAGGCGGTCGACGAAAAGGCCTTTGAAGAGGAGCAGGCCGCCGTTCTCGACAAATATAAAGAGCAAGTCAACTTGGCTCACAACCAACGTTACTACCTCGGTTGGACGACGGCCTTCAACAAGTTGGCTGTTGCTATGGATTCCGATCTTCGGGACATCAACCAACTCCAAGTGCCATTCCCCCTAGAGCCTAAAGAAGCTGACATTGAAAACGAAGATGATGCCGATGATGGTGAGGCCGACGAAGAGGATGGGGAGGCTGCCACTAATAACAAGTCTTCTACCCTTAACGAGCAAATAGACTTAACTCAGGATGAGGATGATGACTTGGCATCCAAGGGGGTGTCTCTCCCACTTCAACAACCTTTGAAGTCAAGATCTATTGTGCCGAAAAGAGTCTGGATAAGACTTTGCAAGAAATTGATGCTGAACTTGAAGCCGAGAGGACTGCAACATTACCCTCCGATCAAGTCAAGTCTAGCACTTAGATTTTTTTTTTTCTCCTTTCCTTGTTTTGTTCTTTCTTAGCTTGTAATACTTCATTTGAACAATGTTAGTGCTACATTTGGCCGGGGTGCCCTTTTTTGTAACTGAACAAGTAATCGTTCTCTAGGCTGAAGTACCTTTTTTTTTCTTTTGAATGCAAGTATAACTTCTTTTTTCAAGTGTTTGTATGTTTATATGCTTCACTATTTCCATACTTAGAATATTTTGCATATCTTCAATTTTATTCTTTTAGTTGTACAATCTCCTGAGTAAAATACCTCGGACATAACTTCCAACTTGTTTATCTCGACCTTGTCTTAACACTTAAAAACATTTGTAAAGAATATTTTCACAAGTATTATCTAAAACTTGCCACTTTACTTTTTGTTTTCTATCAAGACTTCAGTCTTTCATATTTTCCAAGTTTAGTAACCTGGTAATCTCGGCAAGAACGTATGTACTTTTTCCAATATCACATCGGCTTGACTTTAACTTGTAAATTTTTCTAAAAATTTCAACAAGTGTTGTCCCAAGCATCATTCTCCAGTTTTCTGCCCCCTAATGTGAACTTACATTTCACTTAGGTTCTCATTAAGCATGTGACTATGACCTTGTTGCCGAAGTTATGTTCAAACAGAGACTAGCCAAGGTTCTCAACCTTGGTTTCTCTGTTAATCTTACTCAAATGTACTTAGTTTCAATCTGTGTTTGACTCTGTCGATATGACAAGTCCAGGTTAATTCAACTTAGTTCAACTCCATTATATGCAAGTGTAATTCAACTCTGCCATATAATGAGTCTAAGTTACTCGTCATGTTTCACTCAGAAACAGCACCAACTTAGTTCAACTTTATTATATGCAAGTATAATTCAACTCTGCCATATAATAAGTCTAAGTTATTTGTCATGTTTCACTTAGAAACATCGCCAACTTAGTTCAACTCTATTTTATGCAAGTATAATTTAACTCTGCCATATAATAAGTCTAAGTTATTCGTCATGTCTCACTTAGAAACATTGCCAACTTAGTTCAACTATATTATATGCAAGTATAATTTAACTCTGCCATATAATAGGTCTAAGTTATTCGTCATGTTTCACTTAGAAACATCTCCAACTTAATTCAACTCTATTATATGCAAGTATAATTTAACTCTGCCATATAATAAGTCTAAGTTATTCGTCATGTTTCACTTAGAAACATCGCCAAGTTACTGGTCAGTCGTACTACACAAGTTTGAAATTAAAAATCGAGCTAAAATTTTATTATTACTTCGGCTAATAACAAAAAACTTTTTAAAAAACAAAAAATCTAATGATAGAAAAACTTCAGGTTGCAAGTATTCTATGGTCTTGGCAACTCTTTGCCTTCACTGTCTTCAAGCCGATATGCCCCATTGCCCAGGACCGAGATGATTCTATAAGGTCCCTCCCAATTTGGCCCAAGCTTTCCCTCTCTGGGATCCTTCTTGTTGCTGACGACCTTTCTCAGGACGAGGTCCCCGACTTGAAATTCTTGTGGGTTGACCTTCTTATTGTAAGCCCTAGCAATTTGCTGCTGGCATGCCCCCAACTGAATTACTGCTTTCTCCATTCTTTCTTCTAATAGATCTAGATCTCGAGCCAGGAATGCCTCATTGGTCCCATTTTCTACTCCCTGGGTTCTGATCTTTGGAATGCCGACCTCCAATGGAATAACTGCTTCTGTGCCATCAGTTATGGCGAATGGAGATTCCCTAGTTGATCTTCTCGCCGTAGTCCGATATGCCTGAAGTACATTGGGCAACTCTTCCACCCACTTCCCCTTTACTTCTTCCAGCCTCTTCTTAATCCCATCTAAGATAGTTTTGTTGGATGCTTCTGCTTGTCCATTGCTTTAAGGGAAGCTTAGAGTGGAATAGTAGTTCTTGATTTTGTACTTTGCACAGAAGCTCTTGATTAACTTACTGTCAAACTGTGTACCATTGTCTGCTATTATTGCCCTTGGGATCCCAAACCTGGTGATGATGTTCTTCCATATGAAGTTCTTTACATCAATGTCCCGAATCTTTGCAAGGGGTTCAGCTTCTACCCACTTGGTGAAGTAATCTGTTGCCATCAGCAGGAACTTCCTTTGTTCACTCGCTTGAGGCAGTTGTCTAACAAGATCTATGCCCCATTGGGCAAATGGCCAAGGGCTGGACACTGGGTTCAAATCCGCTACTCGTTAGTGTATCAAAGGTGCAAACCTCTAACACTTATCACACTTTCTGACATAAGCTTCAACATCTTTCTACATATAGGGTGTAACAACCCTCACTTTATCTTAGTCTTGCTCGCATGCATTTATATGATTTCGTCTTGTTAAGCTTGCATTGCAAATCTCGTCTTGTTTTGCTTAAGTGTTTCTTGCATACTTTGTTTCTTGTGTGGTGTGTGTAGCTGAGGTCATCTTAAGCCTAGGTCACCTTTGAACCTCTTACACCTAGGACCATCTTGGAACTACTTTGGTTGACCTCCGCCTTCACCCTGGCATATTGGCCGAGATGTCATTATCTAGGCCGAGGTGTTCATCACCAAGGCCGAGATGTGTATTATCTAGGCTGAGATGCTATCCTTACACCTAAGTGATCTTGTTCCTGGACTGGTATGACCTAGACCGAGGTGTGGCAAATCTAGGCCAAGGTGTGGCACAGCTAAGTCAAGTATTGTCCTTCCTAGCCGAGATCATTGAAACCTTACTTGCCGAGGCCTTGTCCTAATCCGAAGTCATTACTTGTCGGAGTGCCCTTGCCACCTTGCTTATTTTATACACTTTGTCTTACACATGTCTTGCCTTTCTATCACCTTTTGAGGAAGTCCAATCTGGTAGTGCCACGTGTCCCAGCAGAGGGTTAAATCAGCCGGCAGAGAGAGAAAACCATATCATTTCTATATCTTTGTCCTAGGAAGAGGAAGAGAAGTTCTTAGAGAGGGAATAAATTTCCAAGCTTGATCTTCACACCTTGAGCCGTTAGATTCGTGTCTTGAGCTTAGAATCTTGATATACTCTTGTTGTTCTTATTGTTCATCTAGCTGCATTGCATGATCTAGCATTATTCATGAGCCATGCATTGCTTTAAAGTTCGGTTTTAAAAAGAGAAAACGTTGTTCTTGTGTTCTTGAAGAAAAACTTTGTTTTGATCCAAAAGTTTGTATCAATGTTTTTGTGTTTGTTTTCATAAGATCTTCAAGTATGGGTACCAAGGTCCATGTTTTCGAACTCATCTCATGAAATCTCAGATTTTGTAACAACAAGTCATGATTTTAGCATTCATGTTCTTCATGTTTTATTCTTCATGTTCTTCAAAAGGAAACCCAGATTTTCTAGACTTCATTTCCCTAGATGTGGTCATCGGGACCACACCTCGGCCAAGAGGTGTGGGACCTCGGCCAAGACCTGGTTGGTACCCAGCATGTTTTTCTGAGATGGAAAGTAGTGTTTTAACTCCCAGCATGTTTTGCTTTGTCTTGATCTAGTTTGAAAGAAATGTCGGGATCATTTGCATGCATGTAAAACTTGTTTTGAGAATGCATTTCATATCCATCTTTGAGCATCTCTTCTTGCCTTCTTGAAGTACATTCAGTAGACCTTGTTATATGATTGTAGGTCTTGGATTCTTGCCTTAAGCCCTACACCCAAAGAGATAGAGTGGTATTTTTAATAAAGCTATGTTATAAAGTTTTGATAAAGCTTTGCTTTGCTCGATTTGGAAAAGTATTTGTTACGTATGAATGACTATCCCTAGTTTTTGTATCAAGTATTAGCTTTGTTTTGATGACATTATTGGAAAGTCCTTAGTGCTAGGGGACTATAATGCAACTCGTACCCTTGTTTGAGATATCTCCCTTGCCACCGACGGCCTTGTGCGGGTGGGTTTGTCTAATCGATTCCGGGTCGATTATTCCCTTGTTTTGCCACTGACGGTTTTCCGCGTGGGTTTGTTTGTCCGGAATGTCATCCCTTAGACTATATTAATGCTAGTAAGCATCCCTTGAAGCTTTGAAAGATTTGATAGATGAACTCGATTCATCCATTGATTTGAACAAGTTATTATATGTATTGTTTTGATAAAGATCTCGGATATCATTCATTCAAACCTTTATTAATTATATCATTCACTGAGTATCCAAGCTCACTCTCTCCTTATATATATGTAGGTGACGAGCAAGAAGGCGGTGACGCCTAGATGTGTTTTGCAAGATGTTTTGGATTCATGCTTGTATCATCTTGAAGATTATGCTTCTTGGCTTGTATTTCATTGTCTTTGTATATGTCGGTTGGATAAGCCTTTTGATCAAGATGTAGCATGTACTTTATTTTATTCGTATTCAAGTTGTAAGACTATGTTAAGATGTATGTCATTTCATTTGATCTATGCACAGCTTTTATGGACTAGTTAGATTTAAATTTATTGCTTCCGCACATGTTAGCCCCATATGTATACTCTGATTGTGTGTGAATCTTTGCAAGTTGGCCTTTGGTAATCTTGGATTACTGGCCATCACGACACCATTCTACTAGGGGTGGAATGGGGTCATGACATAGGGCCACCAGTATCCCTGAGTAATGGCCTTATGAGCAAGTGACATGCCCCCAGCGTGGCTTCCACATACTCCTTCGTGTATTTCATACAGGAAGTCTTCAACTTGTAAAGGATGCACACACCTCAAAAGGGGACCAGTAAAAGATCTTCTGTAGAGATGTCCTTCTGCTGTCAGACTGAATCTTGCCGCCTTCAATCTAATCTTGTGTACTTCTTTATGATCATCTGGTAGTTTCCCATCTCTACACACATTGCCTCATACTCTGTGCTCAGTGGTTCTATGCTTGGGCCTGACAAATAATCAACTATTATTGTCCTTGCCTCTCCTGATTTCCTTGTATTGGCCAGGTTTGCTAAGGCATCAACGTGGCTGTTGTCATTTCGGCTAACTTGATGTAGTCGGCAATTCTAGAATAAGCCTACCAGTCTGCCCACCTCCTTTACATAGGCCATCATCCTTTCATCTTCGGCTTCGTATTCTCCTGTTGCCTGGTTGACGATAAGCTGGGAGTCACAGAAGACCATCACCTCGTCGACTTCCGTTGCTACTGTCAATTTCAATCCTGCGATCGGTGCTTCATACTCTGCTTCGTTGTTTGAGGCTTTAATCTCCAAACGAATAGATTGTTCTAGCATCCGCCTATTAGGCGGTATTAGCACAACTCCTGCCCCCGCTCCTTGTCAGTTTGAACTCCCATCAACAAATAGGCGGAAAGAGTCGCTGACATAAATACCATAGGGCCTGAGTTTCTCTTTTTTCTTCTGTTCTGTTATCCCCTGCTGGGTTTCTTCTTGTTCACCTAAACCGCGACTCAACGGAGGCCGATGTATAATGGCGCCTGGTGTGAACTCGGCCACAAAGTCGGCCAAAACCTGGCCCACTATTGCCCACTTTGCTATCTTGCTGGTCAGATCTCCTTATTGTAACAGGGACTTCAAAGGATGCTCAGTTAAAACTACAATTTTGTGGGCTTGAAAGTAATGATTTAGCTTCTTGGAAGCCATTACTAAAGCCAGTGTCAATTTCTCCAGAGAAAAGTATCTGATCTTTGCATCTGCTAGGGTTTTACTTACGTAGTAAACTGCCCTTTGTTCTCCATTTTCTTCTCTGATTATCATTGCACTCACTGCATGCTCTGAAACTGCCAAGTATAAGAACAGCTCCTCTCCAGGTACTGGATTTGAGAGAACTAGAGCGGTGATCAAGTATTTCTTCAAGTCGGCCAAGGTGACTTCGCACTCTTCTATCCATAAGAAGTCTGTGGCTTTCTTCACTAAACTAAATAAAGGTTTGCATTTGTCAGAACTTCTACTTATGAATCTATTTAGGGTTGCAGCCCTTCCAGTCAACATCTACACTTTTTTTGCCGATGTTTTGCTCTTCAACTCCAAGATGGCCTTGATCTGATCTGGGCTTGCCTTAATGCTCTTTCTGGTGACCAAGTATCCTAGGAACTTTCCTGACCCAACTCCAAATGCGCACTTCGATGCATTGAGTCGGAGCCGAAATGTCCTCAAGATATCGAAGATTACTTTCAGGTCGGCCAGATCAACCTCAGGTTCCTTGGTCTTTACGACCATGTCATCAATGTATACCTCCACTGTTTTGCCTATTAGATGACTGAACATCTTAGTCACCAATCTCTGGTAAGTTGCTCCTGTATTTTTCAACTCGAAAGACTTTATTCTGTAGCAATATAGCCCTTTTGGGATGATAAATGCAGTCTTCTCCTCATCTGGGAGGTACATGGCTATCTGATGATACCCCTTGTAAGCATCCAGGAAGCTCATCCTTCCATGTTCTAAGGTGGCGTCCACCAATTGGTCAATTTTGGAGAGTGAAAAACTGTCTTTAGGACAAGCCTTGTTCAGGTTGGTGAAGTCCACACAGACCCTCCACTTCCCATTCTTTTTCTTCACAACAACCATGTTTGATAACCATGTTGGGTAGTTTACCTCTCGAATGGCTTTAGCCTCCAGAAGTTTATCCACTTCCTCTTCTACTGCCTCAACATGTATCAACGTAGGCCACCTTGCTCATTGGATGACAGCTTTGGCCAACCTGTCCACATTCAATCTATGGCAAGTGACCTCGGGGTCAATGCCAGGCATCTCGTATGATGTCCAAGCAAACACTTCAAGGTTTGTGTAGACACCCCATTTTTGACCGACCTTAAGACTCAGACGTCACCGATTGAGCGCTCGGTGATGTTGCATATTGTGCTCGTTCAGAAGTCTCAGAGTCGCGGCCGTGCGCCCTGCCTCCAGACTTCCGAACCCTCTTCTGTGCCTTGTCTCGGTTTGCGAACCAGACTCGGTTTTCTCTGTTTTCTTTCCTGAGGAAAGGGAGTGGTCCGGTAGGCTATCTCCCGGTGGCCGTGAGCTACGTTTCGTGGCCGTAGGCCATTTTGCCCATTTCGGAGCCCGGTTCCCGGTTTTCGGAGCCGTTAGGCCGTGTGCCTCGGCTCGGGACCGCCCAACCATCTCCGTCTTCTCCGGTTTTTGGCAGAGACCTCTGTTTTAATGTTCCGAGGAACACTGGGGCCCCTGATGCCCACTTCGTGGCCGTATGCCACTTCCGGTACCTGTAGCCGGTTTTCGGGACCCCAAACCGTGCGGTTTTGATCCCGAGCATTCATTTCGCATCCGCTTTCTCCGGTTTTTGGCAGGTACCTCTGTTTTGTTATTCCAAGGGACACTGGGGTCGCAGATACCCACTTCGCTGCTGAACACCACTTCCGGCACCAGATGCTCGTTTTCGGAATCCCGAATTGCTCGGTTTTGGCTCCGAGTGTTCATTTCTCATTAGTTTTTGTTAAAACTTGGCAGGTACCTCTGTTTCAACATCAGGAAGATCACTGGGGGGGTGAGAAGCCAGCAATTATCCCAGATAACCAATTTCGCTCCTCCGGAGCCCGTTTTTCTCACTTCCGGGCCAATGTTGAACACCCTGGGGGTATTTTCTTCCAACCAAAGCTACATATCTGTGATCAGGGGACATTGGAGGACACAAAAAACTACTGGTCGGCCAGAAACTGTGGGTTTCATTTTTGGGCCTCTCCTTCAAGTCTAATGTTGTGGCTCCTGCTTCAATGTTGCCAAATTCCAACCTTGGATCCTTGTTCTACACATCTTGGAGGACACAAAAAGTTGGTGGTCGGCCAGAAATTGTGAAGTTCATTTTTGAGCCTCTTCTTCAAGCTCTATGTTGTGACTCCTGCTTCAGAGTTGCCAGATTTCAACCATGGGGCCTTATTCTACACACTTGGGAGGACCCTAATGTATACTGGTCGGCCCGAAATTCAACACTTCATTTTTTGGGGGTGGCTGGCCGGCCACAAGGGGTGGCTGGCCGGCCATGGAGGGTGGCTGGCTGGCCACCTTGCAGAAAAATACCTGGCCGGCCAGATTCTTGCTTTCCAGCTCAGGACAGCTGTCCGGATATTTTGTTCAAAATATCACCCCATCCGGGGGATATTTCAGGAGGGAGGGATTGTCTCCATTTCCCTCCCACTCTACACCTTGTTTTGCCTATTAAAGGGGCTGGGGAGCTCCTTTGCCTAGGTTACAAAATTTGTCTTCAAGAACCCTTAAGCAAAAACCCTAATCTCCATAGCCAAAACCTCCAAAAAAGCTTCAAGTCTTACTTAATTTCTTCACCAACACCTAGCCTCACCATTCCAACTTCGATTCCAGCAGCTAGGAAGTGAATTTCAGAGGTTGAGAAGCTACAAATCAAAGCCAAGAAGCAAAGAAAGACAAGTCTTCAAGGGTAAGTATTCAAAACCAACTTTTAGGGCTTTTTCTTGATCTTTTTTTATACTCTAATTGGTTGAGAATTGGGGCTCCGACCCCTACTGCTTTTGTGCTCATTTTGAGACCCTCTACAACATTGTAGAAGGGCTCAACTTCATTTGGTATTTCTATATACTAGTTCCTTCAATATTCACCAAGTTTGTCACATTTTTGCATGCTAAAATTGACCTATTTGTGTTGGTTTTTAGGGGTCCGACCCCTACTTCTTTCTTGCTTATTTTGAGCCCCTCTACAACATTGTAGAGGAGCTCAACTTCATTTGGCCATTGTATATACCACCTCCTTCAAATTTCATCAAGTGTGCCCCATTTTGTATGCAATTTTTGACTTATTTCTATTTGATTTTGGGACTTCGACCCCTACTGACTTTGGTCTTATTTTGACCCCCTTTATACATTTCATGAAGAAAGTTTGGTCATTCGATGTATAGATAGCATGTCTCTTGTTATAACCTCTTTTGAGCTCCATTTTGCATGGAATTGTTAGCATGATTTTATTCTGATTTTGGGGTTGCCATAAACTGAATATATGCTTATTTTTGGGCCCTCTTCAGTGTTGTAGAAGAAAGTTTTTCCATTTGAATTTTCTATACACTACTTGCTTTGTAAATCTTCTTTTTTACCGTATTCTTGCGAGCTATTGTTGATCTATCTATGCTTGCATTTTGGCCAAGTTTGTTACTGAAATAAGCCATTTTTGGGACTTCCTTGCTACTGTTCTTGCTGCCATGATCATATTTTGCATGTATAGCATGGCTATAGGCCATTTCGGGGCTTAATTTTACATTTTCGGGATGATTTCATGCATTGATTGCCATTTCGTATCATTTCGGGGCTGTTTTCCCCTTCATTTAGCTGCTGAAATTTGATTTGCATGCTTGCATATCATTTCCCATGTCATTTCATGCCTTAATGCATTGCCTCGGTTTGCGTGCCCGTGTGCACGCACTTCGAGACACCTCCGTTTTATCCGACGGCAGCCTATGTGAGTGAGCTGAGGCTCTCCCATGTTGGTGTAAGCCCATCGTCGCATTCCGTATGCCTTTTCATTGCATTTTGCCATTGCCTCGGTTTGTGTGCCCGTGTGCACGCATTTCGAGGCACTTTGTTTTTTTACCCGACGGCAGCTTATGTGAGTGCGGCTGAGGTCCTCTCATGTTGGCGTAAGCCCAATTCGCATTCCGTATGCCATTTCATTTCATTTTAGCATCGCCTCGACTTGCGTGCCCGTGTGCACGCATTTCGAGACATTCTGTTTTATCCGCCTGGCATTGCGTATGCCTCTGCCTCGGTTTGCGTGCCTGTGTGTACGCATTTCGAGGCATTCTGTTTTATCCGCTTAGCATTGCGTATGCCTCCGCCTCGGTTTGCGTGCCCGTGTGCACGCATTTCGAGGCACTCTGTTTTATCCGCTTGGCATTGCGTATGCCTCTGCCTCGGTTTGCGTGTCCGTGTGCACGCATTTCGAGACACTCTGTTTTATCCGCTTGGCATTGCGTATGCCTCTGCCTCGGTTTGCGTGCCCGTGTGCACGCATTTCGAGACACTCTATTTTATCCGCTTGGCATTGCGTATGCCTCCGCCTCGGTTTGCGTGCCCGTGTGCACGCATTTCGAGGCACTCTGTTTTATCCGCTTGGCATTGCGTATGCCTCCGCCTCGGTTTGCGTGCCCGTGTGCACGCATTTTGAGACATTCTGTTTTATCCGGTTTGCATTGCGTATGCTTCTGCCTCGGTTTGCGTGCCCGCGTGCACGTATTTTGAGGCACTCTGTTTTATCCGATTTGCATTTCACATCGTCGCCTCGGTTTGCGTGTCCGTGTGCACGCACTTCGAGGCACTTCGATTTTATCCGATTTGTATTTCACATCATCGTCTTGGTTTGCGTACCCGTGTGCACGCATTTCGAGGCACTTCAGTTTTATCCGGTTTGCATGTCATTCTGCATTCCTCGGTTTGCATGTCATTCTGCATTCATCTCATGCTTGTATGCCATTTTCTCGGTATGTGTGTCCGTGGGCACACATTTCGAGACATCTTTTTTTCATCAGCATTGTGCATGCTAGGTCATATGTTAGTTGCATTCATGCATATCATGCATATTGCACGGGAAACGAGGCACGTTTCGTACTCCGAGTGACGGAACGGGTCTCAATTCCCAAGTCACCGACACTCCGGATTACCCATGATGGAGTTAGGTTTTGTTGTAGCATTCATGTGCATTCATCCTATATTGAGTTGTGCAATTCGGCTCCTCGGCCATCATGCATCGGTATGCGTGATTGGTGGCACGAGGATCGAGGCATGCATATATTTGTGAAATACATTGCTATGCCCCTTTCCTGCTCTCTGTTGCAGCAAAATCCAGAATCGGTAACTTTTCAGAGTCCGGCACGCATTTCAAGAAACAGTGCAAACAGAGGCTAATCGGGGCATCCCAGTGGATTTCCGCGCCAGGCAGCCCAACATGCATAATCCATCAGAAGCGAGGCAGTCCCTGGCTTGCATGCCAGTTTTACTTCTTTTGTAATTAATTTGTTAATTAATTAGAAATCTATAATATTTTGGATTGTATTATTCTTTTAATTCGGACTGTATTATTTATTCAGACCCTCTGCGCGAGGGCAAAATTGTAATAAGGGTGCGTGAGTGTGATGTATGTCTTCCAACCCCCATTTCTTTCTCCCTTTTATTTACCCGCTTTGGATGGTTAGATATAGGGCATATTTCAATTAGCATAACAGTATGACAGCATGTTTGCATCATTCATCTGTTTTGCATGCACCGGGCTCGGCGCATCATACAAACTGCATTTGTATTTCAATTCCAAATTGAATACATGTTAGCTGTAGCATTCCATATGCCATGTTTAGAATAGCCGAGCCTGCTATAGCTTGCATTTTGCATGTGTTGCATTAGGCATTCTGTATACTTAGGATCATACATTGATTTCTAATCAGTTTCTGTTTTGGCTTGGAGTACTCGGTAAGTTTTATGCTTTAGCATCCTTGCATGCGTGTGAGTGTTGCCATGATAGCATGCTTGCCATGAGGCTATTTGCTTATGTGATATAACTGCCTTGAATGCCTGTGGGTGGAGGTTGAGTTACCTGAATTGGAGCAATTCATCAACTGTTTGTTTTAAGCCCACTAGATAGTGGCAAAATCATGTTTTCTTAAGCCCACTCGAGGGTGGCAAATCCGCATTTTAGCCTACCTGCGGGTAGCACCATCAAACCATCTTTCAAACAAACAAACATGAAATGTTTTGTTCCAATTCAGACGACTCAGTCTATACTTGTTTGCTGCGAGCATCACATAGTAAACTAGGCTAATAACCGGAATAAGAACATACAATGTTTTCAAAAACAGATATCATGGTTAGTAGAGGCCGGTCTTTGACCGGGCGAGAGGGGGTGCTCACGATGTGACCTTCCCTAATCGTACCCAAGTTCCCGAGCCAACTTTGGTGATGACGGACACGTGGCCTTTTGGCACCGAGTCAGGGTTTCCTAAATTTTCCATTTTAAAATATTTAGGTGGCGACTCTGTTATCTGGCAAAGCAGTCCATGTTTGGCACTTCTTTCAAAAAAATCTGTTTTTCTCAAAACGATTTGCCGGATTTGGACTCTTTGGTTCGAGATTTGGAACCGCAACAAAATCGAGTCCGAACTGTAGCGAGGTCCCCCGCGGGCGTTGTTACAGTTTCTAGCGACTCTGCTGGGGAGTTAGAGAACTTGACTCGAACTCATGATATCTGCTTTTGACTATATTTGTGTGTTTCTTTGCATTGCATTTGCATTGGTGCGCCTAGGACACCGTGTTTGCCATCTGCTATTCCTGAGCGGTTTGCCGGAGGCTTGTCTTGTCAAGGCATGTCCGTAAGGCTGACCGGTTACGGGCTCTGCCAGTATGGGAACACAAACCTCGGTTTTACCGGGGCACCCTTTTTGACCATTCGACCTAGTGCATATTCGGATCCATAGTGACCATTCCAAACTAGGACAGGTTGCTTACCCGTTTATAGGTTGTTTGAAGCCGCTGCGTGCGTAGTGAACCCCTAGTTCCTGACGAAATAGGACAGGGAAACCCTACCCCAACATAGGGGTGTTTTTGCTCTCACTTATCTGTTATGTGCTTGTTAGAGTGCGTCTCTACAGGGAATGCATGTATCAGTATGAGTTTGGGCATCAGGCCTGCGGGCATCAGTTTTTGAGTTTGGGTATCAGGCCTGCGGGCATTATTCAGTGTATTGGGAATCAGTTGTCCGTGGATATCAGATTCAGTCTATCAGAACAGTGGTACTGGAACAATGATCAGTGGTTGAGGACAATGTATTTCCAGCTTATCCAAACTGTGTGTTGTATGCTCGACTGTGTGTTGTGTGTATTTAAATTTAAGCTGTTATGCTGCCCGTTTTTCTGGTCATTTATTTCCTTTTGCTTTATTATCTTTTTGCTAGGGCAGTTTGTAGCACAATTGCTTCTGAACCAGTCGATACTCCCCAAGCAATTTGGACACGCGGTCGCCGACTTAACCGATCCGAGGATCTAGTTGACGGACATCCAGTGTTCCACTCACTACCCCCAATCGCCAGAAGAAGGCCGAGGAGGCGCAGTCCGTCAGAACAGAGATTACTGGGACAGCAGTCTGTTTTAGTAGCAAACAGTCAGGTTGAGATTCCTGTTTCTGCTATAGAGATACACTTGCCGGTTATTCAGATGGAACAACAGAATACAGCTATGGAGGCGATGATGCGCCAGATGGGTGAAAGCATGAAACAAATGCACGACGATGCTATCCGCCAGGCGGAGTTTTCTAAACAACAGGCTGCGGTCATGGCCCAGCAGTCTGAGTTGATTACCAGATTACAACAGCAGAACGCTGCATCTGCTTCCCACCAGGTCCCTCCTCCACCAGGGGTACAGCAGGTTCTTCCTCCACCCGGGGCCCCATTACCTGAGCAACTGGCTACTGGCCAGAATGCCCCTCCAAATCTGCAGAATACCCAGAATACCCTCCCAAACCCACAGAACCCTCCACCTAACCTCCAAAACACCCAAGAGGACACGGGTCTTCCAACGGGGCTGGCTCCGCCCCCGCTTCTACTACAACTGTCCAAGAATCTGACACCCAATCACCCGGACTCTCCATTCGAGTTCGACGTAGATCAGACAGCTCTGAAATTGAGCAAGTTGGAAAAACTTTTCAAGAAGTCACAGGGGGTGAAGGCCATCCCAGATATTGAAGACGGCTATACTGATGTGGCCGTGACGTTGCCGGATAGATTTAAGATGCCCCAGATCGATCGCTTTGATGGATCCGGAGACCCTATGGTTCACCTCCGGCTATTCTCAGACGTTCTAAGACCAATGGGCCTAACCCGACCGCAAAAGCTTTCCTTGTTCGGTTGAACCCTGTCGGGTGTGGCATCTACTTGGTATTCAAAGCTGGAAGATCAGGTAAAAATAAACTGGGATGAGATGGCCGAGGCCTTCGTAGCACAATATTCATACAACACGCAGATCGAGATCACAACTCGTGATCTCGAGACAACGAGGCAGGAGCCCAAGGAATCTTTCTCTGACTTTGTGACCCGGTGGAGGGCGAAGGCATCAATGATGACCTTAAGGCCAACAGACAGAGATCAAATACGGATGATTGTGCGCAATCTCCAGCCGGCATTAATGAAGAAGATGATTGTAGTTCCCTTCCCCACCTTCGCAGATTTGCATGATATGGGGATGCAAATTGAAGATGCAATGAAGCAGGGTCTGTTTGACCAAGATCGGGATCAACCCCGAAGAACATTCAACCGTGGTAATAATGCGGGCCCGAGTGGCTCTTCCAATACAAGAACTTCAGAGGTCGGAATGGTCACCACCAATCCCCCTCCCCAACCAAGGTCCGCAGCGGCCACACCTTTTTCTGATGCCTCTAGGAGCAGTAACCAAGCTTCAAGGTACCAACCCAGGGGTCAACGAACCTTCTCTCCACTACATATGCCTTTATCCAAAGTCCTCGGAGTTCTAGTCAGAAAGGGGCACCTGAAACCCCTGGAACCGAGGCCCCCACCAAATCCACTCCCTCCTTCCCATAACCCAGCCAAATATTGCAAATACCACCAACAGCATGGTCATGACACCGACCAATGCTACAGGCTACGTCATGAGATTCAGGATCTCATTGACAAGAACATCATTCTCCCCCCCGAGCGACCCAATGTCACAACCAATCCCCTCCCAGCACACAACCAAGATCCACCCAAAAGAATCAATCTTATCCAAACTGGGGGCGTGTCTTACGACCCTAGTATCTACATTACTCCCACCCACCTACCCAAGCCGGAGGTGATCCTCCCTGATAGCACGGACTTGTGCATGATGGACACCTCCACACCCCAACCTGAGCCAAAGGTGGTGACCACCGAGAATAGAACGGGGCAGGCTTCTGAGGAGAGCGAAACAGTTGAGTCTGGGGTGGAGCAAACTGAGAATTTAGCTGGCAGAGCTTGTGATCCGAGTGGATATATCTTGTCAGTGAGCCAACCAAAGCTGAGTGCAGGGCTGTTGCCAGAGGTTGAATTGTGTATGATCCGGGGGGATAAACTTGAATCAGCGGGGGATGATCTGACTACGGTGGAAGAGGACTTCGCCAACCTTCAATTCTTCAATAATCAGGAATCAGGGGATGCATCGATTAACTGGTATGATTACGAGGAGTCAGCTGAAGTCGTCGGGTGGTTGGATGATCAGCCTGATATTGTACCATTTGTGGCCGGAAGGGCCGAGGATCAGATTGCATTGCCGGAGAGCGCCGGTACGAAGAATTCCGCTCGGGACCAAAACATTTTGAAAACTGAACAACTGACACTAGAGGAACAAGAAAAGAGATGGGTTTCTGAGAGAGCCCGAAAAGCAAAGAATCATGAGGAAGTTGAGAGTGCTGTGGGCACGAAAACTGAACATGCTGTGAGCGTGTCGAATGAAAATGCTGAGAGCACAAACAAGCCGGAACCAGACAGGTGCCTGCTAGATGCTAATGGAATGTGGTGGGAAGATGACGATTTGTATCTTGCCCACACAGACGAAGACTGGGCAGGTGATCAACCAGACAGCACTTGGTACCTTGAGGAGGTGGACCACATGACTAGAAGTGGGCGGTACTTCAAGCCCCCACACCTTGATCAACCCGAGGCATCAGGGAAAGATAAAGAGGCAGAAAAACAGAGAGAGAAGCAAGTTGAGGAGGAGGCTGTACTGAAGCAGCTAAAGAAAATACAAGCAGACATCTCCATTTGGGGACTGCTTATGGCTTCAAGGGTGCACAGGCAGGCTGTCCTATCTGCCATGGACAAAGCCAAACTTTCCATCGAAACTACGCCAGAACAGCTAGTTGGGCTGGTCTTTCCGGGAGGAGGTTCCCCGGCATTGACCTTTTCAGATAAGGAATTGCCGCCTGAGGGCGTAGATCATAATAGACCCCTCTACATCTCTGTAGAATGTAGGGACAAATGGATTCCGGTGGTACTTGTTGATACCGGGTCCGCCATCAACGTCTGCCCAGCCAGGACGGCATATGCAATTGGGTTAAAGCCTGCGGACTTCACACCGACTACTCAAGTAATCAGAGCCTACGACAATACAAGCAGGGATGTCCTGGGGACAGTGAAAATCCAAACCAAGATTGGGCCGGGACAACACGAAGTAGATTTTCATGTCTTGGAGGTCCCGGCATCCTTTAACATGCTTTTGGGGCGACCCTGGTTGCATCAGGTGAAGGCCGTCTCATCTACTCTACATCAAATGGTGAAGTACCCCTACGGAAAGGGAGTAGCCATTGTTTTTGGGAACTCATCAATCCATCCCCCTCCGGAGGTATCTACGCCAGTCCTTGAGATTGAACACGGCATGGAGGACATGTTCATATCAGGATTTACTTTGGCTGAGGCCCGGGTGGTACAGAACATTATGGCTGTGAATGAGGGTCTGTATGTCAGCGCTCAAGCCGTCTACCTCATGAATAAGCTACAGCATATCCCAGGGATGGGATTGGGAAGAAGCGGCAGGAAGGGAGTCGCAGCGTTGGCCGAAGTGCCACACAATCCACATACCTTTGGACTGGGTTATCTGCCCACCAAAGAAGACTGGGCGAGGAAAGGAAAGGAAATGGCCAGCAGAGCCAGAGCGAAGCAGGCTGGGAAGCCTTTTGATCTAATGCACAGGCCCATCCAGGGTACCTTGAACGGACGCTTTGTCCGGGAGGGGGAAGATTTTCCATTTTGTGGCTTCCCAGAGCCATGGTTCAACGCGGAGAAGAAGCGCGTACCAGGTTTCGAAATCTTCTTCGACCTGCAACTATCCGGGGATGACGTTGCCACAGAGCAGACAGACCCAACAACTGAGGCTGAGCAGAATAAGGCAGAGGAGCCTGAGGGCACTGAATTGGAAATGGGGGTAGCACTGGCAAGTCTCCTCTCTGATCCTCTGATCGACCAAGATTGCTTGGGGAATAACGCCGTGGTTTCCATGATTGGGAATGAAATGGCCGCGAGCCAACCAGCAGCTATTTTGGACGCATCAATCGCACCCTCCCTCACTTGGCAGTATGAGAAGGGATTCTTATCCAGCAGCACCGGGTTAGGTAGTGAGCCGGAGTCTGATTCCACCGAGTCCTGTGAGTCGGAATCAGATTCCAGCTCGACTGAGTCTGAGTCTGGTACTCTTGGGGGTGTCAACCCGGATGCCACAGTCCTGTCCAGGTCGTCTTTTTCCTTTTCTTTTGAGTCTGTTGTAACAGAAGAATTGGACGATTTGGATGAACTTAATGAGAATGAGGTGAATGTGGTTTCCGAGTACTTTTCTGTGCCCCTAATTTATTGCTTAAATCAGGACTTTCAAAATTTTGATCAAAACGACGAGGACGAAGTTCCTCCGGTTTTACAACGACTAATTGAGCAAGAGCAAGAGAGGTTTGTTAAGCCCTTAATGGATGAAATCATTTTTGTGAATATTGGTACTGAGGAGGACCCGCGGCTGGTCCAGATCGGGTCCACGCTGTCTTCAGAGGAACGCGAGCGCTTAGTCGCTTTATTAAAAGATTTCAAAGATGTTTTCGCGTGGTCCTACGAAGACATGCCTGGGATCGATCCTGAGATTGTACAGCATCGGATCCCCCTTGACCCCGAGGCCCGACCTGTCAAACAGAAGCTCAGAAGGATCCGCCCGGATTGGGCTCTTAAGATCAAGGAAGAGGTCACCAAGCAAATTGACGCAGGCTTCCTGCTAGTCTCTGAATATCCGACTTGGTTGGCCAATATTGTTCCGGTGCCAAAGAAAGATGGCAAGATCCGGGTGTGCGTAGACTTCAGGGATTTGAACCGAGCCAGTCCGAAGGACGATTTTTCCCTACCGCACATCGATGAGTTAGTGGACTTCACAGCAGGGCATGCATTGCTCTCATTCATGGATGGCTTTTCAGGGTATAACCAGATAGTGATGGCGCCGGAGGACAGGGAGAAAACTGCATTCACCACCCCGTGGGGGACATACTGCTATCGGGTAATGCCATTTGGGTTGAAGAATGCTGGGGCTACTTATCAACGGGCCGCGACCACAATACTACATGATATGATCCACAAAGAGGTTGAGGTGTACGTGGACGACATGATTGTCAAATCCAAAGAAAGAGAGGGCCACTACACCGCCTTGCACAAGTTTTTCCAAAGGATCAGGGAATTCCGGTTGCGGCTAAACCCTCAGAAATGTACGTTTGGTGTTACAGCGGGAAAAATGCTGGGGTTTCTGATTACACAAAGGGGCATCGAGGTCGACCCTTCAAAAATCAAGGCCATCCTAGAAATGCCCCCACCAAGGACTGAAAAGGAGGTGCGAGGCTTTCTGGGTAAAGTGCAATTCATAAGACGGTTTATCTCAAAATTAACCTTGACTTGTGAACCACTTTTTGGTCTCCTGAAGAAAGGAAAGAAGTTCCAATGGGACGGCCGATGTCAAGCTGCATTTGAAAAGATTAAAGAATATCTACAAAACCCGCCCGTTTTATCACCACCAGAACCGGGGAAACCGTTGATTTTGTATCTGTCAGTGACTGAGACCACAATGGGCTGCATGCTTGCACAAGAATCAGAAGATAAGGTGGAAAAAGCCATCTATTATTTGAGCAAGAAAATGCTGGAGTATGAGACCCGGTATACGCCGCTGGAAAAGGCTTGCTTAGCTCTGGTATGGGCTACCAGGAAGCTGCGGCACTACTTGTTAGCTCACTCCGTAATGTTGGTTTCACGACTCGATCCCATCAAATATCTCTTCGAGAAACCAGCGCTTACGGGTAGGCTAGCTCGTTGGTTGCTGTTGCTCTCCGAATTTGATCTCACATATGTGACACGCAAGTCAGTGAAAGGAAGAGCAGTGGCAGAGTTCCTTGCCGACCACCCGGTCGAGGGGGATGAGGCAGTTGAGTATCTATTCCCAGATGAAGCAATTTTGCATATCAACGAGGAAACTTGGACGATGTACTTTGACGGAGCGTCAAATCAACATGGGTATGGGATAGGAGTGTTGCTGATAGCACCCGACAACTCCCGTATCCCTCTAGCCTTCAAACTCCGGTTCAAAGTCTCAAATAATGAAGCAGAATATGAAGCATGCATTGCTGGTTTGGAGGCAGCCCTAGAACTAGGGGCAAGACGGCTGGACGTCATTGGGGATTCAAATCTTGTTGTGTCTCAAGCTAAAGGAGACTGGAAAGTAAAAGAGGAAAATATGATGATGTATCACCAAACCTTGGATTTGCTGATTCCTCGGTTTGAGAAGCTGAATTTCGCTCATCTACTAAGAGAGAACAACAAGTTCGCAGACGCCTTAGCAACTCTATCATCCATGATAGACATCCCGTGTGGAGTCCGAATGCGTCCAGTCATCATCGACCAGAAATTTGTACCTGCTTATGAGTCGATTGCAACCATAGATGAAGTTCAGGACGAACACCCTTGGTACTACGATATCTGGAACTTTTTAGAGAAAGAAGCATACCCGCCAGGGGTAAATGCCAAAGACAAGAGGGCAATTAGAAGAATGTCGGTTCAGTTCATCATCTGTGGGGGTAAGCTGTATAGAAGAGGTCATCTGGGAATGCATAAACTGTGTGTGGATGCAGAAGAGTCAAGGCGTCTGATGGAAGCCATCCACGGGGGTGAATGTGGTGCACATATGAATGGGGTGATGTTGGCACGGAAGATCCTTAGACAAGGTTATTATTGGTCCACCATGGAGGAGGATTGTATTGGTTTCGTCCGGCGATGCCACAAATGTCAGATTCATGCAAATCGCATGAACATTCCGCCGTCAAAGCTATACAACATGACTTCGCCATGGCCATTTTCTGTCTGGGGAATTGATGTAATCGGAGCTGTTACGCCAAAGGGGTCGAATGGGCATGAGTTCATCCTCGTAGCGATAGATTATTTTACAAAGTGGGTTGAGGCCCAATCTTATGCAGTGTTGAAGGCTTCACACGTCGCAAAATTCATCAGAAACAACATCATCTGTCGCTACGGAGTCCCAAATGAAATAGTTTCTGACAATGGTTCCCACTTCAAGAAGGAGGTGATTGATTTGTTGGAGAAATACAATGTGGCTTTTCATAAGTCGTCTACTTACTGGCCACAAACCAACGGAGCAGTTGAGGCCGCCAACAAGAACATCAAGCGCATACTACAGAAGATGGTGGAAACCTATCGGGATTGGCCAGATAAGCTGCCGTTTGCTCTGTGGGGCTACAGGACTTCGATCAGAACTTCTACTGGGGCGACTCCGTACTCATTAGTCTATGGGATGGAGGCCGTTCTACCTATTGAGATTGAGGTTCCGTCATTACGAGTATTGGCCGAGTGCCAGATAGCCGAAGCAGATTGGCAGCAAAACAGATTTGAGGAACTCATGCTTTTCAATGAAAGAAGGTTGAAAGCACTGTACCACGTCCAAGGTTATCAACGCAGAATCGCCCGGGCTTTCAACAAGAAGGTTAAGTCCAGGAATTTAAAAGAAGGAGATTTGGTGCTCAAGGACAACCGAGCTCCCATCCACGACCCAAGGGGCAAGTTCAGACCCAATTGGACTGGTCCCTACATCATCAAGTCAATCTGGTCAGGTGGAGCTGTGGTTCTGATGGATCTAGATGGCTTAGAGTTTTCCCAACCGATCAATATGGACAAGTTGAAGAAATACTACCCCTGAGAGGCTCGCTAGGCCGAAAACCCGAAAGGGCGACCTAGGCAAAATTCAGAGCATAGAAAATTTGAAATTATAAAAACTGAGCTCGCAAGGTTGAAAACCCGCAAAGGGCGGCCTTGGCAAAAGTTAGAGCGCAAAAGGAGAGTAAAAATACCCGAGCGAACCTAAGCCTGAACTACGTAAGGCTTGATTCCCATCTTTGGGATACGTAGGCAGCTTCATCTTGAAGTTCAGTCACAATCTTTTCCCCGATCAACTTTGTCCATTTTGATCATCTCAGTCATCTTTATTCATCAGCATTTATTGTGATCTCCGGTACAGTGCTATTCAAACTAGGGGCAACTTTCCGTTGCGATGAAGTGCTGCGGCACCATTCAAACTAGGGGCAACTTTCCAGTTGCTAGGATTCGGGGTTGTGCATCTTAGTGACAGATCTCAGGTGTGTCCAGTTCTGATCCATACCGAAAATAGTTTTGAAAAGTTTTAATAAAAGTTGACTTTGTTCAAATTAATCTCTTTACAACTAAGACCATTTTTGGACCAAAGCGGAAAGTTTTCAGTACCACAACCTTCAATTTCATTGATTTCAAAACAGAGTTCTCTCGCTCTTGCATACAATCGAAGTTGCTTTTTTATTACATTCATAACGAAAACTTGAAAGTACTAATAAAGCAATAAATCTGGGGCACAGTCCAGTCAGGTGTCTCTGCGCCCCCTCCCAGAGCTGGTTGAAGCCTCTGATGCCAACTTAGGCCCAACTTGTGCTTCTTCGTTGAGCCAATCCCAGCACTCATCAGACAAAGTGCAACTGAAGACAGGGGCAGGGGCCAGAAGCTCTCTAACTCTCCATGCTGCGGTCTGTCGAGCCAGCTGTGCGCCTCGGACTGGGAATGTAGCCGGATACTCTATCCCCTCTGGTGGGCAAGTCTGATCATGGCCGAACTGGCGCAGAATACGGAATGGGAAATAGAATACACAGTGAGTCAAGCCGATCAGACGAATCCCGATATCCTGGAACATGCTGTAGCTCATCGCTGGAAGATTAAGCCAGGGGCAGCGCCACGCAATGCGATCTGCCGACAAATTGCACATCCATTCAAACCACCAGCTCTCATCAGGAGCATTGACTAGGCGTTGCCGAAAGAAGTAGCCGCGGGCTGAATAAGCAGGGCAAGAGTCCACAACTTGCAACTTATCCATCAACCATATCTGGGGAGGGATGAAAAATGAGAGAATAAAGAATAGAGAGATGTGCGATGAGAGAAAAGTGAGATAAGGGTTTTGTGAGAAAAACCGAGCCTGAGGGCCGAGTGATGTGAGTAAATATACATGTGAGCTTGGGGGGGAAACATTACCTGCAGCAGTAGTGGACTCCCCGCAAACCTGGTTGTCTCCTGACGGTAGAAGGCATCTAGACCCATCAGTGTCTCGGCCAAAGTCATGGCAATACAACTCTTTCCTTCTCTCAAGCCTTGAGCAACTTCAATCAAGTGGATGTTAGCTCCTCCGGAGCTCGAGACAAACAGAAAATGGGATAGTAGGCACAAGCAGAGGGCATGCTGTCGGAAACCTTGCCAATAGTGGTCGCTGCGGTCACCAGCATCGGAGAATCGGTAAATCAGGCTCGGGATGTCCAGCATCCCATTACCAATCAGAGATCGAGCATCATGCGCGTTAAGACCGCACATCCGCCCTAAAGCTTGGGCATGACCGAAACGAGATTGAGGCAAGATCTCTTCTGAGCGTTCGGACTCCATCAAAACTTGAAAATCTTCAAAGGTAGGACATACCTCTTGCCCGCCAAAGCTAAAGACGTGCGTCACCGGGTTCCAAAACCTTGCCGCGGCAGAGAGGAAAGGAAGATGCAGTGGAGTCCGGCTTAGCGTGAATAGTGCATTCAAGCCAAAACCTCGGAAATTCAACTTTTCCGAGCCATCTAGAGAAGAAATCCAAGATATGAGATTTTCTGTGAGAAATGCTTCCATTTTGGTGAGGAAAGGTGATGAAATGAATAAGTTCCAAGAGTGGGGCTTTTATAGAGAGGCAAAACACTATTCAAAGGACACGTGTCACATTTTTGGCGTATGTGGGGGGGGTGGCCGGCCGGCCACCTATCCTAGTAGGCCGGCCACCTTTTGGTTTTCAACTTCAAAATGTTTTCGGCCTCGCATTGGTCCTGTTTTGCCCGCCGGAAGAGAGTTTGAAGCACTGTCACGCATCGGGAATGTTGAAGGCCTCAAATTCTCTCAGTTTTGGATACATTCCGTCATCCAGACTGTCCGTCTGAAGTATGCTTTGTTTTGCTTATCGAGTTGTTGTTTTGCTTATCGAGTTGTAAGTTTTGTCGAGCTGTCGCATTTTGTGTTTTGAGTTGTTACTTTTTGCTTACACAACTTTGTTAAGTTTTGTCTGCTGAGTTGTTAACATTGTTGTATTTTGTTTATCGAGTTGTAAACTTGCTAAGAACCTGTTATTTCTTAGTGAGTCGATTTGTTTTTATTTGTTGCGTCGGTTCATTACCTGACCCGGTAAATACATGAGGCACATTTTCATTCAATTCCACTTTGTGCGAAATAATGCGATGCAATGCCAAGAACTTCACATACAACATCTTTTCAAAAAGCTGTTTCATTCCATCATGTTTTACAACAAAATAAAGGTACAAGTTTTACAGAAAATAAAACTGCCTAACAATGTGCAAAGTGCTACAAACTACTAGCCAAAAAGTAAAATAAAGCAGGGAATAACATCAGTGCCCTCGGGAACGGAAAAGGGGAGGTCCTCTCATCCTCTTCTGCGGGATAATCTCTGCATCATCATCACCATCTGGATCGGAGCTGTCATCCTCCGGATCCCCCTCAGGCTCGTCTCCGCTCCCGGAACCAAGACCGGAGCCTCCTTCCCCAGGAGATGTCTCTGATACATGGCCTGCGACCTCCTCCTCCTCCTCCTCGACAATGGGTGCCCTGCGTCTGCGAGACGACCCTGCTCCTCGAGCTCCTCGGTAAGGCCTGGATGGCCCAGCTCCTCGAGTCCCTGTACCTCGAGCAGGTCTAGCACCTCGACCTCTCTGAGAAGGCCCTGGGGGCCCGCCCCGTGTCGAAGCATATACGGGAGGCATCTGAAAATGAAAGGTCCAAATACATCAGTTCAAGCATAAAAAACAGGTGCAAGTACAGTACATGAGTGGGGTGTGTGTCAGATGTGCTCTACACAGCCTATCAATACAGCAGAATGTTCAAAGCCAGTATGTCATCGGGAGTATGCTAAATACAGGAAAGATGAACAGTACCTGCACGCCCATAAGGGCCAGCTGTCCCTCCCTCCGTAGGATCATGCCCTCGAATGTGGCCAGCATCCCGAGCAGCTCATCCGTATACTCAACCGGAGGCTGTAAATGCGAATGCAAAAACTATCAGTAAGGGAATGAATGTCCAAATATCTAACTGATAAATCAAAGCTGAAAAACATACCGGGGGCGAATCAGGGTCTCTGATATATCTGTGGTCAGGCAGAGGAGGCTCTAACGGAACCTGGTAAGGTGTCCCATACTGCTACCCCGTCAACTCTGTCGGCATATCTGGCCATCCGGGATGATCGAGAGTCGGAGGGATCGGAGGAATCGAACTGCCTCTACCTCTAGATGTGCCAGCCCTGCTAGAAGAAGGGATGTCTGTAGCACGAGCGTGACTCGAAGATGGTGCACCAGTGGACCTCCGTGCCGGAGCCCGTACTCCCGTCAAGGGGGGCATCAAATATATACGGCGGTAGGTGACGTAGCTCCCCTCAAGGAGATGTAATAACGCATCACTGCCCTGCATAGCACTACTGACCTCCTCAGGAGATAATCTATCAGCAGTCCGCATGGTGTCTGGAGGCACAGCAGGAGGGTCCTGAGAATTCCCCCCCATAGCTGGCGCTGGAAGCGTTCCCCCAGGAACCAGACTCTACCCACTGGTCCCTCGAGCAGGAACCTATACTGGGAACTAGTCGACCCTCCGGGGTACTGATCCTCGAGATCATCGCCGAAGATTGCCCAAGGCTGCCAAGTGATCTGTGGATAACCAGTGCATAAGTCAATCAGAAATCAGAACGTACAAAGCAGATCAAAGATGAAAATGAAAAAAGAACTGAGAGTTCTAAAATACCTCTGTCGCTCGAACAGTGTCGAAGTACTGCCGCAGAGAGAAGAGAGTCTCTCGAGGCCTCGGCAAGTGCTCGCCCTCAAACATCAATGAATACGGGGTCATAGGAGGTCCTGTCACCTCCATCTCCGGGGCTAATGTGGGAAAATATGCATATACCCATAGCTGAGAAAAGCAGTGCGGGATGTGAATACAAGGTGCTAAAGGCAGAATACAGAGTGCAAAGTGCGCCGTGTGTGCAGTGAACAAGTAATGAGAATCAAAAATGTAAATCAAAAGGACAGAATGTACCTCCCAGGTTCTCCAGTAGCCGCCGAGTAAATCTCCCCGCCCGCGAGAGACTGCGCTCATGTAACAATAAAGGGTAGCCAGGCCAGTGCCACCCCAATCATACTGACCGACCTGTGATAGGTCTACCAGAGCGCTCAGTAGATATAACCCTACCATGTTCCCTCTATCAGCGAACAAGGTGGTGCCGAGGAGATACATGAGAAAACCGCGGGCATACTGCTCCGCCTCCTCAGGAGTATCGGGCTCCATCTGTGGCCGCCGGAAGTGCAAAGCAAACCAGGAGTATCGGACTCTCCCCGAACCTCTGTCTACAGGCGGGTGTGTCCCCAATAGGTGCATCCAAGCAGCCTCCCACTGGCCCATATCCTCGTCATAGGGAATGGGTACACCGCCTACGTCTAGGCCGGTGAGTATAGCGAAGTCCAGTGGGGTCATGGTCATATCCCCGGCCGCAGAAAAATGGAAAGAATTGGTGGTGTCCCACCATCTCTCCGCCAGAGCAGCAAAAAGAGTCCTACTAATGAGGCAATGAGATAACCCTCTGCAGAATGGCCCGAATCCTGCAAAGTCAACCAAGCCCCGAACAGCTTCCGGAAGCTTAAAATACCACTCCCTCGCGGTGACGGAGCCATACCCTCGCACTGTGCGAGAGTGAACCTGCATTTAGAATAAATGCGTAGATCAGCAAATGAAGTGAAAATGAGTTGTGTACAAATGAAGTGAAAATGAGTTGTGTGCAAATGAAGTGTTCTGGGCTGCGTGTTCAAATTTCAGCTAAATCAGTGGGCTGTGTGTTCGCTTCAATCAGTGGGCTGTGTGTTCGCTTCAAAAGTTTGGGACTGTGTGTTCTACTCATAATCAGTGGGCTGTGTGTTCGCTTCAATCAGTGGGCTGTGTGTTCGCTTCAAGTTTGGGACTGTGTGTTCTACTCATAATCAGTGGGCTGTGTGTTCGCTTTAATCAGTGGGCTGTGTGTTCGCTTCAATCAGTGGGCTGTGTGTTCGCTTCAAGTTTGGGACTGTGTGTTCTACTCATAATCAGTGGGCTGTGTGTTCGCTTCAATCAGTGGGCTGTGTGTTCGCCTCAATCAGTGGGCTGTGTGTTCGCTTCAAAAGTTTGGGACTGTGTGTTCTACTCAATCAGTGGGCTGTGTGTTCGCTTCAAGTTTGGGACTGTGTGTTCTACTCATAATCAGTGGGCTGTGTGTTCGCTTCAATCAGTGGGCTGTGTGTTCGCTTCAAAAGTTTGGGACTTTGTGTTCTACTCTCAATCAGTGGGCTGTGTGTTCGATTCAATCAGTGGGCTGTGTGTTCGCTTCGAATCTGGGCTGTGTGTTCAGTGCATCAAAGGTTAGGGCTGTGTGTTCTACTCTTAATCAGTGGGCTGTGTGTTCGCTTCAAAGCTGGGTTGTGTGTTCAGAAAATCTGAGTTTTGGGACTCCGTGTTCTACTTTTAGTCAATATGTGCTGTGTGCTCATTTTCAACTTCGGACTGTGTCTTCGGTGAATCAATGTTTGAGCCGTGTGTTCAATTTCTAATTAATGTGCACTGAGCGTTCTCAATTATTCAATGTGCCAGGTGTTCATGAAATTCAAGCGGCTTAGTCACATGCTCAGGATGCAAGTACTATGTCGTGAGCTAAACTGTGTGTCTAAGCATGGCAAAGTATGAAATGCACGAGGAATACAGAAACTAAAGTAAAATACCTCTGCATCATAAGAGAGGTGCTGCTCTGGCTCTCGTAGGAGAAGATCCCCTGGTACTCGGTCGTTAAACTCAGTGAAATGACGAAAAGTGGCCCGCGGAAGCCTATGAACCGCTGGGGTATATCGATCGGGAATGAAAGGGCGAACTCTCGGAGGCAATGCCATAATGTCAAAGTCATCTCCGGCGCCGGGAAAACCTCCGCCGTGAGGGAAATGGCCCGCCATGTCGAGAAATCTGCAAAGAGGAGCAAAAATGAGCAAAATGGGCCAAAGTTGGAAAAAGTCAACAAAAGTCAACTCTCGGGAAACGAAAAAGTCAACAAAAGTCAACTCCCGGGAAATTTTCCAAATATTGAGACAAACTTACCTCAAGTGATGATAATGAGAAGAGAAGCTCCAAAATCAAAATTTAGTCGGCTTAAAGTGCTTAACGCGGGAAGATTTCGCAGAAACAACTTGCGTGGGAGGCCGAGGGGCGCGTATAAAATGCAGATCTGAGAGAGAAAATGGCTTAGAGAGCAAGAGGAGAGAATTTCACACTTGGGGGAGTGATTTCGGATGGCATTGGAGGTGTGTATATATAGAAAATGCCAAAATGACCAAAATGCCCCTGCTTTTGGTAGGTGGCCGGCCGGCCACCTAACCTGGCTGGCCGGCCATGTCCTTTTTCTCCCCTGGCCGATGGCCTCTCCAAGGGCAACCACCTGGCCGACCATGCTCCCCACCCCCTCCCCTACCTCTCTGCAAATTTTGAGGAAAATCGGAGTTCCCGGGACCTGAAAAAGTTGAAGAAAAGTGCACTTTCTGGCACCGAATTATTCCGCTGGAACTTTAACTGCAATTATTGACATGTGTCTCGTCATTATTCATCAAAATTAGAGTGTATCCTTTTTAAACATGTTGTGACCTCTCCGGGAGGTGAATCAGAGGCCGCGATTGAGTTGCCGTCGCCGAAATGCGCGTTTTCCGGCTCATCATTTCATGTCAAATGGGCGTCCTGATTTATGTTCGTTTTGCTTTATTCGGCTCATAATTCGCATTCTCATGAATGTTTTGCATTGTCATGCATGATTTCTTGGTGTACAATACTTCTATGCTTGAACATGCGTTGCCACGCATTATCTTCTCTCGCGTTATGTTACATTTGTTCACCTACACTGTGTGTGTCAGACTTTTGGAATCATAGGAATCACATTGGATATATGTTGTTAGCATATTGTTCCTGTTGGATTTCATTCTTTTGCAGGCACGATATTGTATGTACGGTTCATTTGAGGCTGGTGCGACCAGACGAATCGCGCAGGTATCGTATCTTCTCCGTGTGAGACGCGACGAGAATTGAATGATTCTCCGCATTCCTAACTGCATGAAATGTAGTTGTTTGCTTTGCATTCTTGCTTATAACTGTTGCATCTATTTGTCAATACTTGCTTCATTACAGCTTGTTGCACTTGCATGATCATCTGGCTCCGCGCCTATCATTTTGCATTTTGCCCCCTGCCTGCGGGCACGCCTGCGGGCACACATTCTCTGTTTATCTCGTATGATTGTCTAAGTCTTCGGCCTTGTCAAAAATGGGTCGTCTCTGGGCTTTGACATTCACTCACGTCGTTTCATGACTTTGAGCTCTGTCAAAGAGGGGCAACTGTAGACACCCCATTTTTGACCGACCTTAAGGCTCAGACGTCACCGATTGAGCGCTCGGTGATGTTGCATATTGTGCTCGTTCAGAAGTCTCAGAGTCGCGGCCGTGCGCCCTGCCTCCAGACTTCCGAACCCTCTTCTGTGCCTTGTCTCGGTTTGCGAACCAGACTCGGTTTTCTCTGTTTTCTTTCCTGAGGAAAGGGAGTGGTCCGGTAGGCTATCTCCCGGTGGCCGTGAGCTACGTTTCGTGGCCGTAGGCCATTTTGCCCATTTCGGAGCCCGGTTCCCGGTTTTCGGAGCCGTTAGGCCGTGTGCCTCGGCTCGGGACCGCCCAACCATCTCCGTCTTCTCCGGTTTTTGGCAGAGACCTCTGTTTTAATGTTCCGAGGAACACTGGGGCCCCTGATGCCCACTTCGTGGCCGTATGCCACTTCCGGTACCTGTAGCCGGTTTTCGGGACCCCAAACCGTGCGGTTTTGATCCCGAGCATTCATTTCGCATCCGCTTTCTCCGGTTTTTGGCAGGTACCTCTGTTTTGTTATTCCAAGGGACACTGGGGTCGCAGATACCCACTTCGCTGCTGAACACCACTTCCGGCACCAGATGCTCGTTTTCGGAATCCCGAATTGCTCGGTTTTGGCTCCGAGTGTTCATTTCTCATTAGTTTTTGTTAAAACTTGGCAGGTACCTCTGTTTCAACATCAGGAAGATCACTGGGGGGGTGAGAAGCCAGCAATTATCCCAGATAACCAATTTCGCTCCTCCGGAGCCCGTTTTTCTCACTTCCGGGCCAATGTTGAACACCCTGGGGGTATTTTCTTCCAACCAAAGCTACATATCTGTGATCAGGGGACATTGGAGGACACAAAAAACTACTGGTCGGCCAGAAACTGTGGGTTTCATTTTTGGGCCTCTCCTTCAAGTCTAATGTTGTGGCTCCTGCTTCAATGTTGCCAAATTCCAACCTTGGATCCTTGTTCTACACATCTTGGAGGACACAAAAAGTTGGTGGTCGGCCAGAAATTGTGAAGTTCATTTTTGAGCCTCTTCTTCAAGCTCTATGTTGTGACTCCTGCTTCAGAGTTGCCAGATTTCAACCATGGGGCCTTATTCTACACACTTGGGAGGACCCTAATGTATACTGGTCGGCCCGAAATTCAACACTTCATTTTTTGGGGGTGGCTGGCCGGCCATGGAGGGTGGCTGGCCGGCCACCTTGCAGAAAAATACCTGGCCGGCCAGATTCTTGCTTTCCAGCTCAGGACAGCTGTCCGGATATTTTGTTCAAAATATCACCCCATCCGGGGGATATTTCAGGAGGGAGGGATTGTCTCCATTTCCCTCCCACTCTACACCTTGTTTTGCCTATTAAAGGGGCTGGGGAGCTCCTTTGCCTAGGTTACAAAATTTGTCTTCAAGAACCCTTAAGCAAAAACCCTAATCTCCATAGCCAAAACCTCCAAAAAAGCTTCAAGTCTTACTTGATTTCTTCACCAACACCTAGCCTCACCATTCCAACTTCGATTCCAGCAGCTAGGAAGTGAATTTCAGAGGTTGAGAAGCTACAAATCAAAGCCAAGAAGCAAAGAAAGACAAGTCTTCAAGGGTAAGTATTCAAAACCAACTTTTAGGGCTTTTTCTTGATCTTTTTTTATACTCTAATTGGTTGAGAATTGGGGCTCCGACCCCTACTGCTTTTGTGCTCATTTTGAGCCCCTCTACAACATTGTAGAAGGGCTCAACTTCATTTGGTATTTCTATATACTAGTTCCTTCAATATTCACCAAGTTTGTCACATTTTTGCATGCTAAAATTGACCTATTTGTGTTGGTTTTTAGGGGTCCGACCCCTACTGCTTTCTTGCTTATTTTGAGCCCCTCTACAACATTGTAGAGGAGCTCAACTTCATTTGGCCATTGTATATACCACCTCCTTCAAATTTCATCAAGTGTGCCCCATTTTGTATGCAATTTTTGACTTATTTCTATTTGATTTTGGGACTTCGACCCCTACTGACTTTGGTCTTATTTTGACCCCCTTTACACATTTCATGAAGAAAGTTTGGTCATTCGATGTATAGATAGCATGTCTCTTGTTATAATCTCTTTTGAGCTCCATTTTGCATGGAATTGTTAGCATGATTTTATTCTGATTTTGGGGTTGCCATAAACTGAATATATGCTTATTTTTGGGCCCTCTTCAGTGTTGTAGAAGAAAGTTTTTCCATTTGAATTTTCTATACACTACTTGCTTTGTAAATCTTCTTTTTTACCGTATTCTTGCGAGCTATTGTTGATCTATCTATGCTTGCATTTTGGCCAAGTTTGTTACTGAAATAAGCCATTTTTGGGACTTCCTTGCTACTGTTCTTGCTGCCATGATCATATTTTGCATGTATAGCATGGCTATAGGCCATTTCGGGGCTTAATTTTACATTTTCGGGATGATTTCATGCATTGATTGCCATTTCGTATCATTTCGGGGCTGTTTTCCCCTTCATTTAGCTGCTGAAATTTGATTTGCATGCTTGCATATCATTTCCCATGTCATTTCATGCCTTAATGCATTGCCTCGGTTTGCGTGCCCGTGTGCACGCACTTCGAGACACCTCCGTTTTATCCGACGGCAGCCTATGTGAGTGAGCTGAGGCTCTCCCATGTTGGTGTAAGCCCATCGTCGCATTCCGTATGCCTTTTCATTGCATTTTGCCATTGCCTCGGTTTGTGTGCCCGTGTGCACGCATTTCGAGGCACTTTGTTTTTTTACCCGACGGCAGCTTATGTGAGTGCGGCTGAGGTCCTCTCATGTTGGCGTAAGCCCAATTCGCATTCCGTATGCCATTTCATTTCATTTTAGCATCGCCTCGACTTGCGTGCCCGTGTGCACGCATTTCGAGACATTCTGTTTTATCCGTTTGGCATTGCGTATGCCTCTGCCTCGGTTTGCGTGCCCGTGTGCATGCATTTCGAGACACTCTGTTTTATCCGCCTGGCATTGCGTATGTCTCTGCCTCGGTTTGCGTGCCTGTGTGCACGCATTTCGAGGCATTCTGTTTTATCCGCTTGGCATTGCGTATGCCTCCGCCTCGGTTTGCGTGCCCGTGTGCACGCATTTCGAGACACTCTGTTTTATCCGCTTGGCATTGCATATGCCTCTGCCTCGGTTTGCGTGCTAGTGTGCACGCATTTCGAGACACTCTGTTTTATCCGCTTGGCATTGCGTATGCCTCTGCCTCGGTTTGCGTGCCCGTGTGCACGTATTTCGAGACACTCTATTTTATCCGCTTGGCATTGCGTATGCCTCCGCCTCGGTTTGCGTGCCTGTGTGCACGCATTTCGAGACATTCTGTTTTATCCAGTTTGCATTGCGTATGCTTCTGCCTCGGTTTGCGTGCCCGCGTGCACGCATTTTGAGGCACTCTGTTTTATCCGATTTGCATTTCACATCGTCGCCTCAGTTTGCGTGTCCGTGTGCACGCACTTCGAGGCACTTCGGTTTTATCCGATTTGCATTTCACATCATCGCCTCGGTTTGCGTACCCGTGTGCACGCATTTTGAGGCACTTCAGTTTTATCCGGTTTGCATGTCATTCTGCATTCCTCGGTTTGCGTGCCCGTGGGCACGCATTTCGAGGCATCTCATTTTAATCCTATTGCATCTCATATTCCATGTCATCTCATGCTTGTATGCCATTTTCTCGGTATGTGTGTCCGTGGGCACACATTTCGAGACATCTTTTTTTCATCAGCATTGTGCATGCTAGGTCATATGTTAGTTGCATTCATGCATATCATGCATATTGCACGGGAAACGAGGCACGTTTCGTACTCCGAGTGACGGAACGGGTGTCAATTCCCAAGTCACCGACACTCCGGATTACCCATGATGGAGTTAGGTTTTGTTGTAGCATTCATGTGCATTCATCCTATATTGAGTTGTGCAATTCGGCTCCTCGGCCATCATGCATCGGTATGCGTGATTGGTGGCACGAGGATCGAGGCATGCATATATTTGTGAAATACATTGCTATGCCCCTTTCCTGCTCTCTGTTGCAGCAAAATCCAGAATCGGTAACTTTTCAGAGTCCGGCACGCATTTCAAGAAACAGTGCAAACAGAGGCTAATCGGGGCATCCCAGTGGATTTCCACGCCAGGCAGCCCAACATGCATAATCCATCAGAAGCGAGGCAGTCCCTGGCTTGCATGCCAGTTTTACTTCTTTTGTAATTAATTTGTTAATTAATTAGAAATCTGTAATATTTTGGATTGTATTATTCTTTTAATTCGGACTGTATTATTTATTCAGACCCTCTGCGCGAGGGCAAAATTGTAATAAGGGTGCATGAGTGTGATGTATGTCTTCCAACCCCCATTTCTTTCTCCCTTTTATTTACCCGCTTTGGATGGTTAGATATAGGGCATATTTCAATTAGCATAACAGTATGACAGCATGTTTGCATCATTCATCTGTTTTGCATGCACCGGGCTCGGCGCATCATACAAACTGCATTTGTATTTCAATTCCAAATTGAATACATGTTAGCTGTAGCATTCCATATGCCATGTTTAGAATAGCCGAGCCTGCTATAGCTTGCATTTTGCATGTGTTGCATTAGGCATTCTGTATACTTAGAATCATACATTGATTTCTAATCAGTTTCTGTTTTGGCTTGGAGTACTCGGTAAGTTTTATGCTTTAGCATCCTTGCATGCGTGTGAGTGTTGCCATGATAGCATGCTTGCCATGAGGCTATTTGCTTATGTGATATAACTGCCTTGAATGCCTGTGGGTGGAGGTTGAGTTACCTGAATTGGAGCAATTCATCAACTGTTTGTTTTAAGCCCACTAGATAGTGGCAAAATCATGTTTTCTTAAGCCCACTCGAGGGTGGCAAATCTGCATTTTAGCCTACCTGCGGGTAGCACCATCAAACCATCTTTCAAACAAACAAACATGAAATGTTTTGTTCCAATTCAGACGACTCAGTCTATACTTGTTTGCTGCGAGCATCACATAGTAAACTAGGCTAATAACCGGAATAAGAACATACAATGTTTTCAAAAACAGATATCATGGTTAGTAGAGGCCGGTCTTTGACCGGGCGAGAGGGGGTGCTCACGATGTGACCTTCCCTAATCGTACCCAAGTTCCCAAGCCAACTTTGGTGATGACGGACACGTGGCCTTTTGGCACCGAGTCAGGGTTTCCTAAATTTCTCATTTTAAAATATTTAGGTGGCGACTCTGTTATCTGGCAAAGCAGTCCATGTTTGGCACTTCTTTCAAAAAAATCTGTTTTTCTCAAAACGATTTGCCGGATTTGGACTCTTTGGTTCGAGATTTGGAACCGCAACAAAATCGAGTCCGAACTGTAGCGAGGTCCCCCGCGGGCGTTGTTACAGTTTGCTCTCAAGAATACCTCTAATTCATTTTCCTCTTCCTCGTCTAAGCCTAAGCTAAGAAGAAAGAAGTGCTCTTCATTCCCTTGCTGGACTAAGATCTTCTTCAGGGCTTCCTCACTTTTCTCGGCTGGTTCTTTGCCGATGTCCTCAAGGACCTCCATGTCCTTGTCCTTAATTTCTATTGATTCTACTCCTCGCATGCTGTAGGTGGACTTCATTGCTGCCATGAAGTAATTCTTTGCCTGTACCTGATCCCTTCTGACTTCATCAATTTCATGTTCTGTTGGGAACCACAGAAGCTGGTGCAATGTTGAGGGAACAACCCCCATTGTATGCAGCCATGACCATCCCAGGATAGCATTGTAAGAGGAGGGGGTGTCAATTATTGTGAACTCCGTTTTTACCTTCTTAGTGCCAGCCTGCACCTCCAAACTTATTGCTCCCAAGGGCCATGTTGGCATTCCATTGAACCCAACCATTAGACTATTGGACTGCTCCAGATTATCTTGGTGAAGGCCAAGCTCCTTGTAACATCTGACGTACATGACGTCACAAGAGCTGCCCTGGTCAATTAGAATGTGCTTTACCTGGCACTCTCCAACCTGGAGGGATATTACCAGGGCATCATTGTGTGGATGTTGCACCATCTCTAGGTCATCTTCAGTAAAGGACACTATTGGTCCCTGGTGCTTGTTTGCCTTAGGTATTTTCTGCGGGACCTGATACACATGTTACAAGTGTTTTACTTTCTGAGTCTCCCCACGTATCTTGTTCTCATTGACCTTCGAGTGAATCACATTGATCATTCAAGGTCCGCCTGCTTGCGGTTGTGGTGCTAGCGGGGGTGGTGCTGCTGGTGCCTGAGGCAGTCTCGCTTGTTCCTCCCTTGTCCTCACCTCATCTACTAGGTCCCTTATATGACCTTGTCTTACCAAGTCTTCCAGATGTGCTTTTAGGGCTCTGCACCCCTGAGTTAGATGTCCATCCTCATTATGGTAGGCGCAGTGCTTCCTCAGACTTCTTCCCATAAATTCGCCAGGGATTTTCTCTGGTGCTCTATAATAGGGCTGATTCCGGATTCTTTCCAAGACTTTGTAAACCGAAATTCAAAATACGGTTGTGACTACCTGTGTAGCCCTCAGTCCTGTCTTTTGCTTGTTGTATCCGGTGTTACCTCGCCCTCGTTTCAGCGAGCCGTTCCTCTTCTTTTGTTTAACGCATTTGTTCCTGGTATGTCTTCCTCGGCTTTCGCATACTTCTCTATCCTGGCCATAAGTTCCTCCATACTTTTTGGCAGTGTCTTTTCCAGTGATTTTCTAAGCAGACAATCATCGTTCAGGCCGTTCTTGAAAGACACGACCTCCACCTCTTGGTTGCATCATGGTATTCAGTTGAATACCTCGTAATACCTTTTGGCATAGGCCCTAAGGCTTTTATCCTCGCCAATTCTCAGAGCCATTAAGGAGTCCACCCTCAACGGTTGTAGTTTGTTTGTCACAAACTTAGCCACGAACATCTCGGTCAGGCCTTCCCAGCTTTTCACAGTTCCTTTCGACAACTGGTGAAACCAGTCTGATACGATTTTCTCAAAAGATGAGGGGAACACTTTGCAGAGCAATGGCTCGTTCCCGGTGTACAGTGCCATTGAGTTCAGGTACAAGCTGACGTGAAAGTTAGGGTCAGACTTACCGTCATATATCTGGAATTTTGGCATGCGGAACCTTTTCGGGCCCTCAAATTTGTCCAATTCTACTAAAAACGGTGTTCTTGGCTTGACCGGGGAGGTTACCTTAGTATCCTGCCGTTTCTTTTGGAGGTAATCTCTTAAATCTTCCTTGGTCCGTCCAAGAGCTCGGCTGTTCACAGACTTCAGCCTTTTTGGTGCGCTACTTCCAGTGTCGTTATGAGTCCTCTTGGACCTCCCTCCATTAGTTGTGTCGAAACATAGCTCTTTCCCTTGAACATGCCGATGTTCTTTGGTGTTAGCTTCTTTGGTACAATGTGTCCTCCGAGATTCTCCCTTTATTGACTCTCCTAGCCCGACCTCCCGTGAAGGCTGGTGAGAGTGTTCCTTGGTCCTGGTATGCTGAGGGACTGCAGGAACTGTTTTTTGCCCCCCTTTTTGGGCATCGTTCTTGGCCGCTGGAATCAGCATGCCTTGTAACTGAAACAGTGGCTGCATGACGTTGTTTTGCATCATGAAATTGACGACCGATTGCAGGTCTGCCAATTTGTTCGCCATTCCCTTCATCTCTCCGTTTCTCTGTAGGCACCTATCTTTCCACACCTGGAGGTCGCTCTCGTTATAATACCCGCCTCGGTCCACCTTCTTTGGTACTTTTCCCTCCTGGCTGACGTCTTCATTTTCGGGATTCTTATCCCAAGGTTCTTCGTTGCGGTTATCCTCTTCTACGTTAGGATCGATGTGTTTACCACTCCCAGTAGGGATGTCGTCCTCAATCTTCTCTTTCTGTCCGTCGTTGGCCATCTATTCTCCTTCGATTCCCACAGACAACGCCAAATTGTATGTGTTGTTTTCTGACCACACTGCCAAACAGGTACTCAACTGGAGAACACTGGTAGAATAGATTGTGCCCGAACAGCTTGTCATAGAAAGATAAGACTCCAGCGGTGGTTTTTCCACCCGGGGGCACTCCAACGATCAAGTCAATACTCAATTATCTCTCAAAGATAGAAAATATTGTTTAATTCACTAGCCAGAATACAAAAAGCATACCTTAGACCCATGAGGGTGCCTTACTTTTATAGTCAGTACTAACCTGATCGTTGTAGAAGCCTAGCTTCTCTTGGACTCTGGCCCAATGCTCATCCTGGACTCTCCAATAGATAAAGATATACTCTCTAAGAACTCTATCATTATCCAGGCTGAGGTCCTCCCACATTCTAGGACTCTTATAGCTTATCTGTTTATCCTGAATTCCGATATCTCCGCAGATAACCTCAGCCTAGCCGAGATCATCTCCGCGTCATGACCAAGACACGTGGCACCTCGGCTGGCACTTCGGTGCCAGCTTGGCCACGTGTTGTCATTCCCAAAAATATGCTCCCACAGTTATGTTTTGTATTCAAAACTGAAGTTATAAGGTAAATGAGGAGATATTCTTGCCTAGTATGCCTTGATGGAATGTTCATTCTGTAATCCATTTGATTAGCAAGCATGTATGCATTCACATAATTTGCAATATCATAAATTTCACGAAGTACAAGACATTTTGTAAAGCTTGAAGTAATCTTATAAAGTACAAAACATACTTCAAAGTACACATGATACCTTGCGTAAGTTGAAACCTAACCATTGCATTTGTTTTGAAGCTTCCATAGTTCCATCTATATTTTATTTTAGCAAAAGAAAATAGTTGGCTCTCATGTTATTTAGGACCCTTTTTTTATTTTAAAACAAGTTAGCTATATGCCATGATATTGAGTCAAATTGAGGTGAATTATGTACGGATATGCTATAGAACCACAATATAAATGGTCTGCAATCTTTATCCCAGTAGTAATAAGTGTCAATCCAGAGTCATAATAGTGGGCAATTGGTTTTCCTTCCAAATCAACAGCTAAAAGCCCACTATTTTTCTTCATATGCGGTCGTCCTATGTACCTCTCTATGATTGTCAAAACTTTTCTGACAAGAGGATATCTCTGTGTTAAATCCCAAGAAAATGTAGTTACTTGCCAAAATTGCATGAACAAGTTGATGCCATTAGTAATAATGTTAACCAAATTCATTCAACATTTAACAGCATTACAAAATGATACAAGTTGTACATGAAAAAAAATTACATTAGGGGATCAGCAAGAAAAATGACACACTAGTCATTACATATATTACATGACCCATTACTTCTCTTTAATCTTCTCTTTAATCAAGAAGTATAAAATAAATATGTAGATCATATGCTATTTGATTTGTTTTAAAAGTTGTATTGTCATATATTAGTGTAAAAGTGGATGATTTTTGTAAATAAAATGTACAATTTTCATTACCTTGCCTAATCCAATCCAATATTGGCCTTTTCCATCATATCGTATGTTGTCAGGTATGCCAGGTAAATTATCAATAAATATATCAACATATCCTTTTCTTTCACCTTGTATGTAGTACCTTTTACACCTCCTCCTGCAAATTTTAACTTACAAAATGTAAATGAGTATTGCCAATTCAAATAAACTCTTATATTGAATATAGCCTACAAATAATAGAAACAAGCTTGAGCCCAAAATAAGCATGTTAACAACAATTTGTGTGGGGAAAAGCAAAAGCATACATTCGGGTTTCACAGAAAATCACAAAACTTTGATTTGGCGAGACTATTACTCCATTAGCAAAGTAGATGTCACGAACCAACACTTTGGTTTGTTTTGTTGATGGATCATAGCTCATAAGCCTACCATAAGGTTGACCTTGCGAAATTTCTTGTGTCATTTCATTCAAACTGTATTTTTTTGATGCATCTGTGAAATAGAGCATACCGGCATCTGTGATATCAACCCCATCTGTTAGCTTGAATTTCACACCCTCAACCTCATCTGTTAGTAGGTCAATCGCACCATCTGAAGTAACTTTTAACAAGCCCTACACCCATAAAATTCTGTTAAACAAAATACATGATATGTATATTTACGTTGGCCTTGCTTGGTTTGTGTTTGAGAAAAAAAATTCAAATTTTTTTCTTAAAAAAATGAAAACTAGTTTGATAAAAATAAATATAAAAAATATAATTTTAAAATTTTAAAAACTATTTATGACCTCTCAAAAGATAAAATTATATAAAAATACTAAGTATTTTTTAATTTTTTATTTCTTTCACTAAATTAATTTTTAATTTTGTTAAAAGAAAATTCTTAAAACCAAATCAAACATCACCATTGTGTTTGAGAAACAACATAATATTATAAAGTTAACTTGAGTTCTATGTGAAACAAATAACAATTTGTACATCATCGTGTGAATCATCTCAATATTATGTACACATAAGCTAGAGAGACTCTGATTTTTTGTATTTATCTTTTAATCCCAATTTTGAGATTTACTTTAATGAAGACCCTAAATTATCAAGTAGTTGCATTTTTAACGCTATTGAAAGAGGAGACACACAAAATTTGAATCTAAGACTTTTTGTTTCATTAAAAATACTATTACCACTATTTTCGTAAACTGGTTAAAAACCAGTTTTTGATTTTTTAATTTTTTAAGTCATATTATTTCTCTACTTTTTATACGATTTATCAAAAAAAAATTAAAAAATTAAAAAATTAACTTTTAACCTACTTCTTAAACTAACATACATATTATAATAATACTAATTTCTTTACTATTTGTTTAGTTACTCATTATGAAAAACAAGAACTAAAAAAAACTCATAATTTAGACATTGATTCCAATGATCTATGCCAACCTTATTTGCATCAGCAATGACAATGATCTATGCCAATCTTATTTGCGTCAGCAATGATAACGGCCCTGTTTGGTAGAGCTGTGGGAAAGTGCTTATAGCTTATGCCTAAACAGTTTATAACTTATAACTATGACCATAAGCTAATTTCCAGCTTATTCTTAAAGCATCTCCTGCCCCACTCAAAGAATAAGCTGATTTCTGACTTTCAAAAATCTATAAGCTATAAGCTATAAGCTAAACCAAACACATCAAAATAGCTTAAATTAAGCTGAAAGCTGAAATAAGCTGTAATTAAGCTCTGCCAAATAGGCACAACATCATTGTGGTGTCCAAGAACGAGTCCCAGAGGTCGACCACCTGTGTTAACCCAGTTTTCGACCACCGAGTCAGCCACAGACTCGTTCACCGTGACTCACTTGATCCACCCATCCGAACAACCAGTGTAAATGAGTCCTGAGTTTGGATGGTAAGCAAGGTCTTCGGGTCCAAACAACTGCCCGACTCCGACCATCTCTGCACCCTGAAGCACGTGCGAGTTGTGCATAGGAGCTGGGTCGAATGAGTCGAGTTGGTAGAAAAGCACTACGGCTATTACAGGTATCAGAACAATGGCCGATAGAAAAAGGACATGATGTAAGTTTGAATAATACATGTAATCAATAATAATGCGGAATTAAACCTTACAGGATCTTGAATTCAATACAACTCAAGAATAAAACAAACATACCTTTGTCAGCCATTGAATTAGAGAAGTTGAGAAAATACCCCTTAGAGTTGAACCTTTAATTCTTGGCTCACCTTCTTCTCTCTGTCTCTCTTAATTAGGATGGCTATAAAACTTAAAGTGATGGAAAAATACTTATCATATGAAAGGGGAGTCACCCATCCTTATATAGAGGAGAGAAGAGGGCCAGATAAACTCTATCAGAAGAATTCCTAATCCATCAAGGTTTCCTTCTTATCTTAGAAGAGTGATTATATTAAAATTCTAATTACTGAACTTGATCTCAAATATTGGCTTTATCTATTTGTGGAGTCCAAATAAATTAAAACATGTAGAAAATATGTAGGCTATTGGGCCACACTAGAAAATAAATCCAACATTCTCCCACTTGGCCCATTAAGCCGATTATGATGCAATTATGAGTTTTTTCAAAAATATGCAACTTATAAAAATTTTGACTCATTGGATTCCACACTAAAAACTTTGACACGTGATCACGAATTTTTTTTTTTTAAAAAATAGCCAATAAGTTCAGATATATTAGAAACTATAATACTGTGATTACTTCAGATTACCAATGTGAGTCATAGCGGTTATATAACATTTATGTCATATTTCCTTCTATGCACTACACCATTGATAACCTTCACCAACCCAGTCCTTTATTGGGATATATAATTATTTTCCTGAAAGGCCCCTGTAATTTGTCTTGTTAAGACATTCCCTGTTAATCAATATTCAAATTAATGTGTACACACAATTTTAGAAACAGGAAAAACAGAAACAAAATTATTATTGCGCAAATAGTGTCAAATAAAAAATAAGCACTCAAGATTAACCATACACATCAAGGGTTGCTTAAAAGACCCATCCTGATAACATGCTCTTTGTATGTCTTTGGTGGCAATCCCTTTGTGAATGGATCAACAATCATAAGAGATGTGCTTAAGTTTTCAATTAACACTTGTTGTTTCTGGACTCTTTCTCTAACAACTAAGTACTTTACTTCCATGTGTTTGGAACCACTAGAGTACTTTCCATTGTTAGAGAAGAAAACTGCTGCGGTATTGTCACAATATATCTTCAGCGGCCTGGCAATTTGAGTCAACAACACCAAGTCCTGAGATGAAATTTCCCAACCATAAAGCATGATTTGTAGCCTCAAAGCATATGGAATGTCCTTCATTTGTTTTCTTTTCAAGTCATTCCTTGGACACTGTTTTTCACTTAATTTATCACCCTTCGTGATGGGTGCATCACTGGCTGAACAAAACTGCATATTGAATCTCTCCAAAACACAATCAATATATCCTTTCTGAGATAGTTCTAGCAATCCTCGAGATCGATCCCTAAAGATCTCTATGCCAATAACATAGTTTGCCTCACCCATATCGACCATTTTAAAGTTCTTTGGAGAGATATTCCTTGGTTTTATGCAATAAGCCAAGGTCATTACTAGCTAACAAAATGTCATCCACATATAGCACCAACATAATGAACTTGCTCCCACTAACCTTCAGATATATGCACTGATCAACTGCATTTTCCTTAAATCTGAAAGAGGTAATGGTATCATTAAACCTTAAATACCATTGCCTAGAAGCTTGTTTAAGGCCATATATGGATTTCTTTAATTTGCAAGCTAAATGTTCTTTACCTTTCTTTGCAAATCCTTCGGGCTGCTCCATATAAATTTCTGTATCCAAATTCTCATTTAAAAAAGTAGTTTTCACATCCATTTGATGCAACTCTAAGTCATAATGAGCTACCAATGCTAGGATGATTCTAAGCAAGTCCTTCTTAGATATTGGAGAGAAGGTTTCTGTATAGTCTATGCCTTCTTTTTGAGTAAAACCCTTGGTAACAAGTTTGGCTTTAAATCGTTCGATATTGCCTTTTGCGTCACGCTTTGTCTTGAAGACCCATTTATACCCGATCTATTGGCAGTTATTAGGCAATTCGACGAGATCCCAAACACTATTCTGTTCCATGGATTTTAACTCTTCATTTATAGCATTGACCCATTTAGAAGAATCATCACTATTCATGGCTTGTGAAAATAAGACTGGATCTTTGTTAATCCCAATATCAAAATCAGATTCCTGTAGATACACCATGTAATCATCTGGAATGGCAGGCTTTCTTTCCTTCTGAGATCTTCTCAAAATTGCTGATTGTGGTGGTTCTACAATATTTTCAATGGTGGTATCTTCATGAAGTGGTGAAACATGAGGTGGTGAAGGATTTTCATTATGTTGTTCGTTTCCCTCAGCCTGTGGAAAAGTCTGAGGTACAACAATTTTTTTTTATAAGGGTCAAATGTTGGGATATCCACCCTAATTTTCTCAAAAATTCACCACTCGTGTTTTCTCACTCCCACTAATTTCACCATTCTCTAAGAATCTAGTATTACCAGTCTCCACTATCCTCGTACTGTGATTAGGACAATAGAATTTGTACCCTTTAGACTTGTCTGGATAACCTATGAAATATCCATATATTGTTCTTGAGTCCAACTTTTTCTCTTGTGGGTTGAAGATTCTTGCCTCTGCTGGACAACCCCAAATATGTAACTGTCTCAAACTAGGTTTCCTACCAGTCCACAACTCAAAAGAAGTTGTTGGAACCGCCTTACTAGGAACCCTATTTAAGATATACATTGCAGTCTTTAAAGCTTCACCCCACATTAAAATAGGTACAATTGAGTAACTTAACATACTCCTATCCATATCTTTAAGTGTACGATTACGCCTTTCAGTAACTCCATTTTGCTGTGGCGTACCAGGCATTGTATACTGAGCACGAATGCCTTTCTTTTCAAAGAATTTGGCAAATGGGCCAGGATTTTGGCCTAACTCATCATATTTACCATAATACTCACCACCCCTATCTGATCTCACTATTTTAACCTTTCTATCTAATTGTCTCTCGACTTCAGGTATGTACACCTCAAGGATGCCAACAGCCTGAGACTTTTCATGAATTAGATACACATATCCATAACGTGAGAAGTCATCTATAAATGTGATAAAATATTTTTCACCACTAAGACAAGAGATGTTGAGTGGCCCATACATATCTGTATGATTTATCTCAAGAAGCTCATTACTTCTTGTGGCACCTTTCTTGGTGTGTTTGGTTTGCTTTTAATGCAATCCACACACATTTGAAAATCAGTGAAGTCTAGGTTTTCCAAAATCCCATTCTTCACCAATTTTTCAATTATATTTCTAGAGATATGCCCCAATCGTCTATGCCACAAGATTGAGGATTTTTCATTAATTAGACCACGTTTTAAACCAATATTCGAATGCAGAGTTACTAATGATTGTGCAAACTCATGATTTAAGGTAATTTTATATAAACCATCACATAAATTACCAGAACTAATCACTTTTGAATTAAACATTAAATTGAGTTTTCCATAATTAAATAAAACTGAATATCCAACATGATTTAATTTGGATAATGAAACTAAATTCCTAGAAATTGAAGGAACATAAAAAGTGTCTTCTAGATCCATCTGATGACCCGTCTTTAAGATCAGTCGATAGGTTCCTACAGCTACGACTTCAGCTTTGAGACGGTTCCCCATATAGACAAATCTTTCACTTTCCTTCAGTTTCCTGGTTAAGAGATATCCTTGCATGTCATTTGTAATGTGGATCGTGGCCCCAGAGTCAATCCACCAAGTATTAGAAGATACTTTAGCAAGATTTGATTTATAACAAACAAAAGAAAATTTCTTACATTTCTTTTCGAACCAAGCCTTTCGCTTGCTGCAGTCTTTCTTCACATGTCCCTTCTTCCCACAAAAGTAGCACTTGACAGTGAAACCATTCTGAGCCTGATTTTCTTCCTCAGGTTCATTCCTTCTCTTTCGTGGATTTTTCTTTGATTTTATAAACTTACCCATCTTTTTCTTTATAGCTCCATGAGTTACAGCCAATGCAGTTTGACGTCCTTCCTCCCTCAACCTCACTTCCTCCTGAACACACATATTAGTTAGCTCATTCAAACTCCACTTATCTTTATTGGTGTTATAGTGAATTTTGAATGCACCGAACTGTGATGGAAGTGAGTTGAGAATAAATTGCACGAGGAAAGTTTCATCAACCTGCATCGCTAAAGTTTTAAGCTTTGCAACCTTGTCGCCATATTGAGGATGTGATCCTAAACTCCTCGGTGGCCATTATATTTCATTGTTTCTCAATTCAGCCATAATAGTGCCAGCAAGTGGCTTGTCGATTTTCAACAGCCTTTAACCAAATTTTACTTTAAGCGTTAGGGTAATGTCACTAAAGAGTCCTTTGGTCAATAACCAAGTAAGATCCCAGGAAGGTCGGAGGAGTCAATATAGCCTCCTTTCTAAGTCCAACCACCTTAGATAGCAAGCTATCTTTTTGACAGATCTTAAGAGGTATTAACACAAGATCTCATAAGTAACACGGAAAAAGGCATCAACAATATGCATATTAAAGCTTTGAGAATTATGATGAACTATTGATATCATATAAGTCTTTCCTTTGGGCAAAACTTAGGTATATCTATTGTTCACTCATCAAGAATCACTTATGTAGGTCTAAAGTAATTTATGCAATTTTTCAGCTAGTCATGTTACCTTTGGGTATTCAATTCTAATCTGTCAAATTACATAAGTTACATTATCCTACCCAGTTTATAATTATTTGAAAGTGACTCTCCTTTAGGCTAGTCTCAATCTCTTAATTATAACTGCAATTGAGAATATTATCGACCTTAATGTTACCCTTTTAACAATTTTTTTATGTAGTTTTATATTCATAAGTTTTATAAATCTAGGCCACTTTGGCAGCTACTAAATTAGTAAACCCTATGAATATGAAACTAACCAACAATATTCTCTATTCATTAATTTGAGTTATTTAATTATCATTAATTCAATCACAATTTTCATGAAATCACTATTTATGATTTTCAAAATTTCTTTTATGTGATTGCAATTACTAATATAATAATAATAATAACTCTGGACGAACATGAATATATATATGTATGTATATATGCAATATGACAATCATGAATATCATATATAATGGTTGACAAGAATTACACCACAATAAATTAACCACTTTAATATTTTAATATTCAATGTCATAAAATTATATCATGATATCAAATTTAAATCATGAAAAAATATAAATATCAACAATAATAGACAATAAGTGCATATAATCAGATGAGGTAAAATCATAATTCTTTAATAGACCAAATGATTCAACAAATTATAAAATTGTTTTTAATCTATGTACTTTATCATAGCGGTAAGCAATACATGCAATTTAATATCATATTATGATGATTATAAAAATTATTATCACTAAAATTGATAATAAATCAAAACATGCATGTGAACAACATATAGAATTATATAAAAGTTTGCACCTAACATATCACAAAACAAAGTGAGTGGACTGTGCTCTTATTTAGGTTAGGACCTAATAGATCTTATTGTCTTGTGAGTGAGGAAGTCCATGATGTGCATACTTAGTTACGATTTAGAAATCAGGAATGAAATCTTCTTTCACACAACCTTTGACTTTTAACAACACAAAAAGAGTTTCTTTGATGCATAATCACTACAACAAAAACATACTTTAGTGGCACTACACTAGTGGCATATTTTTAGAAAATGCCACAAAAAATGATATTTAGTGGCACGTTTTTGAAAAATGCCACAAAACGACAAACATAAAAGGCTCTAGTGACATTTCAATGAACAAGTGTCACAAAACTACAACAAAAACATACTTTAGTGGCACTACACTAGTGGCATATTTTTAGAAAATGCCACAAAAATGATATTTAGTGGCACGTTTTTTAAAAATGCCACAAAACGACAAACATAAAAGGCTCTAGTGACATTTCAATGAACAAGTGTCACAAAACTATAACAAAAACACACTTTAGTGACACTATATTAGTGGCATGTTTTTAGAAAATGCCACAAAAATAATATTTGGTGACACATTTAGATAAATGCCACAAAGCCACAAACATATAAGGCTCTAGTGGCATTTCAATAAAGAAATGTCACATCAATTTTATGGCATTTTATAAAATAATGACACAAAAAATTATGTTCGTGACATTTACCAATAGATGCCACTAAACTTTAGTATCAATGACATTTTTTAAAAAATGTCAGGACACTAGGTAGGTGCAAATTACTTTTTATGGCACTTACGTGAAAAGTTTCATAAACAAATATTTTATAGCATTTTGAGAAATGCCACTAAGTCAAAAACTTTCCAAGCTTATAATGGCATTTTTGAAAAAACAAAAAATGCCAATATATTTTTAAAATTTTTACAATGCAGTAAATGATTAAAAATAAATAAATTAAACTCAATATACACTATAGGAAAAAGCATATTCAGCGACTAAATTTCCTGACCAAAAAAAATTTGATCGCTGAAAGTATAGCTTTCAGCAACTAAAACAGCATTAGTAGCCAAAAGTACAGTTTTTTGGCGACTAAACAATTTTAGTAGCCAAAAGTCTACAATTGACAACCAAAACTAAGTTTGGTCGTTGATTATATGGGTTTTAGTGACAAAAAAAATTTTAGTAGCCCAAAGTAAAGCTTTTTGGTGACTAAAAAAATTTTAGTAGCCAAAAGTCTATAATTGGCGACTAAAAAATAAGTTTAGTCGCCAAAAGTAGTTATTTTTAGCGCGAGAGAACTAAAATCCTAAGGCGGGAATTAAATTTTTTGGCGACCAAAATTTTGGTAGCTGAAAGTGTATCTTCGGTGACCAAATCCGATTTTAGTCGGCAAAAGTTAAGTTTTTTAGCAACTAAAAAACAATTAGTAGCCAAAAGTATAGAATTGGCGACCAACAAATATTTTTAGTCGCCAAAAGTGGTCTTTTTTTATTTTACTAGTAAATAGTTTATTTTACATAAATTATGTTCAATAAAATAATTATGTTTATACATATACTTTTATATTAATATAGATGTATGTACTATATAAATAATATATGTTGCATATATAATCATATGGTGCTATAGAGGTGTAGTGGGAAGAGTGTGGTGTATAAGGTTTATGGTGCGGAAGGTTGGCGGTTCGAATCTCTGCAAAAGCAGATCAAATTGCTCTACAACGAATTATCGTCACGAATAATGCCTACCATGACATTAAAGTGTCACTGAAAGGTTTTAGTCTTGATGGTGTAATGACACTTATAAGTGTCACTAACTCTTTTTTTAATGGCGCTTGATAGTGCCACAAATAATATCTATCATGACATTAAAATGTCATTGAAAGTTTTTAGCCATGATGGTGCAGTGGCACTTGCAAGTATCTACCGTGGCACCGTTAGAAATGGCACTTGTTCAAAATGCCACAAGACCAAAAAATGTCATTAGAATAATAGTTTTGTGGCACTTTCAAATGTCACTAAACTAAGAAAATGTTGTAGTGAATGAATATGAAAGAGATTAGATGTACCATTCAGACACTGCCTAATAAATATGACATGCAGCTTACAAGGTTGAACATACAGCGTATATTCAAGATAACCAACACATGCCGAGAGTTCAAACCTTATGAACAAAAATATGTTGTTATGAATAATTATAATTATAATATAATAACAATATTCATAAATATATTATTATTCCAAGGTGTATTGATTCACAAACTAAAGCTCTGATACCACATGTAAGTTTGAATAGTACATGTAATCAATAATAATGCGGAATTAAACCTTACAGGATCTTGAATTCAATACAACTCAAGAATAAAACGAACATACCTTTGTCAGCCATTGAATTAGAGAAGTTGAGAAAATACCCCTTAGAATTGAACCTTTAATTCTTGGCTCACCTTCTTCTCTCTGTCTCTCTTAATTAGGATGACTATAAAACTTAAAGTGATGGAAAAATACTTATCATATGAAAGGGGAGTCACCCATCCTTATATAGAGGAGAGAAGAGGGCCAGATAAACTCTATCAGAAGAATTCCTAATCCATCAAGGTTTCCTTCTTATCTTAGAAGAGTGATTATATTAAAATTCTAATTACTGAACTTGATCTCAAATATTGGCTTTATCTATTTGTGGAGTCTAAATAAATTAAAACATGTAGAAAATATGTAGGCTATTGGGCCACACTAGAAAATAAATCCAGCACATGAGGCCTTGATTGGGACATTGCTGCTGTGCTGTGCCAAAATGACGGAGGTAGGTTGTGGAAGAAGAATGGTTAAACTCTTCACCACCCTTAACAACTCCTATTTATATTGTATTTTGCTAGGGTAAATTATAGATAAACTCTTAAAAATTGTTTAAAATACAAATTGTTATTTATAATTTTGAAAATTATATTTCACTTTTTAAAATTTCATAATAACTATTTTACTTTATTAATAAATTGCACCCTTCAATCTAAAAATAGATTGGAGGCACGCCTATCTCATATTAGATAATTTCGTGTCAGTATTTTATGTAAATTAAAGATCCATCACAATTCATTTTTAGTGGTTTCAAATTTTAATTTTTATGTGATTGTCAAATCTAGATGTTGATTTAAAAAAAAAATTTTGTCAAACTTACCGCCGTCTAATATTTAAGATTGAATTATTCTTTTTTTTTTTTTTTTTTTAACTATATATTAATAGTCGTTATCTTAGGATAATAAGACAACACAAAAAGTATTAAACTTTTTGTCATAAAATTTGAACCCACAATCTCACATTAAAAAATGGGATTACACAATTAGAAAGTAAAATTCTTGAATAAAAATAGTTCAGTTGGGTCAGTATTTAAGAAAAATTTAAGGGTCATGCTCCGAGCTCTAATTAGAGCTGCAACAGGCAGCTCTAATGAGCTGTCATCCAATAAAAAAAATAAAAAAAATAAAAAACAGTGAAGTAAAAGATAAAAAATAGGGAAGAAAAAAACAAATTAGTGCTCTATTAGAACTCTTTTTTTAGAGATCTAAATCATTTTTGAAAATTTAATATCAAACTGATGGTTGAAGAATCAAACACAAATTGTATGGTACAATTTGACCTTTTCAGTTTTATCACTTTGGTGTAAAAGAGAGATTTACATAAGTTTTAGAGGGTAGTATAAAATTTATAGAATTCATATTGAGGATAAATAAAGAAAAAGTATGAAAGTTGATTTATAAATCTTCCCCTCTCCGCTTTTTATCACAAAAAATATTTCACTTTTTTAATATTCAAATAATTAAAATATTAAAGTATTTAAATATAATATTTCAATCAATTCGATTCGATTTTTATCATTTTCCATCAATAAAATTATTTTTTGCTGATCAAAATTATATTAATGTAAAATAATTCAAAATTAAAACAGATAATAAGCTATAAAAATTTAAAAAAAAATAAAATTTTGATCGATTTTAAACGGTGAATTTCTTTAAATTTTTTTCCACCAGTAAGATTCGAGCTGTTGCTTGGGGCATTTGAATTTGACTAGCCCACTGCGATGCGACCAACCAATATGGGGACTTGTAAAAGATCCAAGGCTATGGCTATGATTGACAGCTAGAGATCAAATAGCAAATCAATTTTACTACTGCGGCTTTGTGGGCCAAGCTTGAAACTGACACTGAAAATCCAATTTCAAAAATGGTAAATTAAAAATTAAATATTGAAATTTTCAAATTAATTTTTAAATAAAAAATTAAATTTTAAACTATAACAAGCAATATGATATTTATCAGAAAAATGACTCGTAGCTCGAATTTTGCCAGGCTCGAATGGCTCGAACTACCCAAAACGACGTCGTTTTGGGCAGTGTTTTTTTTTTCTCCTTTCTTTTTCTTCTTTATTTCTTTCTTTTTCATTCTTTCCCCTTCATTCTTTCGAACACAGAGACAGAGAGGGAAGAGAAGAGGAGGGAGAGGGCGAGAGAGAGAGAGAGAGAGAATAGAAGGAAGATCGGTGATGGCGGTTGGTGATGGCGCGGAAGAGAGGAGGAGAAGAAAAGAATAGGAAGAGACACCAATCTGAAGATGAGAAAAGAAGAGGAAGAGACACCGATCACCGCCATTAGAGGCGCTCGCCATCACCGCCATCACCAGCGACTGCCATCACCGATCTGAAGATGATGATCTGAAGAAGATGATGATGTTGATTTGGAGATGATGAGTATATATATATATTTTTTTTAGTTCTGGATCTGAATCTGTTCTGTATATTTATTTATTTTTTACTTGTTCTGGATCTGAAAAAAAATAAATAAAAAAAGTTGTTGATGATGATGAATCTGAAAAAAAGTTATTATGTTCTGTATATATTTTTTTTAGTTCTGGATCTGGATCTGAATCTGAATCTGTATATATATATTTTTTAGTTGTTTTGGATGTGAAAAAAAAAATAAATAAATAAATAAAATTGTTGATGACGATGATGATGGGGATGATGTTGATGAAACTCAGCTTGTGAATCTATATATCTTTGACGTGTGTTTGATGTGAATCTGCTTTGATGTTTTTGCACTTTTCTTCTTCTTCTGATGGTGATGACGGAAGAAGAAGAACTTATGTTTTTGATATTTGCATTTTTAAGTGACAGAAAAGTAAAAAGGTCGAAAAGTAAAAAAATTGTGTTGTTGATGATCATAAATGCTCTGATGATTAAATTTATTTTTAAGTCTGTCATAAGTGCTTCTTGATGATGGTGATGATTTTTATTTTTACATCGTTCTTCTTCTTCTGTCTGCACTTTTGATGTGAATCTGCTTTGAATCTACTTCGACCTGTCTGCACTTCTCTTCTTCTTCTTCTCTTATTTTTCTTCTTCTTCAGCTTCAGAAAATGGCGAAAAAAAAAGACACTAAAACGACGTCGTTTTGGTGTTGAGCCACTCTCGAGCCACAGTTTCTCGAGCTACGAATCGAAACTGTATTTATAATATGAAATTTGAATTTTATTATTCTTAAATTTTCTTTTGCAATTTTTATTTATGGTAGTAAGGTGGTGGTGGTGGTGGTGGTGGTAAAGGCAACGACAACCGTTATGGTGTGGTATTGGCAGAGATTGAATTAGGAGAAAATTATAAAAGGTTATGGCACATCTGTTTCTATGAAAAATTCTATTTACCATAACACTTTTAAAATATATATTTTATTTTATAAATAATAAAATAATTTCTCAGTATAAAAGATATATTTTTATATATATATATGGGGTCTCTTGGGAACAAAATAAAAAGCTAATTTTTAACTTTTTACTTATTTTGGATCACATCGTCTCTCACATTTTCTACCCACAAAAAGACAAAATAGGCTAAAAAAAGTCAAAAAATCAATTTTTTACTACCTTCTCAAAACACCACTATATCTCATTCTTCTACTATCTTACATTCTCTCTTTCTTTCTTTTTTTTTACCAAAAAAATTTCTTTATTTGAAAAGAGACTACTCCTATGATATTTGAATATTTTTTTATGTGTATATATAGTTTATATATCATATGTACATATAAGTGTGTTATATATATGGTGAAAAAAAATTATTTATCTTCTGCCCATTCAATGATGAAACCCTGGTTTTGTCCTTGACAGTGTTGGCATAATAATGGTAGTGGTTGGTTGTAGAGGTGAAATGATGGTGATAGCGATGGTGATTGTAGCAATGGTGATGATGACACTACAATTTTTAAAGATCAATTTTTTTTTTTTATCTCAAAAAGTAAAAAAATTGTTGCAAAAAATATTTGGAGACTAATTTCTGCTGTCGCAAGTATAGTCATGAAAATGTCATTTCGAAAAGTAAAAAAATTTAGGGACAATTTTAAAAATGTTACTGCTAAATGCACTTTTAAGGAAAAAATAATTAATCCAAAAAAGGTTTATTTTTTTAGACAAAAATTTTGATCCCAAAAGGATAGTAATCTATCACTAAATGTCCAATTTTGTAACTAAAAAATATAATTATGATATTTTTAATAACAAAAATATTTCGTTCTTAAAAAGTAATTTTGTCTCTATATTTTTGCCACTAAAACCTTAATTTGTTGTAATGTGGCTATGGTAGTGAGGTCATAATGGTGCCTGTCAATGCTTATGCATAAGTAATTATAAATTAAATTAACGTTACATAAGTTTGCTGCTGTTTAAAATTTTCTTAACTTCTAATTTATATATTAAGAGTCAGTTAATCTAACATATTTTGTCAATACAAAAATAACCTAATTTTGAATTTTGCTTAATACACATTCTTTTATATAAAAAATGCCTTCTCTAACAATTAACTTTAATCCTAAACCCTAAACCACCACCCCGCCGTTGACACCCACTTGTCGTTGCCTGCTATCTTTCCTATCCCTTGGGACAATGAGAAAGTCAGCGGTTTAGAGTTGAAGTCAATGAAACAACTGTAATTCTTTCATTGTAATCTAACTTATTAACCCATTAAAATTCTATCATATGTTAAAATAAATAACAACTAGCAATCTCCATCATTTATTAGGATGAAGTTGACAAGGAAACTCCAATCCCACATTAAGCCCCGCTTCCTTGCAAAACCTGGAAAAAGAGAAATATGAAGTGTTTCGTTACGTTTGTGTTAAATTTTCCTTATCCTTTTAAGGGGATTGTCCATTTTTTTATATGGAATGGAAAAGAGTTAGATCCAATGCTAGGGTATTTATTTTTGTTAAATCATCAATTATCTCAAAAATTTAAATTATTAAGAAAATATCTGATAATATATATATCAATTCAAACTCCCTCTCACATGCATGCAATAACTTTTCGCATGTGAAAAGACAAACAAACTAAAAGAACAAGGAACAAAGATAAGTAGAATTAAGTGCATAGTGTAAGTGACAATACTTGAATGAAAGATCTCTTGGAACCAAATTTCTGACACCATGTTTGATCATCAATTGTTTTAAAAATTTAAGTTGTTAGAAAATGGATCTAATAATGTAAATCAAGGTAATGGTATCGTGAGGCTAACAGGTAACTAAGGAGATAATTTTGCCTAGTATTTTGGAATGGAATGTGCAGTTCGTAAGCAGTTAGATTTACAAGCAGGTAAGCATTCACTTTTTTTTTTTTTGACAAGCAAACAACTTCATTGATGAAGGAAGCAGAAAAGATTCGACCTTACAACAACAAAGCTGGGACAAAACCCAAGATTGGTAAGCATTCACTTGATTTGTAATATCATGAATTTCACATAGTACAAGGTATTGCTAAGTCTTTAGTAACCTTATAGACTACGAAACATGCTCCAAAATACAAATGATACAATGTGTAAGCCAAAGCCCAACCATTTGCGTTTGTTTTGAAGCTTCCATAGTTCCATCTACATTTATAAAAGAAACTAGTTGACTATGGTGGCTATTTAGAACTTCTTCCTATACTGCTACAGCAGGATGTTGAGTCAAATTGAGGCGGATGATGTATGGATATGTTATGGAACCACAATATAAATAGTCTGCAATCTTTATCCCAGTACTAACTAGTGATAATTTAGGATCATAATAGTGGGCAATCGGTTTTCCTTCCAAATCAATAGCCAAAAACCCACCATTTATCTCCATATGCGGTCGCCCTATGTTCCTCTCCATGATTGCCAAAACTTTTCTGATAAAAGGATATCTCAGTGCTAGATCCCAAGACAGTGTAGTTGTCTGCCAAAATTCCATGAACCATGCCATCAGTAAAAATGTTACCCGCATTTATTCAAAATCATAGACGTTATTCATGAAGAAAATTTAGCAAGGACATGTCAAACTAGTCATTACATAATCTCCATTACAAGACCCATTGCTTCTCTTTAATCAAAAAGTATAAAATATATGTTGATCTAGTGTTGTTCAGCTCATTTTAAAAGTAGTATATATATCAATTTGAATGCAAGAATTTCAAACATATATTACTGTCAAAGGGGATGATTTCAGTTAATAAAACGTATAAATTTGATTACCATTCCTAATCCAATCCAATAATGGCCTTCTCCATCATACCGTATGTTGTCAGGCATGCCAGGCAAATTATCAATAAATGTATCAACATCACCCTTCTTTTCACCTTGTATGTAGTACCTTTTGCACCTCCTCCTGCAAATTTTTACTTACAAAATGCAAATGAGTAAACAATATCCTAAATGTAGCCTACTCACAATATAAACAACCTTTGACCGAAAATCACATGCTAATAGCACTTTGTGATGGAAAGACTTACATTGGGGTTTCACAGAAGATTACAAAACTTTGATCTGGTGAGATTGCTACTCCGTTAGCAAAGTAGAGGTCACGGACCAACACTTTGGTTTCTTTTGTTGATGGATCATAGCTCATGAATCTACCGTAAGGCCTACCCTCCAAAATGTCCCATATGGCCTCCTTGAAACTATATTTATATGATGCATCTGTGAAATAAATCATACCGTCTTCTGTAATATCAACACCATCTGTTAGCTTGAATTTCACACCCTCAGTCTCATCTGTCAACAGCTCAATCGTGCGATCTGAAGTTGCTTTCAACAACCCCTACACCCATAAAATTTTGTTAAACAAAGCACATGTTATATGTATATGTTTACCATAGGTTTGAGAAAAAACATATTATTATAATATTAACTTGCGTTATATGTGTAGCAAATAAAAATTTGCACATCATGTAACCAAACTCAATTTCTTCTTAAATCGTCAATATTATGCACACATAAAAAATTATTTAAAAAAGTCTCCAAAATATAAAACGTGTGAGTCAAATTTATTATTTATGACAAATCAAGTTTAAATATATTTCATACGTTCATATTCTAAGTATTTTTGTTAGGTGCATAATAACAAGAGTGATTAACTGAACTAGCCCAATCAATAACGATGCCATTCATAACCTATACAAATTATTCTTGATTTTATGGAATCACTCTTGTTTGGGGCATTTGAATTGAAAAATGATTTGCAAATAAAAATTTATATAGAAAGGTATTAGGATGATGTGGTAGTCACATTTTTAAAATAATAAGTGCTCAATTTAAGAGTTTATTTGTAATCTGTTACTTTTGTAAAAAGTCTAGCCAAAACGGTATGCTAGCAAGAATATAGTAAATCAATTGACTGCATCTTGGGACCATAAACATTCAATTTCAACAAATGAGCATGAGTTCCTCTTAAATTTTAGTAAATATTATTTTGTTCAAATTGTAATTAAAGTAATATATAATTTTAGAAAGTGCACAATGGTTTTTCCTACATCTATTTACAAACTAGAGTACATTAATTTAATTATTAGAATTGGAGGGCATAAATAGAAAAAATTAAAAGGTTAAGGGTCACATTGAATCTAGAGAAAAAGTTAGAGGGCTCAAATAGAATAATCCAAGGTTTGACGATCATATCCAAAAAAAACTAGACTAAAGTTTGAGGGATAGTTTACTCAAAAAACTACTTTAAAAAAAGTGTCTAAAATTTAAAATATGGGTCTTGCATTCATTCTATATATGACGTATATTACACCAAATTTAAATAGGGTAAATTATTAATACATTCTAATAGTTTGATTTAACTTTCATTAAGTCCTATTAAAAATAAGTCTAAGTAAAATGATCGCTAAAAATAATTTTTTGTGATGATTTTTTACATGTGACCAAAAATTGATAATTAGTAACTTTTTTTTTATCACAATTTTTATAAATTGTTACTAAAACTTATAATTAGTAATATTTTTCTGTGACGAATTTTTCAAATTGTTACTAAAAGTTGAAAATTAGAGACTTTTTTATGACACTTTTTTTAAAATGTCGCTAAAACTTATTCACCACAAAAAATTAAAGTTTAGAGACCAAAATATAGGGACAATTTTTTTTCAGGGACCAAATAATTTTGTTACAAAAAGTGTCCTCATTATATTTTTAGTAACAAAAATTAGATATTAGTGATGAATTATTATCCTTTTGGGACCAAATTTTTGTCTCAAAAAATAAACCATTTTGAGAACAAAATATTTCGTCCCTAAAAGTCTATTTATTAATGACATTTTTAAATTTTTGTCACTAAAAGCCTTGTTTTTGACTTTTAGGGACAACTTTTTAGCGACTATCATAATGACGATGGAAATTGATCCCTAAATGTCTTTTGTAACAAAATTTTCAGTTTTAGAGACCAAACATTTTATAGCGACCTTATATGTTGTAGTGATAATTAGTGACATTTTTATGATAATTTTTAAACTGTCACTGAAAATTAACAATTAGTGACAATTTTAAACAATTTTTTATGAAAAATATCATTAATTATCATAAGACTTATTAGATAATAAATCTATTTATTAAGACTTACACGTAAGTCCCTTTTAAATATGCATCATACATTCATATTCTTATTATTTTTCAAAGTACTTGGTATATCTAGGCTTAAATAATGCTATGATGGCAAGGATGTAACAAAGTTTTGGGATTACAATCAGCTCCATTACACGGTTGTAAGTAAAGATTTGATGAATTTAATTGTGCCCATTTATGTGACTCTTCAACATATTGACGTTACAGTGTATTAGTGACACATCCAAAACACCATTTAAAAGGGTCAATTACACTTTTAACTCTTGTATTTTTATTTAAATTTTAGTTTAATTCTTATAATTTTAAATTGAACAATTAAATTCCTGCACTTTGAACAATTTAATCTCTACCCTTTAAATCTACTCTCAATTTGTTCTCATCCAAATTTTCATTAATTTTTTTGTCTACGTGTACATCTCAAGAGACTGATAAGTGTTTCAAAATCGTTAACTTTAACCTTCAACTTGAATAGAATGACTAAACTGAAACTAAATTTAAAGAGTAGAGACTAAATTATTCAATTTTAATCTATGGAGACCAAAATAAAATTTGAATCAAACTTAAAATTAAAAACTGTAATTAACTTATTTAAAATTACTTACAGAAACATTCTTGATCTTCAAATGATGCAACATATATACAGTGGTTGTGAACATCGGAAGATCCTTCTTGTTGTCATGGATAAGATTTGGTATTTTGTCAATTTTTTAAATCATTTTAATACTATTCCAAATTGGATTTTTCCAATCTTTCTATTCAACCCTTCACTCTCAACCAATGGGTTTGTCTGATTGGCAAGAATTCCTGTACACCTAAGGCTTTCTTTGGAATGTGAGTTAGTTTTTTTATTTTTTAACGATTTTAATATGGGACTAAAAAGCTTTGTTTATGATAGACTTTTTGATTTTTTTTGACTTTTTTGAGAGAAAAAATGAAATGATTATAGTTTGAATGTGACATTTTATCTTATTGGATTAAAAACATATTTTGTCTTTTTGTGACTATTTTAGCCAAAAAACCCCCATTTAGGTTATGCCAAACGAGATCTAAGAGGTCAATAGTTCAAATATCTCCATTTACGTATGGGTCTTATTCCTCCTATATTAATTGAAACATCCTCTCCCATTTTAGAGTATAATATCCCCCTATATTAATTAAGGCATTCTCTCTCACTTTGAGAGTATAATATCTTATATAAATAAAATTTATAAATAAATAAATAAATAAAATAAAAAAATGATTTGACTTCTCTCATATTAGAAATTTAACTTGAAAGAGCATTTGGGCTTAGTGGGCTCATTGTAAGCTCAATCTTGATAATTCAAATTGTTCATTTTTTATTACTCCTTGAGAAGAATATTCACGTAAAAAATAAGATGATTGAATTTCGGTATCGATATATTTGAATCACATTTGTCTTTAAAAAATAGACGGTTATATGTTTAAATCACATTTGTCTTTACAAAATAGACGATTATTTTTAAAATTATATTTGCCGTCTATTTTTTAAGATAAATGTGATTCAAACATATAGCTATTATAGATAGTTATTCTTGAAAATATATTTCTCATTTATTTTTTAAAATAAATATTATTTAAATATAGAATTACCAAAATTTAATTATTTACATTTTTTACATAAATATTATTTTAATAATTATTAAAAAAATAAACAATTTAAATTACAAAAATTGAGTTTATAATAAACTTTGTAAGTCCAAATTATCTCCCCAACGGAAGCGAAACCAAACTCCTAAAAAAACAAACCTTTCGCTCTCATGCTGACTCCTCGAACACTTCGATTTCATCACTTGCGCATAAGTCCACACGTAAACAACCATGCCACAAATTCAACAATATATATATATATATAAATCAACCTTTCGCTCTCTTGCTGGCGCCTCGAATGCCACAAATTCAACAAAAAATATATATATATAAATCAACCTTTCGCTCTCTTGCTGGCGCCTCGAACACCTCGGTTTCATAACTTGTGCGTGAGTCCATACGTAACAACAATGCCACAAATTTAGCCAAAAATATATATATATTTAGAACTTCATCTAAAACAATCAATATAAGGTCACCGGAAAACTTCTAATAACTTCTAAGAATAATTCAAATTTTATATTTTATACTCAAATTTTTATCGTTCGGTCAATTCCATGCCTTACATTTTATTTTTAAGTCTTTATTGTTCCGCTAATCCTTTGGAGTTGGTTTAGATTGAGAATTTGTTTGGCATGAGGCTTTTTTGAGTTTAGGAGTTAATTTAGTTATAAAATGAGAAAATAAATTAAAAAATTAATAAGACAAAATGTCACATTCAAATCATAATCTTTTTTCTTTTTTTTCTCACAAAAGTTTAAGAAGCCAAAAGATTCAACCCAAACGAACTTTTTAATCACAGAAATAGGCAAAAAGTCAAAAAAAACTACCCACTCCCCAAACAAAGCTAATTATAATATGGTAACTCCTGCACTTGAATTAATTCTGAATTATATTTTGATTTTTCTAAATAAAATTTTTAATAAATTTTATGAATTTGTAGCGCTGTATATGGATATACATGAGGCCACAAATGGGATGTAATTGAAGATGTACGTGAAGCACAAATTAATTTTATTTTATTTTTAAAAGAAGGAAAAAAATTGGAAAGTTAAGCAGTCAATAGAGTATTGTACACAACTTCCATGGATAATGAAATTGAAAAGGAAACAAAAGTATAATTTTGATTGCGTTAATAAAATAACATAAAATAATATGGTTTGGGAGGTTCATTTGTATTTTTCTCCTATCTGTTTTTTTTTAATATTAATACCCAATTTTTAAAAACAAACTTGGTAATTTAGCTGGCACGCGCATTAAATTAATCAATAAATGTATGACTTTTTTTTCCTAATATTGTTAATTTATTTACAAATATTATGATAATTCAAATCTTATCTAAAAATTTTTAAACTAATAAATCCGATTTAGTAAAACTAAGAATATTATAGTTTTTCTCAATTTTTAAAATTAAGAATATTATTAATTTTGTATAGTAATGTTTCAGATAATTATTTCACTAATTGATAAAAAAAAAAAATAGATCATGAAATTAAACGTTTTTACCTTTTTATTTATTGGTTTGATTAAACTATCCAATAAAATCAAAAAGATTATCAATTTTAAAATTGAAAACATTATCAGTTTTTTTTTCATTTTTTAAGTTTTTTTTATCATGCTCCTTTATAAATACAAAATTTTTAATTTTGCATAAAAAAATAATTTAGTTTTTTCAATTTTTTCAAAAAAAACCATTCACCATGTTTGTTTTCAGTTTTTTAAAAATACTTTTCAGAAAATTCAACTTTATTATTTTCTGTATTTTTTTGTTTTTATTGAATTTTTTTAATATTTTAAGTAATTTTTAGACACACTTAATATAAATACACTTAAAAAGTAATTTTCGTGAAAAAAACTTTAAAAATTTCACTAAATATCAAAAATATATGAAAATTCAGTATATTTTTCGTATTTTTGGATATTTATTAATTTTTTCACAAATATTTTACTTTTTAGATACATCTAAATAAGGTATATCTAAAAAAGTAAAAAAAAAAAAGGTTTAAAATTTTAAAAATATCCACTAAAAACAAAAACAAAAAAACACGAAAAACAAAAAATTCAATTTTCAGAAAATTGAATTCAAAAAACTGAAACTAAACACACTTAATTTTTTTTTTACACATAATTATTTTTTATTTTTTTCAATTTGAAAGTTGATATTTTAAAATTTTAAAAATCAAAATAAATATCAAATCATCATATTCTTTTATATAAAATCATAAATGATGAACAATCATTATTTGAAGGGCAATTTCAATTATTAAAATTTAATAAGACTTGAAAGTCTAAAAAATTTTAGTTAGTACTCAATAGAGTATAAGTTCATAAATTAAAATTTGTGCGTAAATGTTCATTAATTTTTGAGTAGTGATTGGTAGCTCGAAATTAAGGAGCTCGAATCCCCCGAATTGACGAAATGACGTCGTTTCGTCGTTTTATTTTTTATTTTATTTTTTTTTCAATCAGAAAATCAGAAGAAGAAGAAAGAAAGAAGAAAAGAAGAAGAAAGAAGAAGAGAAGGCAGAGGCGGAGGCGACGGTGACGGCGGCCGGGCCGAGGCAGAGGCGGACGAGCTGCGACGATCGGCCGATCGGCCGAAATGCAGGGGCCTCTCTATGTGTGTGTCTCCATTCCCTCTTCTCTCCCTCTCTTTCCCTCTCTCCTCTCCTTTCTCTTTCTCCCTCTCTCTCTCTCTCTCTTGCCTTCCCCCTCTTCATTTTTTAGGAGATTTGGGGGGAGGAATTCGAGCTCCCAAGCTTTATCCTTAATTTTATATATTCTCTCTTGTATCCTAAAGTTATATTAGGCTATTGTTCCCTACCTATTCATTATTTTTTGGGTAGATCTAAATAAGATCCATGTAAAAAATATTTAAAAAACTACTAAAAATAATTAAAAAAAATTCAAAATTTGATTTCAAAAACTGAATAACAAAACAAATATTTGAAAAAATAACAATAATACAAACCTTATCTGCGTCGGCAATGAGAAGATCATTGTTGTGTCCAAGAATGAGTCCGAGAGGTCGACCACCCGTGTTAACCCAGTTCTCCACCACCGAGTCATCCGCAGACTCGTTGACCGAGACTCTCTTGATCCACCCATCAACACAACCCGCAAAGACGAGTCCCGAGTCCGGGTCGTAAGCAAGGTCTTCGGGTGCCAACAACTGCCCGACTCCGATCAACTCTGCACCCTGAAGCATGCGAGAGTTCTGCTTCGGCACGAACACGGGGTGCTGAGCGAACTCGTGAGTCGGCATAGGAGCTGGGTCGAACGAGTCGAGTTGATAGAGAATCACTCCGGCTATTACAGGTGCCACAACAATGAAAGATAGTAGTAGAAAACTGGAGGAGGAGGAGGAAGATGAGGTGGGTTTGGTTATGTTTGGGAGAGGTGAGTCACGGTGAGGCCTTGACTCGGACATTGGTGCTATTGACTCAGATTGTAGGTATTGTGCTGGTATGGATACGGTGGAAGTGAAAAACTAATGAAATCTTGCTTAAAAGCAGCCTGCTGCACATGGACACGTGGGCAAGTGATTAACTTTATTTTTATTTTTAAATTATTAATAATATATAAATAAAAAAATAGAGAACATTTTTAAAATCTCTGATATTAAATTTTATAATATAAAAAATACACAATATTTTCATATAATTAAGATCCCTTCATATTTTTACGGAGAAAATTTAACTCGGAGAAATTTTAATTTTCATAGAGAAATTTCAAAATTTCTCTGTGAAATCAGAAAAATTTATCTCTAAAAATTGAAATTTCTCTTAATCGGGGTCAAAATTTCTGTAAGTTGGACAAAATTTTTCTAAGTTGAATTTTCTTAGTGAAAATATTGAGGGATCTTAACTAATAAAAAAAAGAAAAAAATCTTGAATCTCTCTTAGTGCTTGTTTGGAATAGTCTATAAAAGACAAAAAGTCAAAAAATTATTAAAAAAACTAAAAAATTATCACTATTCATAAAAAAATACAAAAAAAAGAGAGTACACAAGCCAAGTACAATAACAAACTTGTATTATATACAAGCCAAGTACCCTCACTATGCAGGGCACTATGAATGAGGCTTCTCTCCGATCCTTCATCAAACTGAAAGGTACCGTTGGGTCCGTGGGAGCTTATCAAGGGTTTTGTTTCGATAATCTGAATCATTCAATGTATAGAACTCGTTGAGTGCTATATGCCTGTAAAAAATCACGCTAATCGGATATCAATAACTATGTGATCAAATCAGATTTTTTTCAGCAGTTTATTTTTTACCGTCCATTTTTTTTTAATACAAAACTGATATGGTCACATAATTATCGATATCCAATAAACGCGATTTTTTACAAACATATAGTACTCGACGAGTTCTACACATTGATCGGTTCAAATTATCGAAACAGGACCCATGATAGGCCCCCAATTCGATGAAGGACTAGAGGGAAACCTCATCCTATATATATATAATCTGAAGCATGTCTGCCCCCACCACACAATTCAAAGCAATCCATACTGGTTCCTTCAATAGTCATTGTCACTATGAATAGGCCATAGTGGTAATACGGTAATTTTATTATTTTATTCAATATTTTAATACACATTTTTTTGTAAAAAGTCAAAAAAATATCTTAAATAATCATCTTTTTTTTCTCTATTTTTTTATCCAAAAAATCAAAAAATACACTTATCAAGTTCATCCCAAACAACCCCTTACTACATAAAATTAAAGAAGAATATTTCATTAATTTTTTCTTTAAAAAAATCGTTATTTTTGTATAAAACGATGTGCTATTCCAATTTCATTTTATAATAAAACATTCATATAAAAATAGTTTTATTTACAAAATAACAATATCACATAATTTCAGTCGGGTGGGGATTCTTCAAGTTTAAGAGAATATACCTGTGTCTAGAAAATGATATTATATATATATATATATATATATTGTCATATACAATATACAGGGAGAACACTCAAAAATAAATAAACTCATAATTACTCTATTTTTTTTTTTTTTTAACATATAGAAAGTAGTGTTTTATTTATTTATTTAGGGAAAGTTTATACGGTGCAAATGTGTGTGACTGATTATCATAAATATTATAATTAAATTATTTTTAATTACAATTTATTATAATTGATTATTATAAATATCATTACTAAATTATTTTTTATTATAACTAAAATAATCAATATCATAATAAGCCATTTGATATGTTCGTGGGGGTAATGATGGAAGTGGTCATGCATTAGGTGGAATATATTGCCTTAGACATAGGCTTAGTAATAGTTTGTTTTTTTCCTTCCTGTCAGCACATGTTTCATTAGTGGTAACATGTTTCATTATGGTAGTTTGTTTTCATTATTTTCGGCACATGGTTGTAAACCACTTCTTCCATGATCTACCACGTCTTTTTTGCATTTATCTTTTGTAGACTGTTTTCTGACTTGGCTTATAAATAGCCTGGTGACTACTGAATAAAGTAAGTAAGTTTAATTCCCAGATTTGTTCCTCTCTCAAGCCTCTGTTCTTCTTCTTGCTCTCTTTCTCTAACTGTCTTTCCACAAATTCCTTATCACCATTATTAAATTAATAACTAACAACATAATAAGTGATAACTAGGGGTGACTATTTTAGTTCGATCCAAGGGAGCTTGCCCATTATTGTCCGAATGGGACAGATTTTATCCGACCCGACATTTATGTGGGGTGAGGCGAATTATATTTTAGTCACCTGCAACAAGGGCAGGGTGGGGCGAGGGCAGAGGCGAAGGCGGATATTGCTTCTCCCGATCTGATATAATTAATAATATATATAAATAAATAATATATGTATATATAATATAATTAGATATAAGAAATGAGCACTAAAAGTCGTGGTTATGTTTAAATATAAATAAATAATAATCCTAAAAATTTCACAGCTTATATATATAGAAACAAGATAAATAATTTAATGTGTTAAGGATTTAAACGGTTCTCAATTTTTTTAATTATTTGAAATGTGATTGGATAAGGTTACGCATGTTGTGTTGATGTTACGACATTTTATAATAAAATTACACATTTTTGCGATATAGTATATATGGTATGCATATCTTTAGGAGTGCACAACATAGGATTTCCCACATTAGAAAGGACTAACTCTGGGGTTAGTTATAATTTTGAGCAATTTGAACTTTATAATTTTAATTTGTTACCAACAGTGTAATTTATCCAAAAAAGGAACGTCCAACCTATTTAAACCCAATTTTAATTGGATTTGCAAGTTACAGCCTATTTAAATTTGTTTATGAATTTCAACAGATTTAAACTGGATAATATTGGATAGGTATAGGTTCAAAATTTTGGATTGAATTTTTCTCCTTTAATTTTAATTAAAAATAAAAGAATCATAAGAAATTATATTATTCTATATAAAAAATTTATACAAGAGCTTACTACTTTGCCTAACAGGCACCAGCCACAATAAGTCCATTATGGTACAAGTCTCATGGGTCGGCCACCTGTGTGAGTGTGTGGGAAGGAGTTGGGGTCATGAGCAATGTCTTCTGGACCTAGAAAGGGCCCAACCCTTATCCAATTCGAGTTTTGAAGTGTTCAAACTTTTTGATTCGGCTTCAAAAAAAGTGAATTTTTCCAAAATTTTAAGGAGTAACATATACATAAAATGATTTTTTCCAAATTTTTAACAGTGACGTATACATAAAAGTGAATTTTTGAATTTATATTCTGGTACCGTATATCATAGAGAGAGCTTTTCATGCTGCTTTTGAAAAGAAAAAAATAATGAAATTTATCTGGTCACACAATTTTCTTTGAAAAATTAAGAGATATATGGGGTAACTCGGTTATGCAAGGATAACTGTGGGTGAAGGCCAATAAAATCTTCAATATCCTTGGAAGTTCGCCATTGAATTACATGAATATCTTTAAATATATGAATATTAAAACATAATCCGGTGATTAAAAGTGCATTAGAATAGGAAAATAGAAAATTTTAAGAACAAAAATCCCGTGTTTGGGCAATTGATTGGGTGAAAAACTGAGCCCATGATGATTGAAAAACGTGGTTTGGCTAGTTCAAGTTCGTAAACTAGGTGGGTACACTAATCCAACAGTTACAAGACTGCATGGTATGACTCGATAGTATCTCTAGTATTTACTCTTTCCAATTTTGGTCATGCTAGCTCTATATTAGTCAAATTTTGCCTAGTAGTTGTAGAAATGCTTATGTCGTGATATGAGACATTATTTGCACTTTTTCTTTTTATTTGAATTTTCTGTGACCTTACAAATAAAGATAAAGAGAGCAAACTCTAATTGAACGCAAAAATATCCCTATAATAAAACATCAACAAAACTTAATAATAGGTGATAGATTTTCTATATCATACAGTACAACCACAACAAAAAGGAGCCTTGTAGCATCATCGTCGGCTGCAAACATTCACAAAAATTAATGGTACCGATGCGTATGATGAATGATACACCAACTGATAAGATCCAATGGTATACATTTAAAAAACAAATAAATTTGAGATTATAGATTTAATTGAGGCAACTCAACATTGACGACTGTACACCATAAAGAGAGAGAAGATTTATAATCCCAACAAAATCCTCATAGCTGAAGTGACATGTTAAATGGCAACCTGTCAATAGAGATGAGTAAAAAACTTAGTAACAAAGAAAAATTTATTGCATGAAATTAGCATTAACAATCCACCACAAAGTGACAATGTGTATTATGTAAGAAAATAAGTTGAAGGAAGAGCATAATATCTTTTGCATGATGACCATTTTTTTATGAGCATATAAGCAAAAAGACTCATAGTTGCCAATACTGTAAGAATCGACTTCATTACTTGAATTTACGACTCGATAATTGGATGAAAGAGATTGGTTTGACTCTCGTCCCATCCAATTTTGTCACTTATTTACCAATCTTAATTGTCTCTTCTTTTTGGGAGAAAAAAGGTTTTAAAGTTTTACATTTCATTATAGTAAGAGTTATATACGGAGCTTCCATAAACCAAAATCCACATCTCTCTACTTCAAATTCAATCCTTGTCACTTGTCATGAATTTGTTTCTTTTTTTTCTTCTTCTTTCTTTTAGAAAAGTAAATATGTGAACTATTGGGTATTATCTATCCTGTTTGAAGACCAATATTTGATGTTAAAATGTATAAATGGATAGGACTGATGTATTTAAATCTTAATAGAATATATAATATACTTCAACTATCTAACAGAAAATCAGAGAAATTCGTACCTGAGGTTTTTGGATGGCTTCCTGTAAAAACCACCATGGGCCATTTTTCGATGATAATCTGAAAACAATCAAAATGAAGGTGTAGGTGAAAAGTACATATGAGAACATAGCCAACAACAACATGCTATGACTCTACCAAGAAAAAGACATGGAGTCAAGATTGAAAGTTATATTCCTATGTGCAAGTAATGTTCCAACATGAAAGGTAACTTGGTAAAGAAAATGAAAAACATTCAGAATATAGAATCTAAGAAGCACAGATATGAACATAGGAAATGAATATGGCACAATACGTACACACCAAAGCAACGATTTGAATGGTTGTTTAATTAGAGAAATAGTTTGGATAGTTATCTTCTTTTTAAATGAATTTCTATTTGGATTTCCCTTTGAAATCAGATATGGCAACTCCTCGTCATATAGCACATAGGACTTAATTATGGACACTACAAAACACGAGTATGTGAATTTTGCAACCTGAAGCTCTTTGAACTTCTGGAGCTGTTTCCAGTTACTTTCAAGCAGTTAGACTGCAATTGGATCATGAATTTAGGTAAGCATTTGTGGGGGAAAGGAAAAGGGAAGGGAAAATTTGGAAAGGAAAAAAAAAAAGAAGCTTATATTTCATTCACATTTCTCTCCAAATTTATTTTCCCTATCCAAATCCAAGATCCAAACATAGCCTTAGAGTGACTCTTAGGGAAAGCGTTTGGCATGTCTTTTCAAACAAGTCCTTGGACTTCTTTCAAAGTTTGATCTAGGACAAAGGAATTTCTAAGTGAGTTCCTTTGGCATGTCTTTCTAAAACAAGTCTTGGACTTCTTAAACAATGGGATTTCTACGCTAGCTGGGGGTTTGAAAGAGTTTTCTAAGTTTGTACTGTTTCCATTTTGTGAAGTCAAAAACTAACTGGAGTCAACTATTTCCAAGTTTTCTAATCACATGTCAATATATCAACCCAAACCAAAACGTATGTCAGAGTGCCCATCATAATTTCTAAACAGAAGTTTTCATTTCCAATTGGGTGTAACCCTAGCACTGACCCTAGTTGCTATAAACTGTAAACTGGACATAGTTTGGAAAATTAAACTATAAGAGAATTGAATTACATTTTAAAGCTGTGGGGTCTCATACTATGATGCCCTTTGTTACATTCATGTAAGGACAACCAACTTTAAGTTCCAACCATATCTGAAGCCAGAATTAAAATTTTCAAGCAGAAATTATTATCAAAATTATTAAATAAGCACGCATTTAACACTATGAAGAAACACAGAATAGGTAGCCCCTATATGTTACCATCAAAATGTTAAAAGAAAAGAAACTCGATGCCATTCCATGTAGTTACCTCATATATCCAGCCACAGTACGCAAGCCCATGAAAAGAGTCAAACCAAACCAAACTCCCGAAAGACCAACAATGGAAGGAACATAGAGCAGAAATGCTGATGAAATTGCCCCAACCACCATCTAAAGATCATGTAAGTTGTAATCAACATTAGAAAATGCTAATCTATTATTACTAAACTCTTATCCATATGGGAAATGTCATTAGGAGGCCACTCACCATGGAGTAAGCAGCAAACAAGAAGTCTGAAACACCATAGTGGAGACCATCAAAAATGTAAGCAAGATAATTGACAGGCAGACTGGCACTAACAAACTGTACAATATTTAGATAGAAGCCCATCAGAGAGATTTAAAGAAGGAATTGTAAACAAAAGCGTATATGGAATCTGGATATGCACGTACCACTAACACAGATCTAATAATACCTAGTACTTCTTTGTCATTGGTGAATAGCGTGGCTAAAGAACTAAAAGACACACCCAATATGACAGCTACTAAAATGCCGCTAAACAATCCTGTCTGGAGAAACATGAATGGAAAGTTATCAAAAATAAATATTTTAGTACATAAATAAACAAACAAAATCAAAAGTGAGAAAGAGAGAGAGAGAAAAAATAAATAAAAAAAAGAGGTACAGAGATTAGTTCAACCTAAAGTGAGCAGTAATTCAGACAAAATGAAGTGATGTAAAATAAGTCACCTTTAAAGCAAAAAAAGTAATCTCTCTAACAGTCCTGTAGTCTCCTTTCGAAAAATAACTTGCAATAAGAGCCTGCAAAATATGAAGTTCTCTTCAGGAACCACCAAAAATAAAATAACAAGGAAAGGTAGTTGTAGAGGAGGTTCATTCAAAATGACAAAAAGTAAATGAGCACAAAAGTTGTGAAATTTATTACTATTTACCTGACCAGATGCAGCTTGGGCATCTGCGAGAAGAGATACAGATAACCACACTTGCAAACATATCTGATGGGCCGCCATGGCTAATGGTCCTTGACGAGCAGCCATTGATGTGCTCAAAGTTATAGTCATAACAGCAGCAAGAGTTCTCCCAAGCAGAAAACCACCTAAATCACAAGGCATTTTGAAAAAATGAATTAGGAAAATTTTCTTCAGAGAGAAATAGTTTTAGACTCCTCACGAAGGCTATGACTACATACACTACCAACTTGCATATACAGTATTCCAAAACAGATTTATCATTTATTTTTTGCCGATTGACTATTTGACAATAAACTTCATAGAGAAAATTGAAAAAGTAAAGGTATGAGACCAAGTGTTTGTCTGTCTCTGTTATCTGTGAGGTGGCAAAAGATTTGAAAGTGTTCTATATCTTTGGAGTGAGTTGGGTGATGGTTGCTAGCTGCTACATTCTCCAATGTATAAGTAATTGGCAGGGGTGTCATTTGAAAAGGATTGAGGCATGGAAGGTGGTACCTTATGTCTCGTGGTGAATTTTGTTGATCATTACATTCTTCTCAATTTTGGCTTAGAATATTTTTGTAATCATTTATTTGCTTTTATTGACTTGTAGGGCAGTTGAATTTTGTTGATCATGTACAGTTTGATCTTTGTAAACTTTCTGTGTACAAAGGGTGCACCCTTTTAGGCTCTTTTTTAATATATTTTACTACTTAAAAGGAAAACTTTGCAGTGGAAGATTGACACAAGCACAGTAAGTAGGAGCAAAACAATCTGACCATTGAGATAAAAAATAAAAATAAAAAGTTCTCACTTGCAATTTTATTCTACAGAAACGATAACGTACAATTTCTCTTTTTTCAAAGAACCATGAAAATGTAATTTAAGGGTTTGGCAGAGTAAATCATCCAAGAAAAACCAGCACTTAGGTATTTATGCATGCTTGATGAATGACTCTTACCAAAAAATCACTTGCACACATCTTTAAAATTCATTACAAATTACATGCCATTTAAACATGAAACAAAACAGCATCTACTGCTATGTGAAAAATACCATTTTGAAAATTCAGAAGGCAAATAAAAAACAGTACACACCAATGTCAGACACATTTCCAGGGAGATAAAATGAACACTCGGAAACTGGGATTTGTTCCATGGAACATTACATACTATACAGGGAAAGATCTATATGCTACAAAATTCTAACAAAAGGAAATAACTACTGGATAATGTCGAAGGATTCTAGCAAGTGAAACTGGACTGCAATCTAAACAAGCTATTCAAGTAACAAGCACTCACCAGAACTTAGGTAGCCACCAAAATCCAAATCCTTTGTTTTGGGTACCGAAAGTACAGTCTTCTTATTAAGATCCAAAATCATCAAAAAGGTAACAAGGTATCTGAGAAATATCAAAACATAGGACAAACAAATAATAAGATAACAATAACAACATTAGTAGTAGTCAAACAGTGAAAGAAGAAGAAGAAGAAGAAGAAGAAGAAATTAGACAATGAAAGGACATACTGAGACACAATAGTGGAGATGGCTGCACCAGTTACACCCATCCGAAAATGATTCATAAGTATTGGAAATAAAAAAACAGCCGACAAATTACCAAGTCCTGCACATTTGACAATTATATTAGTAAGCAACATTAAAATCAAAGAAAAACAGGATTAGCTAGAGGTATGCTTGATTGTGGACAAATAGAACACACACAGAACCAAAGAAAGGAATCCAACTAAAATAACAATGGTAATAAATGTAGCCCACAGTGCATGGGCATTACTTGCAGATTGAACTTGCTTAACAAAACCTACTAATATAAACGTACCCGAATACCAAATATATAATAACAGACCATCTAGTGAAGGTCATACAAGTGTATGACCTTATCAAGAATAAAAATCGTAAATACTCCAACTTTTCATTTACTAAAACAAATGCAAAAGGATTGTTCTGCTACATGGAGATCAGATCCTACAGTGTTCAGCAGCTTGAACTGTCATTGAAGGAATAACTGTAGATGGGGAAAAAGTAACCCCCAGTACTGACAGGGTAATCAGAAATAGACACCCTTCTTTTTAGCTAGAAAAGAAAACTTGTTTTAGATAAGCTCTGGACATAGATCAAAAGCATTTACCCTTACTGAGAAAACTCAAAACAATTGAGTTCCGTAAGGAAATTTCCTACCACGTTGAACTATAAATCTAGTTAACTATCCTGGATGGTGACAATACAATGAGAACTTCACCAGTTTTTGTCTTTTATCAATCCTACATGTACTTCCAACAGATCTTGATGGTGATTTGAAATAATGACAGAACTAAGGAGCCAAAATACTGAAATGATAGGGATATCTTTATAAATCTTGGACGATGGTAACATTCAGAGATATTTGTCTAGATTATTTAAACATGATACATAATTATATGATCTTTATTTCTTTTCTCCATCGCAGATTCAGACAATATACCAAATACTTACCTAGACATAAGACAGGGGTCCTTGTGTCCTTAAACCCACGGAAGATGCCTTGAATGGCCAGTGAAAGAACAACTGCAGGAGCACCAATCGCTCTAAGTTTAAGAAATTGTTGTGCTGGAATGTGCATGGGTGAAACCTGTTAAGAAAATTAAATTTAGGAAATTTTGGTTCCCTGTAGCTAGAAAATGATGCATATGAAAATTTGAATGGTGAGATTTCTGAACAAGCATGATGGGAAAAACGGATCTCTCCCAGGAGTGCAGTAATAGTATCAAAGTTTGAGTCTAAAATGTGATCAGTTAACATAAAGAGTTAGTTATGGATATATGTTCATTGCTCATATAAACTAACATGTTCTACTCACTGTTGATATGCCCATCATGTTGAGAAACAGTCCAGATGCCAAATACATAGCTAAAGCTTCACATAAACCAATTCCAAGCGCTAAAAGTAAGGCAGTAGAGACTGAGGGTAGTGCCGTTCTTTCATCTGTTTCATCAAGGAGTTTACTGTTGTTAATTTCTGTTGCAATCGTCATTTTACATCAAATTCTCAAAATGAACAAATGGAAGAAAAAAAAATTCTTATTTTTGTGTAATGTATTTCATGCTCAAGAGATTGAAGTCCTTGTTGCACCTATTCTAATTTTACCTGAAGTTGATCCCTTGCTCGCATTTTTGGAGATATCTTCAGCTACAAACGAAGTCGCAACACTAAGGAGAGGGATGTTGAATACCTTTGATATGATGTTAAAAATTGATATTGAAACACCTGCTGATGCCAACTCCAAGGGACCTTTCCAATACAAGTGCATTTAAGAGCTCATCAAGCAGTGAAGTGGCAGACGATAATGGAAAATAAACAGAAATATACATTGGTCAAGGGTGAAGTTTTGACAAACCAGACCATCAAAAAAAATATCACAAGACAAATTGACTATCAAAATCCCAAACAAACAATTAGATCTTTCGCAAAGGAATCAATCCATAAACTCACCTAGAAGAATCTAAAACTAGGTCTTTACATAAATGATTGATTCTTTCCTCATTGAGAGTTGCATCTTATAATTATATGAGATCAGTTAAATTATAAGATAAATGAAGAAAAAAAAACTAACTTATGGTATGGTACAAATAGAAGAATCATGGCCACCACCCTAAAACAAAAAACAGAAAAATAGAAAATTTAAAAAAAAAAAAAATTGTTTCCAGGAAAGAAATGCATCAGAGAGAGAGAGAGTTTTCCTTTTATCAAGTTCAAATAAGATAAATCTATTTTGGCAGAGTCACCAAAAATGTGTCAAATTTGATGTCTCTCGCTAGAAGAATCACACAAAATAAACATAACCCTCGGTAGACCTGGACAAGTCAAGTAGATTCTATGCAGTAGTCACTAAAGTGTATAAAATGCTTTCTCACATTGTATGTGCCTTCTGTGAACTGAGGTACTTAAACGGCCATAGAACATGCCAAACTTTTACATGCTGATGAAGGTGAAGACCATAATTGTAACATGAAAAATAGGATTAATCATAGATTTTCCAATTTATATATATGCAGGGGACAGTAATGTTGTGTTTGGATCATGGATTTGGATTGGAATTTGGAAGAGGGGAAGGGAAAAAGGTAGGTGAAATGTAGCTATATATTTCATTTACATTTCACCTATCTTTTCTTTTTCCCTTTCCAAATCTTTATCCAAATCCACGATCCAAATATAGCCCAAGAAACAATAAAAAGCAGAACTTCCTCTATCACGGAACCCAACTTTTTCATTAATGGTGACAGAGACAAATTGAAAGAACAATATTCTTACACAAACCAACGAAATTAAGAAAGCAAATTTCCAGATGGAGAAACCAATATAGAATGCCAACACCTACTAACAGTATTATAGTCAGGGCAGATTGATATGCACCATATCGAATTTGTCTCAAGCACAAGTCCTCTTATAAATCTACAAACAAGATTATTAGCAGTTAAAACAAAGAAAAAGACTCTCCTGGTCCCCATAAAGTGGGAAAGAATACAGATGCAAAGAATAAAACAGAGAAGAGGGGAAAACTTACCCAGTCTGCCAATATAAGCTGTCTCCATGAGTAGTGCCAAGGGCTCAATGGCTTGCCCAGCAATTGCTGGTATAGAAAGCATTATAAGCTCAGTCTGGACACTTGGAGACCGTGATTGACTCGCTGAGGTCCCCGTATGCGCGCTAAGAAACAATTCAGAACTTTCAACAACCATACAAAGTACAAAAAAGAAACTAACTGCAAGAATCACAATTCACAAAATGCAAAGAGAAGTATCTGAAAGACCATGAAAGAATATTTCAATTATGTGAATTGGGTGATAAAAATATGCAAAGATGATTTAAAACAACAGGGAATTGATGGTGGAAGAATCATGAGTCTTACATGAATCCCTCAGTTGAGCCATTAATGAGCCTGTGTGTGGTGGAATCTAATATTTCCTCTACAGTAGAAGGAACCAATTCATAATCTAAAGCCTGTTCACCACTGACTAATCCACAATTCCGAACCACTTTGTTTGATCTCAATCCCTTTCTATAAATCGCCCCGGGATAACGAAAACGAAGATCTCGAGTAGAGTTGTTGTCCTCAAAAGCTTGTCTAATTGCTCTCCTCTCACATCTTTTACCACCAATTCCACAAGCAAGTGCACCAGCAAGCTTAGTTACTGTCATATTTGATCCAACTATATTTTGGGACTATTAACGAAACATCCAGATGCAGTATCTGCGAATTATCGAAGAACAAGTGAAAATTCCTTCTAGTGCCGTGTCGTTCTGCGCTTGTTTACAGAGAAACTAGCAGGAAAAAAGAACAGAAACTGTTAATCTTTGTATTCTTCCTTGTTTGGCTCCCGAGAAAAGTGGAAGAACACAATTCAGCTAAGCCTTTTCCTTCAGCTTTCTCGGCAGCCAAACAGAGGTCCATTAAAGAAATTCAACAATGTGGATAACTGTACAAAAAGAAAAAGAAACAGAAGATTACCCGAGGGTTTTAGTTGGAGAAAAATTTAATCCAAAAGAACCCCAAGTCCATATGTTGATTTGTATGTGTGCTTATATATATAGATGTGAGTGAGGGAGTACACGATCAGGAGGGACTAAGCTAGGAGAAGATTATAGGGTCATGCTCCTGTTTCTGTAAAAAAAAACCTGGTTTGTTATAATATTTTAAAAATATATCTTATTTTATAGATAAAATGGCCTTAATATAAAAAAAACATCTCATTTTTTTTAAGATATGATCTGCACTTCTTTATCAATCATCATTTAATGTGTTCTTATATTCTTCAATCATCTATCACAATATTCCACTTACATACTTTCTTTATTAATCATAATGTTATAAAATAACACATGTCTGTATTTCGAAATTACTGAATAATTACTTATTTTTCTCTTATCTTGTGCCCTCTTTTTCTTTTGCACTAAAAAAACTTTTATAACATTAAATTTTTTTATATATATATACAAGATTTATATGTCATATTATATATATGTGCATATATATATATAATAAAAAAAATTATTTATTTTTTATTCCTTCGATAATTTCGTCCCGTATAAACCAACACATATATCCGTTACAGTGACAGTTGCTCATACCAAGGAAGGAGAGAAGGTTAGTTTGGAGATTCTGTTGGTGTTGGTCAGGGGATCCATTAATGTTTGCATTTCAGTGGGATTTCCCTCCTCTCCAGCAGTCCTCCCTCCAGCACTATCCAGCAGTTTTAATAGGATGGCGACACGTGACCGAGAGAAGATCTATTGGACTAGAAGCTGCCACGCCACAAAGAGGGAGATAAGTTGAGAGGAGGGAAATCCGGAGGAGAGAGAAAGGATATGTGAGAGAGGCCAGGAGTGTAATCAATAGATAAACAAAGGCGGTTTGAATTTTTTTTTTTTTTAAATAAAAATTAATTTGATGAAAATAAATATTAAAAATATATTTTTAAAATTTTAAAAATTATTTCTACTAAAAAAATAAAATTATATAAAAATAATAAGTTCACCCAGTTTGATTTTTGGAGTTTTCAAAAACAGTTTTGTGAGTTTTTCAATTGTATTTTTATATTTTTAGTATTTTTTTAAAAATTTTAATTAATTATTATTTTTTACTTTATAGATTCACTTAATATTGATATGCTTAAAGAGTATAAAAACTTGTACAAAAATCTTTAAAGAATTTATACAGCAAAACACAAAAATGCACTAAATTTTTGTATTTTCTTATATTTGTGAACTTTTAAAAAAAAATTCATAAAAATTATACTTTTAAATGTATCTAGATTATATGTAACTAAAAATTTAAAAAAAAAATGTGTAAATTATTTTAAAAATTCACTAAAAATAAAAAATAAGAAAAATAAAAAAAAAAAACTCAATTTTTAGAAAAGTGTGTTAAACCAAACATTCATCTTTTTTTTTTTTTTTCACCAAACTATTTTTTAAAAAAAAATTCATCTAAAAATAGATTAAGCATTTTTTTTAGTTATGTAAAAAAAGCCCAATTTTAAATCTTCGTATTAGGCCTCGAGTATCTGAGGGCTAGCCCTACTAAATATTTTACATAATAATTCACATGAGTGTGAGATTCATGTGGATCTCATGTAGTGTGGGTTTCACAATCATGTGAATATTATATAAAATATTTAGTAATTATTTTGGATCTCTAGCATTTTCAGTCAAAATCTATTTTTAGGTGAATTTTTTTAAAAAATAATAGTTTGGTGAAAAAAAAAAAAAAGATGAATGTTTGGTTTAACACACTTTTCTAAAAATTGAGTTTTTTTTTCTTATTTTTTATTTTTAGTGAATTTTTAAAATAATTTACACATTTTTTTTAAATTTTTAGTTACATATAATCTAGATACATTTAAAAGTATAATTTTTATGAATTTTTTTTTAAAAGTTCACAAATATAAGAAAATACAAAAATTTAGTGCATTTTTGTGTTTTGCTGTATAAATTCTTTAAAGATTTTTGTACAAGTTTTTATACTCTTTAAGCATATCAATATTAAGTGAATCTATAAAGTAAAAAAATTAATTAATTAAACTTTTTAAAAAAATACTAAAAATATAAAAATACAATTGAAAAACTCACAAAACTGTTTTTGAAAACTCCAAAAATCAAACTGGGTGAACTTATTATTTTTATATAATTTTATTTTTTTAGTAGAAATAATTTTTAAAAATTTAAAAATATATTTTTAATATTTATTTTCATCAAATTAATTTTTATTTTCAAAAAAAAAAAAATTCAAACCGCCTTTGTTTATCTATTGATTACACTCCTGGCCTCTCTCACATATCCTTTCTCTCTCCTCCGAATTTCCCTCCTCTCAACTTATCTCCCTCTTTGTGGCGTGGCAGCTTCTAGTCCAATAGATCTTCTCTCGGCCACGTGTCGCCATCCTATTAAAAGTGCTGGATAGTGCTGGAGGGAGGACTGCTGGAGAGGAGGGAAATCCATTTCAGTGGGACCCACTAATTCATCAACATGATTACTTTAGTAAACTACACTCATTTTCTTCAAATTTGTAATTATTTCTAAAATATATATTTTTTGATATAATTATAGGAAAAAAGACTAGACTCCAGTGGGTGTGACTCACCACCCCATTATTTTTTTATTGGCTCAATTTCTTTTTTTTTTTTAGTCTGGCTCTCACAGCCCTCCACGTGGAGGTGGGGGTGCTGGGGTCACCCCCATTGGCGTCCTCAGCACTGTTGATAATTATATTATTCTTCTTTTTAATTATGTTAAATGGGTGAAAATTAATAAAAATGTGGATAGATATATAAACATGCATTTTATAATCATAAATTTAGATAGTAATTTTTTTATAAAAAAAATAGATAAAATATAAATAAAATATAATTTTCTTTCACAAATATTCCACTCACTTTTTTTTCTTTTTCTTTTTTTTTTAAAATCCCTATTCAAATTCATAATCAAAATATAACCATTATATGATAATATCTATTTTTTTTTTATTGCTATGACTAATTAATTACTAATAAAAAAAACTTAAGAGAGACTAGTGTAATTATTTAAAAAATTATAAATAAATTATATTTTTTTAATTTTAAGGGAGGTGAATATTTATCCTTATTAATTTTTTTAAGTGTTATTCATAGGAAATTATTTATTCTATGCCCTTGTAGCACCAACAAATCACCAAACAACTCTTACTATTTTTTACTATCTCAACACAAACTTCTCTATCAATCACTACACCTCCAAAAAAATCACATGTTTATATATATCACAAGACCACTTTAATAACTTCTTGTTATTAAGATCCTTCTACCGAATAATTACATTTATTTTTGTTTTATAGTTTCTCATATTATTTTATTGAGATATTTTATATATTGTAAAAATGATTTATTATTTTTATAAAAAAATTGAAAAATATATGCATTTGTGCAGAGTGTCATTGATGCCTTTTTATTTTGGAAAATGTTTTGTGACTCGAAAATCTGAGGCACGAAAGCCCCGAATATATGAAACGACGTCGTTTCATATATGAATTTTTTTTTTTTCTTTTTTTTCTCCCATTTTTCTGCCATTTTTGGACGCCATTTTCGCAGAGGAAGAGGAAGAGGGAGAGGGAGAGGGAGAGGTCGCGGTCGTCGCCGTCGCCGTCGCTGGTCTGCTCGTCGCCGTCGCCTCGCTGCTCTGCCGTCGCCGTCGCTGCCCTGATCGTCGCCTCCGCCCCTCGTCGGCTCTGCTCCGCTTGTCTTCTCCGCCGCCTCCGCCCCCTCCTCCTCCATTAGGCCCCCTCCAGTCCTCCCCCTCCCCTTCCCCCTCCCCTTCCCCCTCCTCCCCCTCCCCTCCCCTTCCCCTCCTTCGTCTTTCTTTCCTTCGTCTGCAGAAGAAAAAAAAAAAAAAAAAAAAAAAAAAAAAAAAAAAAAAAAAAAATAATGAAACGACGTCGTTTCATTTTCGGGGCATTAGTGCCCGGCTGAATTCGAGTCACCAATCGCGATTGTTTTATTTTAATCAAAGCAATAATTATATGGTGCCACGTGCATGATGCTAGTTAGCTTAATTATATAAGACAGGGGTTCTATATAAGACAGCCTAAAGTGATGATAACTTGCTTGGGTCTAGGAGATTAATCCATATTTACCTAAGTTGATTCGAACCCTTAATTATTAAAGAAATATACCTACACATGTGAAAGGAATCTCATAGTTGTGAATTAACCCACTCATGAAACCAATCCATCTTTTATTATGTGGTGTTTTAAAAAGTTAATAAAAAATTAATTTTTTTTATATTTTTATGACTTTTTAATTTTTTTGTATTAAAAAAGTTAATTTTTTTTGTACAAAAAATTACAAAAAAATTAAAAAATCAAAAAATTAATTTTTTAAAAAAATTCTCAAAACACCCCTATGTCATCTTTTGATCAATAATAACGCAAGTTTCAAAAGATCAAGAGTTATTGGTGAACTGTAAAAATACCAAACTCTCAAAATTGTCAAAATTGAACATCTGACACGAATCTCGAGATTCACTCTACTTTATCCCTTGACTATAAAAAAGAAAAAGAAAAATTATTATTGAGAATAATTTTTAAAAAGTTGTTGCATATTAATGGAAAAGTTTATGATAGTATTAATTATTAATATTTGTAATAATTTTTATTTTTTTTAAATATTTTTTATTGACACTATGTTAGTGTAATTTCCTAAAAAAGACAAAAGAATTTCGTCAAAATCCTTTCATAATAAAATTTTAATGCATTGAGGATAAATATAAAAAAAAAATTCTTAAAAAGCCCAGTACATACTATTAAGAAAAATTTGACCAAACCCCCTAGACAAAATATGTTAGTGTGTAAAAGACAATTTAAAATATTTTACTTCTTTAGCCCCCTAAATAGGAAGCATGTTCTACCTGAAATACAAATTAATATTTTTTCTTTTTTTTTTCTAGACAATCTTATCTTGAGAAGAACGAAGACATTGATGAGACTGGGAAGTTTACTACTAAAGCATATGAGAGAAAGAGAGAGAGAGAGAGAGAAAAAAAAAAAGGGGTGGAGAAGAGCCATGATACATGTCAACTACTCAACATTGTAGTTTTCATGTATAAAGAATTTGTAACAATGTGCCTTTATGCTTATTTATTACGTTGTTTGATCATTGCTACCCTTGTTTGTTTTCCGAGGATCCCAATTTCATAGATAAGCACATGTTTTACGAGATTGATTTTGCTAAACTTTGCATGATTGCTTGGATGTGCCAATTTTATATTTGAACTAAAAACTATACACACTACTTTCAACACATATCACCTTCACGCCAATTCACAAAAAAACTACACAACACAATACTAATTCAAAATTTACAACGCCACACCCCAATTGAGATTAAATTAATATATTCTATATATCAGAATACAAATTCAACAATTTCTTGATCCAGAAACCACAAAAACCACCCCTGATGTTAACCATTAATTTTTAACAGAAAGAATCAATTTCTTTGATGTTGAAAAGCATTGAGTTGCATCGAAATTGAAGAACTTAAGAGTCAAAAAGTAAGATACTACATAGATACAAAGTGCCCAGTACACTGTTCAATGCCTAGCTTCTTCGATTAGATCTTGCAAGGCTTCCAATGGCTTCATTGTCTCAACAACCTCCAATTTCCTTTCAAAAACCAACAAATTGGCACGGATGGAATCAAATTCCAATCTTTCAACACCAAAGAATTAAAGAGAAGAATGCTTCGTTGGTTATCGCTAAAATTCAAATTCCAATCTTTCAACACCAAAGAATTAAAGGAAAGAATGCTTCGTTGGTCATCACTAAAATGTATAGTCAAGCAATATTGTCCAGAAAAAGAAAAAAATTTATTAATTTGTCCTTCATAAAGGACATGCTTTCTATTCAGGGAGTTTAGGATTAACGTGTTAGGTCCAGAGGGTTTTAACCAAGTTTCCCTTAAAAAAAAAAAAACGCAAGTCATAAAAGAGTTGCACAAAACATTAAATTTTAGCTTAAGCCAAGATGGTCTCAATTGTTTCTTAGCTTTACAAGATAATTTTTTAATATGAAATTTTTTTTTTTTTTTTTTTTTTTTTTTTTTTTTTTTTTTTTTTTTGTGGTTAAGACTGACTTCATCTATCGATTGAGATACTCTCTCATCAGGACTAACCATTATATTTTTTTCTATAAATATTATAGTGGTGAGCATAACATTTGAGATGCCTTTTTCATGAGTATCATATTTTAATGATAGATCTTAAAATTCATTAAGAAATTATTAAGATAATAGAAATTTCAAATTAAAAAGAAAGAAAAAGGGGGTAATGGAGATTTATTTTTTCAAGAATCAATCATATGAGCCCGACCACTTTGAAGGTGACTGATGCGTCCTATATGTAATATTTTGTCTCTCCTCCACGAACCTATCGGCCAACACTTGAAGCTGGCAATGCTTTTATATTTTCTATTTATATTTTGATCATTATGTTATGTGATCGTCATTTAAAGTCCAATCTTTTAAATGGAGCCCGTATGAATAGCTGGTTGATGACTAAGGCAGTGTTTGGGGGAAAGAATCAGTTTTTCTTTATTCTTGGTCCCCACAACATAGAATGATTGCCCAAACTATAGCACTGATTGCACATTACAAATGCACATGCCATACCTACCCTGATGACGATCATCTAATCAATTATTATTATCATTTGATTGCCCATGTCATACATGTGATCCTCAATAAAAAATAAAAAATAAAAATACATGTGACCTAGAAAATTAATACCAAAAGAAAAATTAATATAAAATGTTATGAATTATTGCGGGTTACTGGTATCCTTTGTTTTCCAATTTTTATCTCTTATTTCAATATATTCATAATAATTTAATTATATATTAAGATTCATCCTTTTCAAGATCCTCACATAATTTAATTTTGAAGTGTATTGAAATAAATAATGATTTGAAGACAAAATATTATTGACCCAATTTAATAGAAAAAGAGCCATCCTTAAATTTCACCAAGTAATGTCTTATTTTTAAGAATGATAACAGGCAATACTCGATTTTAATTTTTACCTGTCTCCATCCCTAATTCCCGACAATGATCATTTTTATATGACCATCGCTGCCCCTAAGTACCATTCATTACAAAGGGAAACCAAAAAATTAAGAGGAGAAAGCGAGGGAAAGGGACAAATCAATTAAAAGAAATAATTTTTTGTTTGATTGTGCTTTTATTTATTTATTTATTTGAAAAACACATAAAATTTGTTGTATGAACTATTTTCGAAATTGTTTTTGCATTTTTTTTAAACAACTCATTTTTTAGAAAGGGCATTGATTTAGACCCCCTTAAAACACTCACCCCCACAACCCCTCACACACATCGAGGTTGGGGATTGGGTGAGAGGAAGAAAAAAAGAAAAAAGAAAAAAAGTTGACCGATCAAAACTAAAGGGGTGAAGGGAGTGACCCCCAAAGGGGGTCTCAACCTTTATTAATTTGTCACTTTTTTAAAAATTGTTAACACAGAATTGAAAACAATATGAAAACAATGGATACCTTTAAAATTTTATCTTAAAAATAAAAATACAAAAATAAGAATAAAACACAACTGCATTTTTAAAATATAAAAATAAGAATAAAACACAACCAAACAGGCCTCCTAATCTATTACTTTTAAGTTAAGAAAAGGCAGTAGTAATATTAGGGACACATAAATCAAATACAGAATGAGATATAACCCTTTCAAAAGTGATGGGTCTCATATGTGGGTCTCATGTAGGCTCCACTCCTTGTAAGAGAGTTATGTCTCATTCTGTATTTGATTTCTATGCACATAATTTGTTTGAGATAATTTAAATAAGTATACTTTTTAATTTTTTATAAAAAAAATATACAAAAAAATAAAAAAAAAGAATGTAACTCAAAAAAATAAAAAGATAAATAAATGCATTTTTTTAGTGTAACCAAACAAACTCTTGCTCGTAAGAAAAAGTGGATCCTTCTCTCTCTCTCTCTCTCTCTCTCTCTTTCTCACACACGCGCGCGCACACACACATATGTGAATCTGCCACCCTATCACCCATACCCGTTGTCCATGGAAATTTGAGTGCTTATCTCACATAGATATCTTTGATATTTAACTAATTTTCATCATTTTAATACGAAAATTGAGAGCTTCAACAATTTTGCATTTGCAAAATATTTTTGTTTCATTTAGTCATAGGTTTTATTTGGAAATAATTAAAATTTTATATTTTTTATATTTATTGAATTTTTTTTTTTAAAAATGTTAAATTTCTTTTTTTGCGCCCATTTAGTTCAAAAGGATCTTTTTTTTTTTCAAAAAATTCAAAAAAAGTTCACATTTTTTTAAATACTTTTTAGCTCTAATCTTACAAAATCAAAAGCAAAATGCATTTTAAATTTTTTAAGAATATTATAAAAAAAAATTACAATAAAAAGAATTACTTTGGTGTACCACCTCATATGTTATATAGCATTGTATTCCAAATAGATATAAATGATACAACCCATTATATCAATAATATATTAACACATAAAATGATATACTAAAGGTAATATAAAAAGATGATAAGTGTACTATTATTCTTACTAGAAAGCCATTATCAAATCCACTGTCTAAGGCCCCTTCAGTAATTTGACTTTTTGATTAAAATAGTCGTGCAAAAAAACAAAAGAAAAGTAAAAAAATCAAAAAGTCAATAAAAAAGTTAAAAAATATACATATTGAAAAAAATTGTCAAACATCTCAATAATTTATGATTTTCAATACAATTAAGAAAAAAAAAGTCATTTTCAAACACATTAACTTCTTTTTCACCTCATAAAAAAAATTAAAAAAACACTAAAAAAGTTAATCCCAAAACGAGACCAATCCCTACATATGAGTACAACAATACTACTCCGTCAGAATTACAATCTAATAATTTTTTGGGTAAACAGCTAATAGGTCCTAACAGTTTGATTTAATTTCTATCAAGTCCTATTGAAATATATTCTAGTAAAATTATCGTTAAAATAATTTTTGTGGCGTTTTTTTTACATGTCGCTAAAAATTATAAATTAGTGACTTTTTTGTCATAATTTTTATAAATTGTCACTAAAATTTGTAATTAGTGACATTTTTCAATGACAAATTTTTTACACTGTCGGTGAAAATTAAAAATTAGTGACTTTTTTGGTGATAATTTTTTTAAACTATCACTAAAACTTATAATTAATGATATCTTTTGTAACAAAATTTTTAAACTGTTGTTAAAAATTAACAATTGGTATAATTTTTTTATAGTATTTAATAAGAAAATGTCAATAATTATCATATAACTTATTAAATAATAAATTTATCCATTAAAATTTACACGTAAATTCTCCTAATTTTTTTCTATTTACCTTATCATCTATATGTGGAAAGATAATTACTCACTGAATGGGATGAAGTGCTACCATGACATTAAAATTTTAGTCCACACATTAAAATGTTCCTAAATTTGGATGAAAATAAGTGGAAGAGAGTTGTAGTCCACCACCACACCAAATGCTTGTATGGTGCTCGTTAATTGGATAGGGACTTGGGGCCATCTGCGCTTTGTAAACTGGTTATGTAGTCAATGATTATGTTTGGTTGTAATAGCGATCTCCATGCAATCCGTCAAAATTGTACTTTGCCCCACTAACATGGAATGTCCGTCAAGAAAATTATTAGATACTTTTAATGTAATATTTAACTTTCATAAAATTTTCAACAAATAAAAAATTCCAATTAAATTATGTGAATCGTTTTTTTACTTTCAACTATCTAATAAAAATAAGTTATTATGTTTTATCAATAAATTTTTTTACAACTTTATTAATTTGGATTACTAGATAAACAATATCACATTTTGCTATGAGAATACCCAATAATTATTGTCCAATGTCACATGTTGCTCAGTTTAGAGATTTAAGAAAATTTCAAGAATGAATTGAATATCACGAAGTGGATTGAAATGGATAATTTCTTTTTTTTCCTCCTTAAAAACAAATGTAATTAAAACACGTGGTAATAATTATCATAAATAGTCAATTTTTTTTCTATATGAATGATCTAACAAATGGGATCTAAAATATTATAAATTGAATAATCAAAGTATGGCGGTAATGGGCCCACAAACCCAAACTAAACTATCCAATCTTTTTAAAGTACCATACCAAATGTAAAGAGCCTGTTTGGTAACTATTATGTTTTCACTTTTCAATTATATTTATAAAAATTTTAAAAATTATCATAAAAACTTGTTTGATAATTTTTTTAGTTTATAAATGATTGTCTCAGTTTATAAATTTGAGGAAAAAACGTAAACTCAAAAAATGAATTTACGTTTTCAATTTTTTTTTTCAAATATTTTTTTTTCAATTAATCTTTTTTTTTCAATTAATTTTTTTTCAAATTTTTTTTCCCAATTAAATCTTTTTTCAATTATTTTTTAATTTTTTTTTCAATTAAATTTTTTTTCAAATATTTTTTTTTTCAATTAATTTTTTTTTCAATTATTTTTTTAATTAATTTTTTTTATTTTTTTTCAATTAATTTTTTGAATTATTTTTTTTCAATTATAATGTGTGTGATCCCATTATCATAAATAAAAAAAATAAATATAAATATTTTAGGCCTGAACAAAAATATTTTTTAATTTATGTTTTTAAATTTTTTTAAACATTTTGTTCAAACCAAATGCGTTTGTAATTTATGTTTTTTTAAAAAATAAATAAAAACCAGTTTATAAAATTTTTGTAAACATAAACAAAAAACGTAAACGTTACCAAATGCTACCTAAGTGTTTTTTTTTTTTTGTTTTTTTTAAAGAAATGCTATCAACCACTAATGGAAAATATATCACAAAATATAAAAATGTGTAAAAATATATAAAGTACAGAAAAATATGTAAAACATATATTAAAATTATATCTTGTTTGACATTATTTGATCCTTAATGAACACCCAATGAGCAATTTGTTAGCAGAATTCATAAAAAATTGATACATTTTTTTCCTACTTTATTAGTAAGAGATTAATTACAAATATAAGAATAATTATATTAAACTAATCAATTAGAATCTAACACATATTAGAAGCCCGATAGGCACCAAACCCAACAACTACCTTAAGAAACAGCTCAAGTTTGGGAAGAAATAAACAACTACCTACAACTCCTATAATGAGAGAAATTGTTGGCAAAAAATACATTGACTCCCTAATCTCCCAAATAGAAGACTACAAAAGTGGCTAATTGAGTTCATCGATAATTCAGAGCACTACGACATGGCAATGAGAAAAAAACAAAAAGAAAAATCAAGACCAAAATATTACATCATAGTGAGTGGGTCTCACCGTCAACTCATTAGAGCTAGCTTTAGAACTAAAAAATTAGAGCTCAAAGCATTTTTCAATTGAGTTACCCCCAAGTAGATTTGAGACAAGATTCACCCTCACTTACTAGAGGATTTAACATAAGCTGACATCCTATAGAGGAGAGCTCCAAGGGCAGTTTGTTTCTAGACTTAGGTTGAATGGAATTGTTAGTGCAAAAATTGTTAGTGAGGAAATTAAAAAGAAAAAAAAATTATATTTATTTGTGATATATTTTAGTAAGGGGATCAGCTATATAAAATACTACCCTTTGGTGTTTTTGAAAACCACACACACAAACACACAAACATAGGCAAAATAATATTTTTTCCAAGTTAATCCCCTCACTAATTTTGAAACCCAATGCTTGGAGACCTTTGCTAATCCTCTCCTCCAAGGCCCATGCTAGTTCGAAAGGACTACTGATCCCAGCTTCACTTTGCAAACAAACATGATATTAACAGTCTTAAGGGGGTTTGGTGGATATATAATGATTAGAGATACATGATGAGATATAATATGTTTAGGATAGAAGATGAATTATATATATATAAATTATGGAGGCATGTATGTACTATGTTTGGTTAGAATAGAATATAACATGAGATAAGAAGAGAATGATTATATTTTTACCGTTAGATGAAAAATAACTCATATTTTATGATGGAGGATATGCAATACCAAAAGGGATGTGGTATTGCATATCCTGTATTTTTAGGGGTATAATATACTACTGAATTTCATATCAAATACCTAAATAAAGGATATAAAAAATAGAATAAATTTTAATTACAATTTCTGAGATTTATCTAAACTACAAATTCTTTCTCAAGTTCATAAAAAGAAATAGTGATTAGTATATTGACATATGCATATTACTGTATCATCATATGAATCTGGCATAGAGCAAGTTAAAATTATAAAACCTATGACGAACTATATTTATAATTTATTAAAAGTGAATTTTTTTGTTCTTAAAAAAAATGGATTTTTGTAGCTTGTTTACCATATGTTCTCTTTAATTCTACTAATTGTGTTATGACATATGTGTTTGTTATTTAGAATGCAAAACATAATCGCAAAACAATCAAAAAAGAAAAAATTGCTCAAGTGAAATTCCGATGAAAATAGTTGAAATCTACTTAATTCTAAATAAATTTTTTTCTGTATATTTTAATTTTTAATTTTTAAATTTCAAAAATAATTTTTAATTATTTATTTAAAATCCAGCATAGAACACATATTATATAACGTGTACGGGAAAGAGATACACCTTCTCGTATAATCCTGTTGATCAAGTCTGCGTTCCTCTCTTCGCCGTCGAATTTATCACCTGAAGACACAAACGTGAGCTGGCCGGCGGGTGTGTGCCGGAAACCTCTCCGATGCCTAAGTCAGTAAGCAAGACAAATAGGCAAAAACTCAATATATTCAGGGAACAAAAGTTGCATTACCTCTTCTTAGGTGATATTGGTGTGCTTTTATAGGTTTCGTGTGGCACAGTCCTAGTAGGACTCTTACTTTTCCATGTAGAGTCCTCATAGGACTCACATTCCTAAAGGATAATGCTTATCCTTCAACACCCCCCTCACTGCTTAAACCAAGTGAGATGGTTTTACTAAGGCCGGACTTCAATGTGACCGAAGTAACCGTTAGTTCGGTCCATACTTTCATTTCTCTTACCCCGGCCTTCCATATTTAGACCGAGCTATCCATAAGAGAGTTGAGCCGAACTAACGTCAGAACCGAGTCCTTCAGGACTTACCACACCTCGGTTTCCATACGCTTTAACCGAAGTAACTTACTGAAGACCGAACTACCACAACACATTTCTCAACCGAAGTAGGAACAAGGCCTCATGTGACCGGGCTAATCATCACGGTTGTGCGACCGGTCTAACTCCAACGTTACTTCTCCAAACCGGAGTAGCTTACATGGCCATTCTACTTGGCCCTTTGTACTGCGGCCCATAACGGCCCAAAACCCAGCTCGGCCCAATTTGTATATAAATTACCCTCTCAATTGCCCCTTAATTCCATCTGCAAAGCATAATTGGGATTACCTGTCAACCAGCCGAGCTACAGTCTTAACCTCTCCAGCCGGGCTAAAAACACCCGTTAGCCTTTCCAGCCGAGCTAAGACCCTTTTCAGCCGAGCTGTGCACGTCCGGTCAAAACGTCTCTTCAGTTCGTAAAAACTGAATCGATTGTCCTTCCAATAACACGTGGCATGCTCTGATTGGCTCTCCACAACTGTACAGCCGCCCTCGTACTTCGCAATTTTCGAACAGTTCCCGCCTTTCCTCTTTCACAAAACAGAAACCTTTCATTCTCATCTGATTAAACGCCATACTATTCACTTCTTGTGCATTCTCTCTCTCTGTGCTTTTGCTTTCTCAACTTCTGAGCTCGCGTTCCTCATCGTTGCCCCTGTTCCCTTCTCCAGTTCTTCATCTCTTCCAGGTAAGCACATGAATCTGTGTCTCTTTTCATTCAATCTGTTGCAGTTTGTTTCGTATGTTTTTGCAAAACATTTTGTTGCCACTTTTTTCCACGTGTTCTTGTACTTTTTGAAAAAACTCTGTAGAACCTTATGAATCATCGAGCAGTAGCTAGTAGAACGCGTATTTGATTCAAAAAACACATCCAACCGAACTAAGAAACTGTTTTTGCTATATAATGATATAGGAAAGCTGGAACCGAACGGGCACTTGTGCACTTCACAGTAGTTTCAACAGGCCACCAACTGATTCATATTAGCCGAAATAAAAACGTACCGAACCAGAAAATTTTGGCCCTTGACCGAGCTAAGCCTTGGGGGCTAAGCCAGCTTTCTCAGTTCCTAAACCGAACTCAGAAAGCTGCCCCTTAATGCCCAACCGGAGTAACAAAACCTCTAGGTAGAACCGAAATAACCAGACATCCCCCGAGCCGAGATAACAAGCACCTTGTTTAAACCGAAGTAGATCCCATAGCACCCCCTTGCAGCCGAAATAAGTCTCCTTTTCTTGCTTTGTTGTTGTAGCACGGTCGATGATCTGTGCTTAATCCCTTGTTTTCAACTTTGCAGACTTAGGTTGCCAGGCACTCCATTGCGCGCTCAACCGAACTACTGAGCATAGTCTTTCAACCGAAGTAATTTATACATAACTTATACAATAAAATGGGGAAGTATAGGTTTTTGGCAGAAACCCCAGGTGGTCTGGCCGAATTCCGCCAAGACTTCAACATACCAGACGATGTACACCTTACTCTAGCAAAACAAGATGTTGACCCGTGGGACAACGAGGGCTTTGTCCCCTTTACCATTCAGTCGATAATAGAAACCGGACTACGATTTCCGGTCCAACCGTTAATATGTGAGTTTCTTAGGCAAACCAGGCTATGCCCAACCCAACTCTCCACCAACACTTACCGAATCATAATGGGAATAGCTGCACTGAACCACCAAACCGGTCTTAATCTGGGCTTAGCCGAACTATTTCACCAATACTCCTTAGGATCCAAAAACGAAGGTTGGTGCTATTATTTGAGAGTACGCCGTGGCCGAGAGAAAATAATAAAACATACACCGGACAAAGACTTGAACGACGATGACTTCTTCTGGGTCTCTGGGAACTTTGAGGACCTCCAAGCCCAGATTCCTGGCCGAAGAATAAATTGGAAGAAAGGACAACCTGGTATACATAATTCGGTTCCCTTTTAAGTTCTTGTACTTCGGTCTTTCGTCCTCTGAACCGAACTAACAGTTGAACTCCTTTTTGCAGATTCAGCCCACCTTCACTCACTGTACAGCTACCCCAACCTCGGTCTTCTACGCGCCGCACTACGAGTCGAGGAGAGAAGTTGGGCAAAGCTTCTAAACTTCGAGCCGACCTATCGATACAGCGGTCGCCGAAAAGCGAAGGTGACTGACTTTCTCCTTGAAGAAGCACCTGAACCGGACCCAAACTTGCCTCAAGTCAATCTTGTGCCCCTTACTGCCGAACAAGAAATGGCAAAGAAGAACAGGCTAAAGGCCCTGCTGACCGCAACAACACCAGCCGAGGTACCACAAACCGGTCGAACAACTGAGACCAGTGGTAGCTCTTCCATCGCAACAACCATCCTCATCTCGCCAACGCAAGCGTGCCCGGACTAGCCAAACCGAGCCACGACTTGCTGATGAGAGACGAGACCGTTCTGCCGCCAAGGCCTGCCTCCAAGTCCTCAACCAAACCTCCAACCGGAGCAATCTGACCGGACTACCCACTTCCTCCAAATGGGCCTCCTGTCCTCTTCCTTCGACAACCGAGATATCAGTGCTGCAGATTCGGTGGTTGCTGAGAAGGACCACTTGATGGCTTTCAACCTGGCCAAAAGTGTGTGCCTTCCCAAGGATATGGAGCACCATTACAAACAGCTTAATACCGAGCTGAAATCAATTCGGTCTTCTACGAAGTCTATGCTCCTGGTAAACGGCTTTCTTCTTTCTATGTGAATTTTTTCCAACTTCGAGTCCGGTTAATCGTTACTTCTCCTTTGCAGGCCAATCAGAAAAACCAAGTCACACATAGGAAGGTAATGGAGCTGAGGAGAAAACACCAGGGAGGCTATAGCGGATGCCGAAGCAAAGAGGGCCGAGCTGGAGGAGGCCAAAAAACAGATGGCCGAACTCCAGGCAGAAAATGATCGACTGACCGAAGTATCTAATTCGGTTGAAGCCGAAAAGAAGAAGATAGCTGCCGAGTCGAAAGACAAGTACCTGCGCCTCCTGGCCAGGATTGAGAAGAAGAAAGATGCCGAAATAAACGAACTCAAGGCCGGAATGAAGAAGGCCGAAAAAAGAGGCTTCAAGAAGGCTGAAGACGCCTACACCCTCCAGTGCGATGCAGCAAAGGACTTATTCTTCAAATGCGGCTGGAGGAGTGCGGTGGAGCGGCTCGGTTGTACGCCTGACACCGATGTCTACAATGCTCCACCGTATTCTATTCCGGCCTCGCTTGCGCAATATGCTGCCGATCTTCAAAGACAACTACTCGAGGGGTCCGGTGATGATGAAGGTGATGACGATGATGATGAAGAGGATGAGGAGCCAACTCTCACCCCGGTCGCCAATGAAGAACAGGAAAATAATCAAACAGTTCGGTCAGAACCGGTCATTGAGGACCTAACTGACAAGCTACTAGCTGACAACACACAGCCAACAGGGACCGAGGTTCAAGCCAAAACCGAGCTCCCTGATCAAACCGTGCTCCCAGCTGACACTGGACTCCGGACAAATGACGATGCAGAATTCGATGCCGAGCTTGATGAACTCTTCCGTTAATTTTGTTGTCTTTCGTTTCTTTTGTATTTGAACTTTTGTGACCGGGCTGCGGCCCCTCAAAACCGAAACAAGAATTGAAGAATATTTTTTCATTAAAAGTGCAAGCAAGTACAGTTGAGGGGCCGCAGCCCGGTCACAAAAGTTCAAATACAAAAGAAACGAAAGACAACAAAATTAACGGAAGAGTTCATCAAGCTCGGCATCGAATTCTGCATCGTCATTTGTCCGGAGTCCGGTGTCAGCTGGGAGCACGGTTTGATCAGGGAGCTCGGTTTTGGCTTGAACCTCGGTCCCTGTTGGCTGTGTGTTGTCAGCTAGTAGCTCATCAGTTAGGTCCTCAATGACCGGTTCTGACCGAACTGTTTGATTATTTTCCTGTTCTTCATTGGCGACCGGGGTGAGAGTTGGCTCCTCATCCTCTTCATCATCATCGTCATCACCTTCATCATCACCGGACCCCTCGAGTAGTTGTCTTTGAAGATCGGCAGCATATTGCGCAAGCGAGGCCGAAATAGAATACGGTGGAGCATTGTAGACATCGGTGTCAGGCGTACAACCGAGCCGCTCCACCGCACTCCTCCAGCCGCATTTGAAGAATAAGTCCTTTGCTGCATCGCACTGGAGGGTGTAGGCGTCTTCAGCCTTCTTGAAGCCTCTTTTTTCGGCCTTCTTCATTCCGGCCTTGAGTTCGTTTATTTCGGCATCTTTCTTCTTCTCAATCCTGGCCAAGAGGCGCAGGTATTTGTCTTTCGACTCGGCAGCTATCTTCTTCTTTTCGGCTTCAACCGAATTAGATACTTCGGTCAGTCGATCATTTTCTGCCTGGAGTTCGGCCATCTGTTTTTTGGCCTCCTCTAGCTCGGCCCTCTTTGCTTCGGCATCCGCTATGGCCTCCCTGGTGTTTCTCCTCAGCTCCATCACCTTCCTATGTGTGACTTGGTTTTTCTGAATGGCCTGCAAAGGAGAAGTAACGATTAACCGGACTCGAAGTTGGAAAAAATTCACATAGAAAGAAGAAAGTTGTTTACCAGGATCATAGACTTCGTAGAAGACCGAATTGATTTCAGCTCGGTATTAAGCTGTTTGTAATGGTGCTCCATATCCTTGGGAAGGCACACGCTTTTGGCCAGGTTGAAAGCCATCAAGTGGTCCTTCTCAGCAACCACCGAATCTGCAGCACTGATATCTCGGTTGTCGAAGGAGAGGACAGGAGCCCATTTGGAGGAAGTGGTAGTCCGGTCAGATTGCTCCGGTTGGAGGTTTGGTTGAGGACTTGGAGGCAGGCTTGGCGGCAGAACGGTCTCGTCCTCATCAGCAAGTCGTGGCTCGGTTTGGCTAGTCCGGGCACGCTTGCGTTGGCGAGATGAGGATGGTTGTTGCGATGGAAGAGCTACCACGGTCTCAGTTGTTCGACCGGTTTGGTGGTACCTCGGCTGGTGTTGTTGCGGTCAGCAGGGCCTTTAGCCTGTTCTTCTTTGCCATTTCTTGTTCGGCAGTAAGGGGCACAAGATTGACTTGAGGCAAGTTTGGGTCCGGTTCAGGTGCTTCTTCAAGGAGAAAGTCAGTCACCTTCGCTTTTCGGCGACCGCTGTATCGATAGGTCGGCTCGAAGTTTAGAAGCTTTGCCCAACTTCTCTCCTCGACTCGTAGTGCGGCGCGTAGAAGACCGAGGTTGGGGTAGCTGTACAGTGAGTGAAGGTGGGCTGAATCTGCAAAAAGGAGTTCAACTGTTAGTTCGGTTCAGAGGACGAAAGACCGAAGTACAAGAACTTAAAAGGGAACCGAATTATGTATACCAGGTTGTCCTTTCTTCCAATTTATTCTTCGGCCAGGAATCTGGGCTTGGAGGTCCTCAAAGTTCCCAGAGACCCAGAAGAAGTCATCGTCGTTCAAGTCTTTGTCCGGTGTATGTTTTATTATTTTCTCTCGGCCACGGCGTACTCTCAAATAATAGCACCAACCTTCGTTTTTGGATCCTAAGGAGTATTGGTGAAATAGTTCGGCTAAGCCCAGATTAAGACCGGTTTGGTGGTTCAGTGCAGCTATTCCCATTATGATTCGGTAAGTGTTGGTGGAGAGTTGGGTTGGGCATAGCCTGGTTTGCCTAAGAAACTCACATATTAACGGTTGGACCGGAAATCGTAGTCCGGTTTCTATTATCGACTGAATGGTAAAGGGGACAAAGCCCTCGTTGTCCCACGGGTCAACATCTTGTTTTGCTAGAGTAAGGTGTACATCGTCTGGTATGTTGAAGTCTTGGCGGAATTCGGCCAGACCACCTGGGGTTTCTGCCAAAAACCTATACTTCCCCATTTTATTGTATAAGTTATGTATAAATTACTTCGGTTGAAAGACTATGCTCAGTAGTTCGGTTGAGCGCGCAATGGAGTGCCTGGCAACCTAAGTCTGCAAAGTTGAAAACAAGGGATTAAGCACAGATCATCGACCGTGCTACAACAACAAAGCAAGAAAAGGAGACTTATTTCGGCTGCAAGGGGGTGCTATGGGATCTACTTCGGTTTAAACAAGGTGCTTGTTATCTCGGCTCGGGGGATGTCTGGTTATTTCGGTTCTACCTAGAGGTTTTGTTACTCCGGTTGGGCATTAAGGGGCAGCTTTCTGAGTTCGGTTTAGGAACTGAGAAAGCTGGCTTAGCCCCCAAGGCTTAGCTCGGTCAAGGGCCAAAATTTTCTGGTTCGGTACGTTTTTATTTCGGCTAATATGAATCAGTTGGTGGCCTGTTGAAACTACTGTGAAGTGCACAAGTGCCCGTTCGGTTCCAGCTTTCCTATATCATTATATAGCAAAAACAGTTTCTTAGTTCGGTTGGATGTGTTTTTTGAATCAAATACGCGTTCTACTAGCTACTGCTCGATGATTCATAAGGTTCTACAGAGTTTTTTCAAAAAGTACAAGAACACGTGGAAAAAAGTGGCAACAAAATGTTTTGCAAAAACATACGAAACAAACTGCAACAGATTGAATGAAAAGAGACACAGATTCATGTGCTTACCTGGAAGAGATGAAGAACTGGAGAAGGGAACAGGGGCAACGATGAGGAACGCGAGCTCAGAAGTTGAGAAAGCAAAAGCACAGAGAGAGAGAATGCACAAGAAGTGAATAGTATGGCGTTTAATCAGATGAGAATGAAAGGTTTCTGTTTTGTGAAAGAGGAAAGGCGGGAACTGTTCGAAAATTGCGAAGTACGAGGGCGGCTGTACAGCTGTGGAGAGCCAATCAGAGCATGCCACGTGTTATTGGAAGGACAATCGATTCAGTTTTTACGAACTGAAGAGACGTTTTGACCGGACGTGCACAGCTCGGCTGAAAAGGGTCTTAGCTCGGCTGGAAAGGCTAACGGGTGCTTTTAGCCCGGCTGGAGAGGTTAAGACTGTAGCTCGGCTGGTTGACAGGTAATCCCAATTATGCTTTGCAGATGGAATTAAGGGGCAATTGAGAGGGTAATTTATATACAAATTGGGCCGAGCTGGGTTTTGGGCCGTTATGGGCCGCAATACAAAGGGCCAAGTAGAATGGCCATGTAAGCTACTCCGGTTTGGAGAAGTAGCATTGGAGTTACGCACAACTGTGATGATTAGCCCGGTCACATGAGGCCTTGTTCCTACTTCGGTTGAGAAATGTGTTGTGGTAGTTCGGTCTTCAGTAAGTTACTTCGGTTAAAGCGTATGGAAACCGAGGTGTGGTAAGTCCTGAAGGACTCGGTTCTGACGTTAGTTCGGCTCAACTCTCTTATGGATAGCTCGGTCTAAATATGGAAGGCCGGGGTAAGAGAAATGAAAGTATGGACCGAACTAACGGTTACTTCGGTCACATTGAAGTCCAGCCTTAGTAAAACCATCTCACTTGGTTTAAGCAGTGAGGGGGGTGTTGAAGGATAAGCATTATCCTTTAGGAATGTGAGTCCTATGAGGACTCTACATGGAAAAGTAAGAGTCCTACTAGGACTGTGCCACACGAAACCTATAAAAGCACACCAATATCACCTAAGAAGAGGTAATGCAACTTTTGTTCCCTGAATATATTGAGTTTTTGCCTATTTGTCTTGCTTACTGACTTAGGCATCGGAGAGGTTTCCGGCACACACCCGCCGGCCAGCTCACGTTTGTGTCTTCAGGTGATAAATTCGACGGCGAAGAGAGGAACGCAGACTTGATCAACAGAATTATACGAGAAGGTGTATCTCTTTCCCGTACAGATGTCTAACTCCCAAGTCCCCGGTCTTATACCACCCGCCCCTAAAAGCTTGTTGAGTTGCTTGCGAATTTTTCAAGTACCCTGACATCATAGTGTTGCTCTTAAGCATCACCTCACCGATGGTTTTCCCATCAGACGGTACACTTATCATCGTTGTTGGATCTTTTACATCAACTCCTTCCATCATAATATGGTGAATCCCTTCGCGACATTTTATCTTTTCATCACCTAAGGGTACTAACAATTTAACAGTCACTGGACCAAGTGCTTCTATCATTCCATAGGCGTGAACGGCATTGAAACCCAATTCCTTAATTTTGTCGACAGTTTGAGGTGGTGGCAGTGCTCCAGCAACTATCATAACCGCCTTGCTAGAAAGTATCCGATGATCTGTGGTGGGAGAATTTGCAATCATGTTCAATATGGTGGTTGAACCACAAAAATGTGTCACCTTGTGAAGACAAATGGAATCAAAGATGACTTTTGTTGTGACATTTCTAATACAGATATTGGTGCCACCTAAAGCCGCCACTGCCCAAGTGAAGCACCACCCATTACAGCGAAACATGTCCACTGTCCACAGACACACCGGCATCTCTCTCATCTCACTGCGAAAAATCTCAGCCAACGTATTAAGATAAGCGGCTCTATGGCTATACACCACGCCCTTAGGCATCCCTGTTGAGCCAGAAGTGTAATTCACCGAGATTGGATGACACTCATCACTTGGAGGTATAATCTTGAAATCAATTTGTCTTGTTGCTAGAACCTCGTTATAGTCTAGGCTACCCGATGGGAGTTCTTTTATGAATATTGAAGATTTATCGTCCCCTGCGACAACAACAAGAACTGGAGGCTTGGTTTTGGTTAGCGATGAGAGCGTCTCCAATGCTTTGAGGCCAACTTCAACAAATTGGTAATCGACAAAAATGATTCTGGGCTCAAATTGTTGTAATAACAATGTTAACATGGATGCATCAAGCATTGTGTTAAGTGCAGAAAGGACTGCCCCTGCCATTGGAGCACCAAAGTGCAATTCATAGAGTGCTGGAACGTTCGGGGCCAAAGTTGCAACCTGCCTTTGTTACAAAATTAGGGTTTTCAATTATAGTGAGAAATTTAGCACCCAAGAATTTATTTGGCTTCCAAAAAATTTGAGTTTTTGGATATATTGATATGCCATGAAAATTTGAGGCCATGAAAACCATGCATATATCAAATTGTTTCAAATCTACAAAATGTTGGGGGGGGGGGGGGGGGGAAGAAGTTGCAATACAGAAATAAGCCTAACTAATTAATTAGTCTTGCCTTCTTAAAAAATAAATAAAAGTTCTGTCCTGGGTAGGTTGTCCCCTAATGAGATTTTACTGTATGAGAACATTTTTTTCATTTTAGAAACCAAGCCCCCAATAACTAAAATTGATACGGAAACTTGTTAAAGAAAATGGTTAAAAAAATTGTTTTCATAAAAGTTTTCATTCCTTTTTAGGCAAAAAAAAATTGCAATACAACAATTATATAGGAGTGTTTTGAGAAGATAGTAAAAAATGATTTTTTGACTTTTTTAGACAAGTGAGTTGGGAAGTTGATAAAAAATTGCTTTTGGCTTTTTTGATTAATATTAGTTCATGATATCAAATCACAATAAAATGACAAAACTACTCTCATTCAATTTAAAATACTTACAACTTTATCAATGTAGCACATTTTGACCCATAAGGGGTAGAATTATAATTTCACTAGTGGCTGAAAACTAACTTTCCAAATGTCTTTAAATACAAAAAAGTCAACTTTTAACTTTTACTACAAACACACAAACGTGGCTAAAAGTCAAGTACTTAAATGAGGCGATAACGTCATTAGTGTCATTATCTAATCACATCTTGTATTTTAGTCTTTATATATATATATATATGGCAAGTCAGTTGTAGTTAAAGAATATAATTGATCTTTCACGTGTACTTTCATTGTATATGAGTGATATTATATTAGAGTGGTGATTCATCCCACTAATTTTTAGACCACTAATAGTTCTAATGAGTTAAAAAAAAAAAAAAAAAAAAAAACTCAAGCCAAAACATCACATCACTTTGGTGGGGGCCACTGTGCCACATCATTAGTGATGCTCTAGAGCTCCCAATTTAGTGCTCTAAAACATTATTCATTATATTATTGGTATCACCGTTGGCAGACTTGGACGATGTGAACCCCAGTTACTTAACTAATATTGTTGAATGGGCTTTGATTCGTGGCACTAATTTGTTGAGCACTAATGGCACTAATTTCTATATCAGGTAAAGAAAAAAAAAAAAAAAAAAAAGTTACCAAAACAGGAAATTAGTGCCATTAGTGCCAACAGTTTTAGTGCCACAAATCATTTTTCTTGTTGAATAGTATATTCGGTCATTTGATTGGAATATTTACATTTTTGATTATTTTAGCCTCCGTTTGGGAAGTGGGTTGGCTTTTTGACTTTTTGGCTTTTTTGGCTTTTTTAGCCTGGGCTTAAAAGTTTGGTTTGGGAAGGGCTTTTTGGCTTTTTGGCTTTTTTGACTTTTTTTGTGAGAGAGGAGTGTAATAATTATGGGTTGGATGTGATGTTTTGTTTTTTGTGGCTAAAAAAGCCTATTTTATCTTTTGTGACTAAAATAGCCAAAAAAGCCCAAAAAAATTCTTGCCAAACGGAGTCTATAGCTTTAATCATTCATGTTTCTTATATATAGTTATAGTTATGACATGTTATATCATAAACAAAATGTGAAAAACAAGCTAATTGATTACTTATAGTTACAGTACGTCAATAATATTATTTAACGCTGCTAACAACTATCTTAAATAAACGTAACATTTTTATTATTTACAAAATATTTTTTATACAAATGTTAACATTAAATAATATGTAAATATTGTTTAATCAAACCACACATTAGTGCAGTAATCAATTGGATTCGGTGAAATTCTGTCAATGGATTCGAGTTTTTATTGGTGGCATGTGATATGCGTGGAATGGATGTCGATAAGAGTGTAAAAATGGCTCGTGGGTGGCCTAAAATTAGCCTGCTATTTAGGGTAGAGCCGACCCGATTAGGCTTGGTTAGGTCTGGGCTTGAGCCTAACCCGGGACCCTAGGCCTAGCCTGGGCCATCATTTTGAAGTCTTGCTCGGCCCATCGGCCCAATTAACTCCCACTCGAAGCCCGACTTGAGACCTAAAGTCATTTTTTGCTGGAAAAAAATAAAAGAAATGTTCAAGCCCTGTCCAAGCCTGAGTCCAGGCCCACCGGCTGGCCTAAAGCCTGAATATTTCCTAGGCCTGGGCCTGGGCCTGAGTCCATTTTTTCTGGCCTGTAGACTGGCCTGGACTGGCCTGGCCTGGCTGACTTGAATTTTAGCGGAAGTCTGCGAGGTCCAACATGGGCCGGCCCAAGCCCTGGCTCGGATGGGCTTGGACCAAATTTACACCTCTAAATGTCGACACTTTGTGTAATTAGATTATTTATTTATTTTATTAAACATCACTATTGGTGGTGTTGTAAGTTATGTATTATTTTAACATAATAAAAATATATAAATATGTTATAATTTTCTTGCTACACAATATTATGTGCTTACTGCAATGATAGGTGTAGAGGAAAAATATATAAAAATATACATAAAAGTTAGTATGATCTAAATTCATTTTCAATGTGGTGAATATTACATTTAGAATAAATAAGACATGTCGATTTTTTGTATACATTTTTATACACTTAATTTTTCTAAATTTTTTTTCATGTATCTATAACTCACCATAATTTTAAAAATGCTTCAACTAATAACTTTAAATTAAAGTTACAAAAGAAACAAATAGCCTTCTGTCAGAAATGTACTTTTTATTTTTACGCTTAATTTATCTTAATTTAGTTGTATCAAATTATCTTTCACTCATTTATCATTCACATATGATAGTTGTAATTGCTATTTATACTGTATAGATGTAAATTTTATCTTAAAAGTTAATGGTCACAGATGTTATAAAATGGATCCAGCTGGTCCCCAATCAAGATTGGACCGTCCAGTCCGGCTTATAGGTTCATTTTTAGGCATCTTTTAGATAATCTGAATTGTTCAATATATAGAACTCGTCAAGTACTATATTCCTGTAATTACGTTGATCAGATATTGATAGCTATTTGATCGGATCTAATTTTTGTCAATTGTTTATTTTTTTACTGTTCATTTTTATTTTTTATATACAAAACTGATCTGATCAAATAGTTATCGATATCCGATCAACGTGATTTTTTACAAGGATATAGTCCTTGACGAATTTTACATATTAAACGATTCAGATTATCAAAACGAGACCAAAAAATGAACCCACAAGTCGAACTAAACGGTCCAATCTTGTTCTCCAACTGAAGACAAATTAGATCGTTATAAAATAATTTTATCGCACTATAGTACAATATATATATTGCAATATTGAAATTAATATTTCGGACCACTTACTATTTTAACATTACTATAATTTTTGTTAGTACATCGGAAAGCAACATTACTATAATTAAATACTATATTATTGTTTGAGATTCTCATACATATATATATACATATATATAATTTTTTTATTTTTATTTTATTTTATTTTTTTAAAGATGGAGAGATTCTCTTATAAACTAGACTTAGTTTTTTCCAATGGATTGAATTTATGGGTCCACTGATCAACCCCCAAGATTTGGTTATTACACAACTAATGCAATAATGAAGTTACAGGTAGACTTGTCCATTTTCTATGGCACATCACATGGTGGAAGTTGGCCATTTTCTACGGCGCATCACATGGTCTAACTCTTATCAATTTTATTTATTTATTTATTTTTTAAGTTTCCATGAATTTAAAACTAGGTTATATATATATATATATGTATAATTAACAATAGAAATTGGTTGTTTGAATTGTGATAATCTTTATTTAAGATTTGACTGAATTTTTTTTCAAGTCTGGCCAAATTTAATATTCTTTTGACCATGTCATAAAATTGTAAGAATTTAAATTACTCAGGTTGAATCCACTCAATTTGCATCTCCTTGAGTTAGGCTATAGGGTAAAGTAAATTTTATTTTAAATTTTATAATTTAAAAATCCATACGGTGTTAATAGATATAATCATTATATATCTCAAAATTCATAAGAAAAATAATTCTATAACTGAAAAATTTATACAAGATTAATAGGCATCATTATCATATGTATTTAGCCGTGCATAGCACATGTTGACTATTACTATAATATAAATAATAAAATTGCTCCTTTCTTTAAGGTCTTGAGCTTTTAGATGAATTGATAGTCAATAATTTAATATGGTTATATTAAAAATTTATAAGAAAAATAATTTTATAACTGAAAAATTTATACAAAATTAATAGACATCATTATCATATGTATTTAGCCGTGCATAGCACATGTTGACTATTACTATAATATAAATAATAAAATTGCTTCTCTCTTTAAGGTCTTGAGCTTTTAGATGAACTGATAGTCAATAATTTAATATGGTCATATTAAATTAGTGATCAACAATTCAATAAGGATAAAAAAGACTGTCATATATCACTCACTCATTTTTATCACTATTTTATATCATCTGATTACATGGCAAAATAGTATTTGTTTTTTATTAATTGTCCATTAATTATTTTCAAATAATATTTTTCTTCTTTTTTAAATTTTTATCTAAATTTATGATTCAAATATAACAATTAAGAAATTCACACTCATCCTAAATCCAACATCATATAGTACAAGTGGATTTGTAGGTCTGTTTGAGGTGATGGAGGACGCAAGTGAGATGATTGAAGGGAAGAAAAATTATGTGGTAGTTTTTGGGTAAATTCACATTGTTCTCTAACTTGTTATTTATTGATTAAAGTTGTAAGATTAAGTACTTTTTGTTATGATTGTAAGAAATAATTTGACAAGTGTTTAGTAATAAATAAAGTAGAATAATATTCTGAAACTACCGAATAATCACTTGGTAGAGAGGGATAATGGGTAGAATGTTATTGGAGAGGGTAAAGAAAGGGAGTTGGGTGAGGAATTAGATTATACAATATGGTAACTCTTTTTGAAATAAAGGGTAATTAAGTAATTTTATGATTTTTGTTAATATGTTAAAAGACAGTTTATTTTGTAAAGTAGATTAAAAGTTAACTTTTTGTCAATTTTTAAAAAAACGTGCAAAAAAAAAATATAGAGATAATGAGACCAAAAAAAAATCAAAAAATCAAAAAATTGACTTTTAATTGAATTTCCAAACTAGGCTAAAAAACATCATATGAGGATATTTGTATTTTTGTTATATATCAGGCAATATATTTGTAAAATTTGGTGATTTAAATTTAGATAATCGAGGTTGTTTTAACTTTTAATCTTACTTCATACAATCAATCAATAAAAATATTTTATTGAGGAATTTGGTGCCTCGACTTATTTTGTAGACTTTATTAAGGCTTATTTTGGCTATTGGCTAAAATATTCGAAAAGTTATTACAAAAAGAGTCAATTATTTTTTTCACAACTTTTCATAAAAAGTCAAAAAATTAATTAAAATAATCAAATTTTAAAACAATCCTAAATAAATGTACCACAAAATATTGTTTATTTCATTCTCTTAAAATTTTCATCAAATTCAAATTTAATGAAATATTTGATGAAATTTCAATTCGATGAAAAGATAATTTTCTGTTAATTTGATGAACATTTAGGAAAAAGATTGGAGGTATTTAAATTTTTTTTTATCAAATTTAAGTTTAATAAAAATAAAATAAAATAGTACTTTATAATTACTTAAAAAAAAATAATAATCTAACAAAATCGATGCTCATGTTATTGAGAACATGTTACGAGGTTCACATGTAGACCATTTGGTTAGCAGGGCCCCCCCTAATTTATTGTTTACATGTATACTACTTTGGTTTGCAGGGTCCACTGATTTATTGTGATGGAGATTTTAATTTGCTTTCATCCAATTATATGGTTGTGATTACTTTTGATTTCTTAAGATTGATGTTGATCATACTAGTGAATGTTCGACTTCTCATATGTGGACAACTCTATAATAATACACATTTAAATTATTTATTTATTTTAATTATGATTAATTGTGATATTTGTTATGATTAATTACAACAACTAATCATGTATAACTTATGTATGACTTATTGGGCTCATTTGAGAACTCGGCTATTTTAATTGGTTTTTTGAGTTTTTAACTATTTTAGTCTAGTTAAAAAAAATTGTGTTTGGAATAATAGTTGATTTGATAATTACGAGAAAAAAGTAAAATAATTATAGTTATTTTAACTTATTTTATGTTTATTAACTGTTTTTAGCAAAAAAACCACCACCAACCCAACTATCCAAACACCAAATGTGGTTGTTATTTTGATTGAAATCAAAGATGTCTTTGGTTATGGCACAAGTAGTAATTATAAGATGTAGCTTGGTGTTTGGTGATTGTTAAAAATTGATTGTAGCTTATTATAGTGTTAGTTATAACATATTATAATTAAATAAACTTGTACTCAAATGATATCTGATTATCATTCATTAGGTTTCTTTCAATTATAAATGAAAATAATTTAATTATAATAACAGTGATATCAAAAATATAAATTATTATAACTAGCATATAACACACATGACAAAAAAATATGTACCATAAAAAAAAACCCTATAATGTATCCTCCTCACAGTTTCAATTCAACAAACCCAAATCACAACATTCTTATACGATAATCTTGGATTTCTATAGTAACTCCTTTGAAAACAGATTTTTTAAATAATTTTCTAATATTTTGATTAAAATATAAAATAAGAAAAATTAATATATTTAAAATAAGTTTTTAATATAATAAAATGTGTAAAAAATAAAGTGAATGAAGATAAATTTTTAAGAAAAATAGCTTGTAGCTCGAAAGCTCCAAGGCTCGATTGGTTCGAATCGCAAAACGACGTCGTTTTGCGACTCTTTTTTTTGTTTTTTCTTCTTTCTTTTTGTATCTGAAACAGGGAGGGAGGAAGAGAGAGAGAGTGAGAGAAAGCGAGAGAAGAGAGAGAAGGAGGAAGAGAAGGTGATGGCGGTCGTCGCCGATCAATCGCCGGTGGGTATCGTCGCCGATCGCCACTTTTTCTGTTTTCTGTATATTTTTTTTTTCTTCTAATAGATCTGGATCTGGATGTGTTTGATAATGATGTCGTTGTTGATTTTTTTTTTTTTTTTTTTTTTTGTGTTGGGTGATTTGGGTTTAATTTTTGGTTGATCTCTCTCTCTGTGCTCGGGTGATTTGGGTCTGCTCCCCTCTTCTCTCTTTCCTCTTCTTTCTTTCTTTCTTTCTTTTTTTTTCTTCTTTGTTGAAGAAGAGGCACAGATTAAAACAGAGAAAGGGAAAAAATATATATATATCAAAACAACGTCGTTTTGATTTTAGGGCCAATCGAGCCATTGATTTTCGAGTTACGTAATGGGATTGAATTTTTAATTTAATAATTTTTTTACTTCTAAAATAAAATCACAACTTATCAAAGGAGGCCTAAACTACTGAAAAGTGTTTTGAGAACTTTCTAAAAAAGCTAGTTTTTTAGTTTTTTTAAACTTATTTACACAAAAAAGTTACAAAAAAAAAGCTACTTTTTTTAATACAAAAAAGTCAAAAAATCACAAAAAATAAAAAAATTAATTTTTTTACCACCTTCCCAAAACACTATTGAATATTCACATCACTAAGGGGTCCTTTAGGGGTTTGATTTTATTTTTATTTTATATATATATATATATTATGTCACATATTACAATTTTTATTATTAATTTTTTCCCATTATACCCTTGTTTTGGGAACACGTGTCCCAACTGTGAGAATGGGGTAGGATGCTGACAAAAGAAAGGTAGTTTTGTCATTGGAAAATGAGTGGGAGCTCTAATTAGAGCTATCACTAATAATGTGGCAGTGGGTCCCATCTACTGCCACAGTATGTATTGTGTTTATTTGTTTGTTTATTTATTTATTTTTTTTTACGTTTCTATCTCATTAGTAATGGATTTAGAAACACCAAATTAGTGATTTTTAGGATGATTGTTTGTCATTTGATCACATTGATGTCCTAACTTTTGTTTTTTAGTCTTTTCTAACGGTAAGGCGTTTGGCTTTTTTATTTTTTTGTCTTTTATAAAAGGTTCTTTTGGGATATGTGTTGATTTTTTAATTTTTAAATTTTTTTAATTATTTTAATTTAGGATTAAAAAATCTTATTTGAGATAGATTTTTTTGACTTTTATAACTTTTGTGAGAGAAAAAATAAAATGATTATGATTTGGATATAATATTTTGTCTTATTAGATTAAAAAGTCTATTTTATATTTTTTGTAATTAAAATAGTCAAAAAGTCAAAAAATTTGACGTGCCAAATGAAAGCAAAGTTAGCTTATATGAAGCTTGCCAAACACCCGCTAAGTTGGTTTTGGGAAATTATTCTATGTGTTTGGTTTTAATTTTTTGGATTCAATTTTTTAAAAATTAAGTTTTTTTTTTTTTTTTAGCGAATATTTTTAAAATTTTAAGCAATTTTTTTACTTTTTTTATATGTACCTTATTTAGATGTATTTAAAAAGTAAAATATTTATAAAAAAATATTTTAAAAAATCAATAAATACACTAGAATAAAAAAAAATGTACTGAATTCTCTTTTTTTAAAAATATTTTTAGTATTTAGTGAATTTTCTAAAGATTTTTTTTCACAAATATTATATTTTTTTAAGTGTATTTATGTTTGGTGAATCTTAAAAATTAAAAAAACTACTTAGAATATTTTTAAAAAATTAGTGAAAACAAAAAATACGAAAAATAAAAAAATTTAATTTTCTGAAAAGTGAATCCTAAAAATTTAAACTAAACAAGCTGATTATTTTTGGGTAAGATACAAGAGACTTAAAATAAAAAAAAAAAAAATCACATTAAGAAAAACGAAGAAGAAATTTTAACCTTAAAACTATAATTGTGATTCAAAACATTGAGAAATTTCACTCTTAAAATAAATAAATGCTGTAAGATACAAGAACCTAAAATAAAAAGAAAAAAAAGAAAAGAAAAAGAAAATCACATTAAAAAAAAGAAGAAGAAGAAGAAGAAGAAGAAGAAGAAGAAGAAATTTTAAACTTAAACTATAATTGTCATTCAAAACATTGAGAAATTTCATTCTTAAAATAAATAAATAAAAAATTGGGGGTGAAATTTATCCAATTTTGATGGAATGAGAAATTTATATATGAAAATAATAAATATTGTTAATAGATCTTAGTAAATAGATTGTAGTTTTAATTTCTTTACTTAAATTTTTAATTTATGTCAATTTAATTTTAAATGATAAAAATAAATGGTGAAATGATTTATTTTTTTTGAAAAAATAAACCACTCATCACAAAATGTATCAAACTTTTTTGAATAGGAGTTTAACCAAGACCTCACGCTAGAAAATGTGCTACACAACTATTAAGCTAAATGCCCTAATTATGATAAAATGAAACATTAAAAAATAAATGAATCATTTTAGATCAGATGTAAACACCTTAATTACTTTGAAAATAGTGAATAAACCATTTTGTTTTTTCATTTGACTTCAAACTAATTTTTAAATAGGAAATAGGAGTAAATTGACACAATATATATATAAAAAAAAAAATTAAAGGAAAAAAATGGTGCAATCAAAACTCTAAAAACTAAATTAATACAAAATACAAATTACAAAAACTACTAATATAATTTGTCCCTTCACCTTTAATCCGCACAATCATACTTGAGATTAAGAGTTCGAGTAAAAGATTTTTACAAAAATCATTCAATACACACAAAATTTCAAATATTCATATTTTAGCCATATATAGCAATTCTCAATTGTTAAAACAAAAATGCCTAAGACCCCCTTTTTTTCCCACCCCCTTTGACCCCCTCTCTCTCTCATTGGTTGGATTTTCTTTTTTCTTTTTTTTTGTTTCCCTTGTCCTCCAATCACCACCTGCCACATGTGTGTGGGGTGGTGGGAGTGGTGATTGGAGGGGGTCTCCATCACTCCTCTTGGCTGAGCATTGTACCACCCCTTCCATTTAGTTTTCCCTCTAACATTGAGTTTCTTCTGTACAACAATGCTACCATATATATAGAAAACTTTAGTTTATAATGCAGTATTTGGATAATCACCCTATAAAAAATTAAGATTTTAGAAATCAAAATTTAGGAATAAAATTATTTTTTTGGCACAAATATTTTTGTTGCAAAAAGTGTCGTCATTATATTTTTAGTAACAAAAATTGAAAATTAGTGATGAATTATTATCCTTTTGGGACCAAATTTTTTGTCTTAAAAAATAAATCATTTTGAGATCAAATTATTTTGTCCCTAAAAGCCTATTTATTAGTGATATTTTCAAAATTTTGTCGCTAAAAGCCTTGTTTTTTACTTTTCGGGACGACCTTTTAGCGACGATCCTCGTGACGATGAAAATTGGTCCATAAATGTTTTTTGCAATAAAATTTTCACTTTTAGAAACAAAACATTTGATCTCTAAAACCCTTATATGTTGTAATGCCAACTCGGCTTCTGTATATTCTCAAGTGAGAGATTAGGAGATTAATCATTAGGGTTGTTTTAATATAGTTTATAGAGCTGATTATAATTTCGTTTTTATTTTGTAAATTTGTGCGAGATTGTTTGGTGCGTCTTGTGTTTTATGAAGTAAAAATTTGTTAAATATGTTGAATAATGCTTGTTATTGGGAAATAGAGGTAGAGGTGCTTTCATCTTCCCTGCTTTTACAATAAACTTACAATTGATAGAAGTTGCACCAAGCAGGCATTTTGTTGAAGACTCAAAAAAAAAATTTTCTTCTTATTGTAAGGTTCTTTCTTGTATTATTAGACTTGTTTGGTTAATATATTCCAAATGTCTTTCTACTCATTGCTAATTGATTTTCAGTTGTATGTTTTAATATGGTATTAGAGTTGGGTCTAGCATTTTTTTTATCAACAAAAAAGTAATTTTATTAATAAACAATCAAATTACAAAATACTGAGGGAAACATTAACGAAGAAGGCGAGTGTAAGAGTATTATAACAAAATAAATTTATTTCAACTAAGTTGGTACCAAAATACAAACCCAATCATTTACTAGCACTATACCAAGAGTTGATAAGAAACCAACTCAGATATAATAAAGCCCAAACAACAGCGATCAGCAGTGAATTTCCACCTGAGGCTATTCTCCTGCTTCTCTGTCACCTCCACAATTACATGCTTGCAAATTAATTTCGGGTTGGATGCTTTAACCGTTGGTGTTATGTATTATTATTATTATTAGATTTTTAGGAAAAATATCGTTTTGCCCCTAAACTATCATTCAAAAATCCATTCAATTCTAATTTTTTTAACAGCAGCAGTTGGGAGCTCGAATTGTGGGGGCCCAGAATCCCCACAATTCCCATTTCAAGTAAAAAAAAAAAAAAAAAAAAAAGAAAACAGAAAAAAGAAAAAAAAAAATGGTTTCCAAAAAAGGAAATTAGGGGTATTCGGTGCACTATTTTTAGGGACACAAAACATTTTTCTTTTTTTAATAGTATCAATTTTATACCTAAATTATTTGATTTTAGATCAATTCTACCCTTGGCATTAGCTGCGGTTTATAATCAAATGGAGGTTGCTGACAAGATAATGAAATTTTGTTTGAAATTTTATTTTGCCCCTCAAACTATCTCTAAAATATCAATTAGACCCCCCAAACTTCATTTTATTCAGAGGTCTAATTGATATTTTTGGATAGTTTTTAGGGGGTAAAACAAAATTTCAAGTGAAATTTGGGTGTCATATCAATGACTTATGTTTGATTATAGATGACAATTGACAGTAGAGTAAAATTAAAGAAAAATCGAATAATTTATGTACAAAATTGATATTATTAAAAAAAGAGGTGTTAAATTAATTTTTGAGTGATAATTTGAGAAGCAAAATAATATTTTCACGACTTTTTAACATAATTGATTGTCCACTCTAATAAAATTCTCTTAATATTTGTAACTGATTGACAAAAGGTAAATAAAGAAATAAATAAAAATTCTCTTAATATTTGTAACTGATTGACAAAAGGTAAATAAATAAATAAATAAATAAATAAAATGTGGTGTTTGGATGAATACTGAGTCAGCCCATGAACTACATATTAAAAACGAGAAAAAATAAAAATAAACACCATTTTGAGTATATGTGCCGTGAGAAATACTACTTAGGACGTCAAGGGACACTTTAATTATCAGCAATTACCTCGTGCAAATTTGTAAATTATGTATGTCGACAACAGCACTTCGGGCGAGTACAGCCACTGCTTCTCTGCCAATAATTGCATTTTTTTTTTTAAACAGTTTTAACTTATTATTTGTAAACTCATTTAAAAATTGTATAGATTCTTTGGGAGCTCCCACCACTAGTAGAAGACAATGGAAAACCAATCACCATGTTTGGTTTTACTTTTTTTGAGTTATTTTTTTAAAAAATGATTTAAAAATTATATTTTAAAAATACATTTGTGTTTAGTTTTTCAAAAAATGTATTATTGTAATTTCAAATTTTCCTCTACAGTTGCAGAGAGAGGCCTGCTTCTAGAATACATTTAACAAATAAAAAAAAAATTGTCACATAGTCCCATGTTTGTATTATATACAAGGTAGGTCCAAAAAAAGAGAGGAAAACAGAGTTTAGTAGTAGTAAGAGTAGAGTTGTATGTTGTAATGGTACCTCACATTTTTTGGAAAAATGCTTGAGACTCCTATTTTTTGAAGACCCCTACAACCCCCTTTGGATCTCCACCATTAATGTATGTATGAGACCCACTCATGTATGTGTGGGACTCACACTATCAGTGGTGGAGGTCCAAAGGGAGTTGTGGGGGTCTCCAAAAAATGGAGGTCTCCAAAAAATGAAGGTTTCAATCATTGTTGCTTTTATTGAGATCACATGAAGAATCAAAATTGAAAATAATCTGAAACAGAGATTCTGGACAACCAAAAAACAATTCTAAAATTTTCAAAAAAATAGGTTTGAAAAACGGAAACCAAACAGATATAATAATGCTTAGGAAAAAAAAAAGAAAAAAAAGAAAATATATATAGAAAAATTAATCGTGTCTAAATTCATATTTAAATGTTACTGTGTTAGGCCAAAACCAAATGTTTATTGAGAAAATTGATCGGTCTAAGAAACCCATCGCACATGTTCAATTTCAATAGTTCGTCAAACAAGCATTTTCTATGTGAATTGAAAGCTTGGGAAATATTTGATAACCATGAGTGTTGAAAATAAGTTTTAAGTTTTTTTATTTTTATTTTTATTTTTTATGAATAGCATAAAATTATAGTATTCATACAAAAAATTTCTTAACCCATAACTAGCATCCGTCAGCTCATGACCAAAATGCCATCATCTTGTTAAATCAATAGATGCGTGTGTACGTAAATAAAGTGCTAGATAGTTTTTTTTTTTTTTTTTTTTTGTGTCAAAAATCTAAAATTTCATAATTTTTGTTCTATACATTCTTATTTTTAAAACATATTCAAGTAGATCTATCAAACAAAATCTATACTCAACATAAGATTTTAAAGAAAAAAAGGAAGAACTTTTGTTATAGAAACTGAGAAATTTTGTGGTTCTTAGAAAATTGAGAATAATTTTTTTTCAGTTTTGTAAATAAATAAATAAATAACTATGAATTTCATAATACATGCGCAAAAAATGTGAAATTTTGTAATCTTTCAAACACAAATACAAATTCTCATTCTTTTGTAATTTTCTGTACAAAAATCTTGAAATTTCAGCTTCTAACAAAATACAAAAAATTGTGTAATTTCAAATTAATACTGATTTCTCAATTTTCATGAACTTCTCAAATTGTAATATTTTACAATTCCTATGCAGGAACTGTAAAAATTGTAATTCCCAAAAACAAAAAACAAAAAAAAAAATGAAAATTTTTGCATTTTAAAAAATAAAAGAAATTTCTCAATTTCCATAAAATTTCACAATTTCCTATTAAAAAAACTGCGATTTTTATTTTTATTTTTTTTAAGTACAAAAAATTGTAAAATTCCACAAGTTTAGAAAATGAGATTTAAAAAAAAAAAAAATCATATTCAATTTATCTACTTTGATAGATCTTGTGGTTGAAAGCTATCCAAGGTAGAAAGGTGGACTATCCTTCTTTGTACCTTGTCTTTCAAGTTTTTGCCCTTGTGTTTCTTATCTCTTCATCAACTTTTTTTGAACTTTTTACCACTGAATTTCAGAGGTTTTCATAGGCTAAAACTGTGATTTTGAAGTCCCAAAATGGAGGGGGTTAGCTTTCCCTCCTTGTGCTTGTTCACTAGCTTCATGTCCTTATTATTTTAGCTAGCTTTTTCAAGCCTTCCCATGAGAATTTCAGTGCTATTTTTGACTGTTTTAGGACTGTTTTAGAATGTTTATTTCATTTACGCTTTGTATAGTATGTTTGTAGTATAAAGGTCCTTATAGGTTTAGTGTTTTAAGCATTAGACACTAACTTGATTGAGTTGATAGTATTTATTTCAAACTTTCCATACTTATGTTCACCTTTAATTACCTCTGCACTCTTCCTCTTTTCTTGGCTTTTTCGTTGCTTCGAGAGTTGTTCCAAATAAGTATTGTTTAAAGCTTGAGATAGAGATCCTTGTACTTAATGGTTTAATCTCTTCGGATGTTCATTACCAAAGGCATGGCATCTCTCTCATGCCTAAAGCAACCCTTTGTTTGACACTCCTCTCAATTAGTGGACTTAATCTTCATTATTGGACTAAAATGACTAATGAATGGAAAGGTAATTAAAAGATGTACTAAAATTGGACTAAGAGGTAACAAGATAATAAAATCAACTTGGGTTCAATCGGATGTTAATTGAATTCATTGAGTTTTGAGCCATTTCATACTCTCTTGTGATGATAATGGTTCAAAATATCAAGTCAATCACTTCCTTTGATCAATATCATGATAAGGAGAGGTTATTGTTAGTCTTTTAGCTTCATTTATTGAGCTTTTGTCCCTTGATTCATATACCATTATGCAATGCAATGTGTTTGCGTCGATTGATGGCTTGCAAATCAAGCCTATTTCTCATTTAATCTGTTTGATAATAGGGAGAGACAGGGTAGACAAACACTCCCTAAAAATACTCTGTTTGTGCTCTGTTCCATGTCTGTTGCAGCAGAGCAATACCAACATTAGTGGTCGGCCGGCTACATTTTTTAGCCAGGTAGTGTCCTTTTTCCTACAGAGCAGAGCAGAGGTTGAGGTGAAAAACAGTGCAATTTTCTGACTATAAAACAACATCATTTTGGCAATGAAACAGGGGCATTTTCGAGTGGCCAATCCGCATTTCATGCATGAGCAATTCCTCCTTTGTGGCTTGTTAATGAGTAGCTTGTAATTAATTAAAGTGCAATTCCTTTGAACTTGTAATAGCTTAATTAATTTTGTGTTGTAAATTGCTTCTAACTTGTAAATAATTAGTTAAAATAGTTGATTCATTTAGTTTGGCATTGTAATAGTTAGTTAATTTGGTAATTAGTTCGGACATTTATTCGGACCCTCTTGTGCTAGGAAAAATGTATAATAAGTTGAGTATGTTTTCCAATCCCCATTTCTTTTTCCCTTTTATTTACTTGCTTATGATAGATAGTATAAAGTATCATATTTCTCTTAGCATTTTCCATGATCTGCAACAATGTATCTCGCATGCATAAGGTTCGGTTCATCATCCTAACGGCATTGTCATTTATTACTTCCTTGAATACGTGCTTCACCACTTGCTATCAAAGTGATTCACATGACATATTAGACAACAAGATCTATTAGTTACATTCTCGCATGTGCTACATTAGCCATCTTGTATTGTTAGGATCATGTATTTTTGTAACTCTTTTGTTTCTTTCGGCTTGCCTTGGAGTACTAGGTGAGCATTTATTGCTTTAGCATACTGCATGTGTGTGATTGTTGCCACATCTGGCATATATACCATGAGGAAAGTGCTTAAGTGACATATCTATTTGAATGCTTGTGGATGAAAGCTGATTACTTAAGTTGTGATAACTTGATGTATATACATATGAGATCACTTTTTTAAGTGATACATATTCAAACACCTTTCAAACCAAACATAAGATCAAAATGTTCCAACTTTTGCAAATTAGTCTATACTTGTGTGTGTCACATAGTAAATTAGCCTAATAAATCGGAACAAGAGCATATAATGTAAATATGAATCACATCATGATTAGTAGAGCCCAATCTTTGATCGGGCGAGTAGGGTGCTCAATTCACGACCTTCCACTCTCGTACCTAAATTCCCAAGCCGAAACACTTTGGTGATGATGGATAAGTGGCCTTTGACACGAGTCATGGGTTTCCTAAATTTCCCAAAAACATTTAGGTGACGACTTTGTAATTTGACAAAGTAGTTCTTTTTGATAGTTTTGATTCAAAATCGATTTTTTAAAAGATTTGCCGGATTTGGACTCATTTGTATTTATCTATTTCACATTGCACTTGTGAAATCAGATTCAGAACCACGGGAGTCTGAACTATAGGGCTATCATATTCGAAAGGGGCACGAAAAGCAAGCTACAGGAGTCCAGTTGGATTATCAATCTAACATATGTTGGACTATTATCCTAAGGGGGGTATGGAATAGAATTGGTGGGATAACTGTCCCATTGGATTAAATGATAAAATGATATATTTGCCTTCCAAGTATTTGATTTAATTATGTATTATATTTAAATGGTAAATTTTTATTTATGTTTTATTTAATTATTATTTTTTTAAAAATAAACTTATTAAAATTTTATTTTAAAAATAACATAAATTTTTATTGATATTTTATTTATTTAATTTAAAAAAAATAAAATTTTTAAATTTTTTTTACAAATAAAATGTTATTTAATCTAGCCAAAAAAATTAAAATATTAAAGATGGGTTTAATATTGCTACTACTTAGTAAATAATTGAACAGCAATGATAGAGACCCCTTTTGTGGAGGACCCCCCACAACCCCCTTTGTGATCCACACATACATGAGTGGACCCCACACATCATGAATGGTGTAGATCAGTAAGGGGGTTGTGGGGGTCCTCCACAAAGGGGGTCTCACTCATTTTTCATAATTGAAAAGGATAAAATAATATTTTTACGATTTATCATTTTTCATAATATCCCAATCAAATATTGGATTTAATAAAATAATTATTTTCAAACATCTAATCTTATGAGAAAATAAATATAGAATGCAAATCATTTTCCACCAAATAATGCAGGATCTATGCAGGGGCGGAGGGAGCATGTGACCAGGGGGGTCACGTGCCCCCCCTGGATTTTGGGATTTTTTTTTTTTTTTGCAAACATAAAAAAAAAATTAAATAAAAAATTAAAAAAATATTATTAGAGTGAAATCTCAATGACATTTTAAAAATTATGAAAACAATAATGGTTGTTTTGATTGAAAATGAAGAGACTATTATAAATAAACCATATTAGCTATGAAAATTTTTGAATGTAACGACGATGTCATTATTAGTGATATGCAAGTATAAGTAATCTCACTATAAAGATATGAAATTTATTAGATTGTTAGTTATATTTGACGTGTGAGGTTCACTATTTATGTGTTTATTTACCATTAGTGGGTGATGTTACATACCAGTGATGACATGGTATTACCATTATATTGAATTTTTAATCAAATTTTGTATCAAAAATTAATTTATCATTATATAATTTATTTTAAGGCTTATATCCATATTTTTTTTTGTATTGTCCATGATACACTAGTTACAAATAATATTTTTTTTTCTTGGTATTTCCTGAAATCAATCGTAAAAAATTTAGGTGAAATATTTTTTTAAAAATTATTATAATTAGTAAGTGCCCCCTCTAAATTAATTTTCTGACTCCGCCACTGAATCTATGTACTTCAAAATTAATAGTCTGATAGATTATAATTTTCTCTTATTCAATGCATTCAAACAAACATGATCAAAATGTTATTGAAATATATATCAGGTAAAGTGTTTAGACAAAATACAAAATATATATAGATTTTTTATGTACTTTACTAAAACATGCCCATCACTGTTAGAGCTGCTCTAAGAATAGCATGATAATGTTTGTTCGAGATTTATCTCCCCAGTTGGAAAGTTTTATTTTTTTTATATTCATATAAAATATGTAGTTTAATAAATTATAATTATAGTAATGAATATCAAATACAAAACATAATTAATACAAGAAAAAAATTTCAAAAGTAAGAGAGAGAAACCCTCAAGATATATATGATGAAATAACACCTACTTGCAAGTATGGGATTCAAACCATTGACATCATAGTCAGGTGCATGGATTTTGGCCAAACAGGTTAGCCCCGTTGGCTCTCCAGTTGGAGGTTGGTTCCTCTTGAATCTTTTTTTTTCAAATAATTCATCTTATAAAGCCTGCTAACAAAAACGTTTATTTAAAAAATTAAGATAATTAAATATCGACACTCATATAATTAAATCTCATTTGTCTTAAAAAAATTAATGATCTTCTCTTAAGTCACACGTAACGTTCATATCATAATTAGAAATTTAATTTAATTATATAATTATCAATATATAATCAACTTAATTTTTATAAGAATGATGTGCTAACTGAGACTTATAAAATAAACAATTCGAATAATTAATCTTAGTCTTGAGATGTACTAAACGAATATTACCTCTCAAGTTAGATGTCCTAATTGTAGAGAATTATGTATTTTTGTTTTGGATTAGGCTTGTTTCGAATGTGAGAGACGATAGAGAATTAAGCGACCGTCCTATGGTATGGGCTTTGAATGGATAAATTAGACTTTCATTTCTGTAGTAGATTGGGCCATGTCCCAATAAACATCTAGGTCCTGTTTATTTTGAGAGATAGAGGTGAAAATGAGATTGAGATGGAGGTAGGATCTACTATATGTTATTGTGGGGGAGTGTTTTTTGAATAACGGCAAGTGGTTAAGGTGACACCGAAATGTTAGCCGAGGTGCCACGTGGACCGGACATGTTGCCAAGATGATCTCGGCAAGGCTGAGGTAATCTGTGGAGATGCCGAAATCTGAGATAAGCGGATAAGGGGGGCAGGAATCCTGGACAAAAGAGGGCACTAGTCTGGATAAGGATAAAGCTCTTAGGGAGTTTATCCCTATCTAGCAAGAAGTCCAGGATAAGCATTATGTGCTGGAGACCTATGAAATGAGGCTTCTAGGGTAGTTGGACACTAATGGCTATAAAAGGGAGGAACCCCCGTAGGTCTCAGGTATGTGCTTTTAGACTTTAAACAGCGACTTGTGAGTTAGACTCAGATTTGATACCTTTGAGAGATTACTGACTTGATCGTCGGAGTGCCCTTGGGTGGACGAACTACCACCGGATTCTCATCTTCTTGTGCAGGTTGTTGGGCATAATCTATTTTGTCGGTGCTCTCCAGCTGAGTCCCCCGTTTGGTTGTGTGGTCAAAAATCAACACCCACAATTTGGCGCCGTCTATGGGAACTTAAGAAGAATAGATGGCCAACAATGGGCAGGAAGAAAAGGTTGGGGACGACATCAATAATGAGAGTTGTGAACATAAGGATCCTAATGTCGGGAAAGAACCACATAACGAGGGAGCACATGATCCGAATCATGGGGAGAAAGACGTCGGCAAAGAAGGGAATGCCCCTAAGATGTTTGGCCGAGATGAGTATTATAACGAAAGTGACCTCTAGGTATGGAAAGAGAGATGCCTAAGGAGGGACAGCGAGATGAAAAAGATGGGCAAAAAATTGGCCGACCTTCAATCTGTGGTCCACTTTATGATGTCAAACAACGTGATGTAACTACCATTTCCATTGTAGGACAGTCCGGTCCCAGAGGCCAAGACCGATGCCTAGAAAGGGGGGCAGAAAGCAGTCCCAATAGTCCCACAGCATGGTAGAGAAAAGAAATGCTCACATCGGCCATCACGGGATGTCGGTCACACTGAATTGGTATGAGGACAGTTGTAGAAGACAGCACGAACAAAGGGGACTTACGTCAGGAAACCTCGGCGTATCCAAGGGAAAGAACTTTGTTTTGATGCAGTAGACGTGAGGAAGTCCAAGAGGACAAATAATGACACTGGGAGCAGTACCCTAAAAAGGCTGAAATCCGTTGATAATCGAGCTCTTGGACGAGAGAAGAAAGATTTGAGAAACTACCTCCAGAGGAAGCAACATAACGCCGAGGTCACATCCCCTATCAAACCGAGGACACCGTTTTCGACGAAGCTGGATACATTCGAAGCCCCAAAGAGATTTCACATGCCAAGGTTTCAGATTTATGATGGTAAGACTGACCCGAACATTTATTTGGTTTATATTTAAATTCAATGGCATTATGGATAGGGCATGAGCAGTTGTTGTAAAAAGTGTTTCCCTCGACCTTTGGGGAGATTGCATCGGATTGGTTTCATAAGTTGCCGAAATGAACTATGAAAAGTTGGGAAGGCTTGGCCGAGATGTTTGTGGCCAGGTTTGTTACGAACAAGCTACAACCATTAAGGGTGGAATCCGTGCTAGCTTTGAAAATTAGCGAGAATGAGAGCCTTAGGGCTTATGCCAAACGGAATTACGAGGTGTTCAACCAAATACCGGCATGTAACTAGGAGCTAGCAGTCGTTTCATATAAAAATAGCCTGGAGGATGACTGCCCTCTCCGAAAATCTTTGGCAAAAACTCTACCAAAAAGTATGGAAGAGCTCATGGCACGAATAGAGAAATATGCCAGGGCAGAGGAGAACACCAGGAGTCAAAGTGTAGAAGCAGGAGAAGAAAAACGGCTCGTCGAAGTGAGGCCGAGGTAATACCATAGTTAACAGGCAAGAGGTCGAATTAAGAGCTGCGTAGGTAGTTACTACTATATTCAGGATCCCAATCCATAAGGTTCTGGAGAGGATCAGGAACCAACCATATTACAAAGCGCCAGAGAAAGTTCATGGCAAGTTTATGGGGAGGAGTATTGAGAAGCACTGCACTTATCACAATGAGGATGGACATTTTACATAAGGATGTAGGGCCTTGAAAACACACTTGGAGGACTTGGTCAGACAAGGTCATTTGAGAGACTTGGTGGACGAGGCCAGAACAAAGGAAGAGCATGCAAGGTTTCCCCTAGCACCGGCAGCATCGTTTTCACCACCGCCACCGCAACAAGCAGATAGACCCTACGTGATCAATATGATTCACTTGAGAGTGAATAAGAACGAAGTTAGGGGGGAAACACAGAGAGTAAAACACTTATAGCACATATACCAGGTTCAACAAAAGAAGCCTAGAATGCATGAATATCAGGGACCAACGGTCTTTTTTATTGAAGCCGATTTAGACATGGTACAAAATCTACACAATAATGCTTTGGTGGTGACTCTAAAGCTTGGCGACTGCCAGGTAAGGCGTATATTGATTGACCAAGGCAGTTCTTATGATATCATTTATGTTAGATGTTACAAGGAACGAGGCCTTTATCTAGATGATTTAGAAAAGTCCAACAGCTCGATGCTTGGATTCAATGGGACGCCGACATGGCCTCTTGGAGCAAGAAATTTAGAGGTGCAAGCAGGTACCAAGAAGGTAAACGTAGAATTCACTGTGATCGACACCCCCTCCCCTTATAATGCTATTTTAGGAAGGCCGTGGCTACACGCAATGAGGGATGTACCTTCAACACTGCACGAGCTGTTGCGGTTTCCAACAAAGTAGGGGATTGAAGAAGTTAGAAGAGATCAGGTGCAGGCAAAAAATTACTCCATGGCAGCAATGAAGTCCACCTGCACTGTGCGAGAAGCAGAGACAGTGGAAATTGAAGACGAGGACAATGAGGTCCTAGAAGATATCGACAAAGAACCAGCCGACAAAAATGAGGAGGCTTTGAAGAAGATCTTGATCTAGGAAGGAGATGAGGAATGCTTCTTTCTTTTCAGCTCTGGCTTAGCCGAGGAAGAGAAAAAGGAGTTGGAGGCATTCCTGCGAGCAAACATAGAAGTGTTTGCCTAGACGCCCTATGAGAAGCCTGGCATCGACCCTGAGGTCACATGTCATAGACTTAATGTAGGTAGGTCGGTTAAACCTGTCATTCAACGAGCAAGAAGGCCGACATTATTACATGTGGAGGCCGTTGAGGAGGAAGTCGATAAACTGCTGGAAGCCCAGGCCATCAGGGAGGTGAACTACCCTACCTGGCTATCCAATATAGTAGTTGTGAAAAAGAAGAATGTGAAGTGAAGGGTCTGCATGGACTTCATCAGCCTGAATAAGGCTCGTCCCAAGGATAGTTTCCCCCTGCCTAAAATTGACCAACTGGTGGATGCTACTTCAGGACATGGGAGGATGAGCTTCCTGGATGCTTACACGGGGTACCATCAGATTGTAATGTATCTTCTAGATGAAGAGAAGACCACATTTATCACCCCAAAAGGGCTTTACTGCTACAGAGTGATGCCTTTCGAGTTGAAGAATGCAGGGGCAACCTATCAGAGGCTGGTAACCAAGATGATTAAACATCTGATTGGCAGGACAGTAGAGGTCTACATTGATGATATGGTCGTGAAGACCAAAGAACCTGAGAACTACTTGGCCGACTTGAAGGCAATCTTTGACATCCTAAGAACATATCGACTCCAACTTAATGCTTCAAAATGTGCATTTGGAGTTGGGTCCGGTTAGTTTCTAGCATACTTGGTCACTAAAAGGGGCATTGAAGCAAGCCCAGATCGGATCAAGGCCATTCTAGACTAGAAGAGCCCGACATTAGCCAAGCAAGTACAAATATTAATTGGAAAAGCTGCAGCCCTAAATAAGTTCATTAGCCGCAGCTCGGACAAGTGCAAACCATTTTTTAGTTTGCTAAAGAAGGCTACTGAGTTTTTATGGACAGAAGAATGCGAGGTCGCCCTGGCCGACTTGAAAAAATAATTGACAACAGCACCGGTTTTGTCAACTCTAGTGCTAGGAGAGGAATTATTCCTATACTTGGCAGTTTCAGAGCACGCAGTAAGCGCAGCTGTAATCCGAGAAGAGGAGAGAGAGTAGAAGGCAGTTTACTATGTGAGTAAAACTCTAGTAAGTGCAGAGACTAGGTACCCGCCCTTAGAGAAATTAACGTTAGCCTTGGTGATGGCCTCCAAAAAACTAAATCACTACTTCTAAGCTCACAAAATGGTGGTGCTGACTGAGCATCCTTTGAAGTCCCTGTTGCAGCATGGGGATCTGATAAGAAGAGTAGACAGATGGGCGGTAGTGCTGGGCCAATACGACTTGGAGTTCAGGCCAAAAACAGCAATCAAGGGCCAGATCTTAGCCGACTTGGTGGCCGAGTTCACCCCTGGTGCCATCCCACGCCGGGCTCCGTTGAGCCGTGGCTTAGGGTGTCCAAGGAATAGGAAGACACCCAGTTGGGGTTAAGAAACCCCACACCAGCAGAGTAGAAGAAAGCAGAAAAATCGAAACCTTACGATATCTACATTGGTGACTCCTTCCGCCTGTTTGTCGACAGAAGTTGAAACCGACAAGGAGCAGGGGCGGGGGTGGTTTTGATATCGCCGAATGAGCGAATGATAGAGCAATCAATCTGTTTGGGGTTCAAGGCCTCAAACAATGAAGTAGAGTTTGATGCACTAAAATTTCTTAGATTAATTCCAAGTAATTAAATTAAATAATGCAGCGGATTAAAATAAAAGATGTAGATAAATATCTAAAGCGTACATAGAAATTATTATTTATGTAATGATGTAACATCAGTCAGATAATGGTTAGAAGAAGAAGAAAAAAAAATGATATCCATATCAAATTTGAGGTTCTGATCTACAGGGTGAAACCATCATTCTTTAAATTTCTTCACCTTAAAGGGGTTTTAACAGCTATAAGCACATGGTAGAGTGAGAAATATTATACTGAGAGCATGAGGGTATAAAATTAGCATGGATAATTATTTAGGCTAAACGATGAATAGGTTGGTTCGAATAAATTATTTTTAATAATAGACATATAACACAAAATCATATAAACAAAATAATTATAACCACGGTACAGAACAGAACAGAGGGTTAATGGATCCATGACAGATAGAGGGTCACGAAGTGACTAATCAGAGGACCAAAGGTTATTTAAGTCCCCCAAGGCATGGGACTGTCAAAGGGTCACTAAAGTGACAATTTAGAGGGCCAGTAATTATTTAAGTCCCCAAGACATGGGACCTCCGTGGTGGTACTTATTCAAAACAAATGTTTATAAAATCATTGTCAAATATTTTCTAAAATTTAAAAAAACATATCCATGAGTTTCAATTTAAGCCAATAGAGTTCAGAAAATAATCCACGTAATTGAAGCATTAATATAACCATAAAACATAAATTATATAAAATAATTCGTGGTAACTCAAAACATTCATAAAATATATTATGATGACTCAAGGTATAATATTACTCACCTTATTATTAACCCTTAGCCTTTATTTCCCTATTATTGCTTACTAGTATACTGTTCTTGTTTTGAATCTATATATCTCTTTCTTGTTTCTTTCTGAAGCTTAGTGACTCACTATTTATAGGGGTAATGTACACAGTCATGTGGTAAATTTTGCCACCACGTGTCACTCAAACCACTTGCCATCTGCTTTTTCCCTAGATGACTTATCCAGGTGCTTATCCTAGCTAAATATGCATATTCACCACCCTATGTGCTAGGGTGGTGCCATGTCGTGAATATCCCATTTTTTTTTTTTTAACATTTCACTTTATTAACCATTCAATATACACTCCATATATATATATATATATATATATTTGTGATATTTATTTAGGGTGTCACAACTAATTGTAGGACTACGGCTCGTAGTAGCCATAGAAGCTGATTAGATGGTAATCTATTGTGACTCCCAACTTATTGTGAATCAAGCAACAGGCGAGTATGCAGCCCGAGATGAAAGAATGATAGCCTATGTCAAAGAGGTTGTCAAGTTGTTAGCATCATTCCAAGATTTTCGGCTACAACAAGTTAGCCGAGATGATAACAGTCATGCCGATGCCCTGGCTAACTTGGCTAGTGCAATAAAGCCAAGGGAGCCAAGGACAATCATGGTTGACTATTTAACAAGACTAAGTGTGGAACCTCAGATAACAAAATATGAGGCAATGTGCATAGAAATGGGTCCAAGCTGGATAGATGTAATAGTGATATTCTTTAGGGATAACAAGTTGCCAGAAGAGAGAAGAAAGGCACATAAGACCAGGCTGAAGTCGGTCAAGTTTTACCTATCAACAGAAGGCCACTTATACAGAAGATCCTTCACCGGACCTCTACTTCGGTGTGTGCATCCATCTCAGGTAGAGGACTTCTTATATGAGATCCCTGAAGGGGTTTGTGGAAGCCATGCTGGAGTCATATCACTTGCTCATAGAGCCATAACTTAGGGGTATTGGTGGCCCTACATGCAGAAGGATGTTGAGGCCTATGTCAGGAAGTGTGAGAAGTGTCAAAGGTTTGCACCTTTGATACATCAGCCAACAACAGATTTGAACCCAGTATCCAATCCTTGGCCATTTGCCCAGTGGGGTATAGATCTTGTTGGGCAGTTGCCCTAGGCAACTAGACAAAGGAAGTTCCTACTAGTAGCAACTGACTACTTCACAAAATCAGTAGAGGCTGAGCCCCTTGCGAAAATTTGAGATATTGATGTGAAAAATTTCATCTAGAAGAACATAATCATCGGGTTTGGGATTCCAAGAGCTATCATAGCGAATAATGGCACCCAATTTGATTGTAAGCTGATTAAAAGTTTTTGTGCCAAGTACAAAATTAAGAACTATTACTCTACACATAGTTTCCCCCAAAGTAATGGCCAGGCATAAGCATCCAACAAAACCATCAAGGATGGGATCAAGAAGAGGCTAGAAGCAGCCAAAGGAAGATGGGTGGAAGAATTGCCCAATGTGCTTTGGGCATATTGGCCTACGCCGAGAAGATCTACTAGCGAATCACCTTTTAGCAGTTATCCCACTAGAGGTCGGCATCCCTGGAATCAGAACCCAGGGAGTGGAGAATAGGACCAATGAAGCATACTTGGCCCGAGATCTGGACCTAGTAGAAAAGAGAAGAGAGAAAGCATCAATTCAGATAGGGACATATCAGCAGCAGCTTGTTAGGGCTTACAACAAGAAAATCAACCCAAGAGAGTTCAAGATTGGGGACTTGGTCCTAAGAAAAGTTGTCGGCAAGAATAAGGATCCTAGGGAGGGCAAACTTGGCCCAAACTGGGAAGGACCTTACTGAATCATCTCGGTTGCCTGCAATGGAGCATATCAGCTTGAAGACAATGATGGCAAAGAGTTGACAAGACCTTGGAACACTTACAATTTGAAGTTTTTTTTATCATTAGCCTTTTGAGATTTATGTAATTTATTAGATGAAGCTTTAATAAAACGTTAGCTCGATTTTGTTTTCATATATTATTGTTGACACTTGTTTGATAGGACTAAAATAGTCTTATGATGAGGTTTCTGATTGAAACATGACGAGCAACTTAGACTTGTTATATGGCAGAGTTGAATTATACTTACATATGATAGAGTTGAATTAAGTTGATGATGTTTCTGATTGAAACATAATGAGTAACTTAAACTTGTTATATGGCAGAGTTAAATTATACTTACATATGATAGAGTTGAACTAAGTTGATGATGTTTCTGATTAAAACATAATGAGTAACTTAGACTTGTCATATGGCAGAGTTGAATTATATTTGCATATGATAGAGTTAAACTAAGTTGATAATGTTTCTGATTGTAACTTAGACTTGTTATATGGCAGAGTTGAATTATACTTGCATATGATAAAGTTGAACAAAGTTAATAATGTTTCTAATTGAAACATGATGAGTAACTTAGACTTGCCATATTGGCAGAGTTAAACTAAGTTGAATAAAAACAGACTGGCCATGTTGGCCAAATTGAACTAAGTTTGCTCTAATTAGATTAATAGAGAAACCAAGGTTGAACACTTCAACTAGTCTTTGTTTGAATCTGACGCATGCTTAATGTGAACTTAAAGGGTACTTAGGTTCACATTAGGGGGTAGGGAATAGGAGTGATAAATAAGCTTGAAGGCTTGGTACTTGTTGAAATTTTTAGACGAATTTACAGTTAGAATGGGCTTGACACGTATGAAATTTTAGAGTAATTTACAAGTTGAACTATATTTGCATATGATAGAGTTGAACTAAGTTGATAATGTTTCTGATTGAAACATGATGAGTAACTTAGACTTGTTATATGGCAAAATTGAATTATACTTGCGTATGATAGAGTTGAACAAAGTTGATAATGTTTTTAATTGAAACATGATGAGTAACTTAGACTTGCCATATCGGCAAAGTTAAACTAAGTTGAATAAAAACAGACTAGCCATGTCGGCCAAATTGAACTAAGTTTGCTCTAATTAGATTAATAGAGAAACCAAGGTTGAACACTTCAGCTAGTCTTTGTTTGAATCTGACGCATGCTTAATGTGAACTTAAAGGGTACTTAGGTTCACATTAGGGGGTAGGGAATAGGAGTGATAAATAAGCTTGAAGGCTTGGTACTTGTTGAAATTTTTAGACGAATTTACAGTTAGAATGGGCTTGACACGTGTCAAATTTTAGAGTAATTTACAAGTTGAAGTTAGTTGAGGTAATAAGGAAAGGGGTATCCAAGGAATTTATTACCCGAGATATCCAACCAAGCAGTCAAGCTTGAAAAGGTTGGAAAGGCTAGAAGACAACAAGTACAAGTAAGGAAGCACCACTTGTTAAGTGTTGGCTGAGAAAAACAATCAAGGTTTAAATCCGAGGTGGCTAACTAAGGATAACTCCGATGTAATACTTATATGATATGTTCTAAACCGAAGTGATTTCATAGAATACACTTGGAAGAAGTAGAAAAATATTCTAAGTATAGGAAGCACGCAAGGCATAAAGAGAAAAGCAGTAAACATGAATGAAAATAGCATTCAACACTTAGCCGAAAGAAACCATGCATTCATAGAAGAAATTGTTTTAAAGACAAAAAGGCACTTCGGCCTGGCCTAGAAGATTGCTTGTTTAGATACAATGTTACAACTGCTTAAAAGTAAAAAAGAAAAGTACAAAGAGTAGAAAATCCTAAGTACTTGCATCCCCAACATTTTCCTCAGCCTGTTCTACCTCGATGATAGGCGTTGTTTCAGCCTCGGCAGGTAGCTGGGCAGACCTTTCGGCTTGGATTTCAGTATCGATTTCGAGTAAAGTTTGGTCTAGAATTTTCTTGGCTGAAGCGATCTCGGCCTCAGAAGTAAGTTTCCCAGTGGAGGTGTCTTTTGAAACCACGTCCACATCCTCTCCGGTCAAATCTAGGGATTGATCGTTAAGGGTTGGGGACTTGGCCACAGCAACAACCTCGACTTGGGTACTAGTCTCTTCCTCGGCCTCTACCTCTTCCTCTTTGTCGACCTAGGCGTCGGATGCATCCTGAGAAGTTGGGAAAGGAACTGATAATTTGGTAAGATTTTAGAGTGGCGAATCAAGGGGCACCACCAACTTATCAAGAGCAACCACCTAGCCCAACTAGAGACCCCTGTTGCAGGCTAAGTTGACTTGTCCTTTATATTGATCTCGGACGGTGGCTTGGCCTTCTTCGAAAGCCTTCTCATCGGCCGCTTTGGCCTCGGCCGCCTTCGAATCAAGAGCCTCGATGAGCTTGGCCTCGAATTCTGCTGCCTTAGCCTTGGCAACCTCAACATCGGCCTTTTTAGCCTCGGCAATAGCCTCAGCAACTTCATCTTTGGCCTTGGCTTGGCCTAGCGTAACCTTGGCAGCCTTGGCCTGGTCCATGAAATTTCTGTTGCTAGCCTCGGCTTTATTCAGTGAAGAAAGGAGCTTAGCAGCCTCTTAGGTTTTATTCACCAACTCCTTCCTCGTCATCTCAATCTTGACCATGTGCGAGTGTGCATGCTGGATGACCTGCAAGAAATAAAACAGATTAGTAGAATTTTAGTTAAGTATTGGAAAGCTTTAAAAAAAGTGCAGCAGGAAACTTACCAAGACCAAGTGCTGCATCATTAGGCCGAAGTTCTCGTATTTATGGAGATCAGCCATATGGTTCATGTCTACTGGGAGGAGGAAAACCATTAACAAGGCAGCGCCAACCTTAATGTTCTCAATCGCACTGTCGCTAGCTGTCAAAGGCCAGACTCCAACCATGACCTCGGGCGCCCAAGTCTGATCGCGTGGGAAGCTGCTACTACCCTGTGGGCAGTCATACTTTTGATTTTTTGTTGGTGGGGTTTTTGGAGTTTCAGCCTCAGCTGGCCTTTTTTCAATGGCAGTTGAGCATGTCTTAATCTCGACCAACTTGGAGATTGACAAGTGTCCTCAGAGTTGACCTGAGTCACTACTACCTTGGCCTTAGCCTTCTTCACCCTCTTAGGCTTTTGCTTGGACTAGGATAGAGAAGAGGAGGACTAAACAACCACTACCCCAGGGATGTTAGCAAGAAGATCTTCAACGATGGCTGGTTTGCGGCCCATCTCGTCGGCTATTGCAGTGATGGTAACCTTGGTACCAAAATGAATAATTGGAAGGGCAATGGGGGGGGGGTTTGAAGGGTCAATTTTCGAGAAGTCAAGACCTTCTAGTTCTGCCTACAGGGACGTTTACAGGAGCTCGGTGTCGGCGCTAGCGTTGGGCTGGATGAATTAATTGAAGAGCAGAGGTTGATGGTTGTAGACACCCCATTTTTGACTGCCCGCAAGATTTAGGTGCATGGTTCGATACACTCAATGATGAAAGTTGAATTGTGAATTCACAGCGATTCGTATTTGTGGGAGCCGAATAAATAGAAGAGTTAGAAGGGATGTATTCCAGAAGTCAGAGACTGTTCGGCTCCGTTCTAATCAACTAAGATGCCGAATACATTGAGATCGCCGAATAGACGGGGAGTTGTATGTGGGAATAAACAAAAGGATAATAAGTAAAAAGTGGGCTCTGGACCCGAGGTCCAGAGAATGAGTATAAATACAAGAGCTTCAGATTTAGAAAGGTATGTAAGAATCACTTCACTAAACTTAGTAAACAAGCTTTCTTGAGTATAAGAACTGACTTGCCCGTCAGAGTGCTAACCCCGGCACCCCCGACCGAAATGTTAGTCTTTGCAGGTGACTAGCTGAGGATCAAGAGCGTCTCCCAGGATCTGAAGAGTATTTCCAGAATCACTTCCCCACAATTGGTGCCGTCTGTGGGAATACTCGAGTACATCCATGGAAGGCGTGACTCAAGATCCTCCGATAGCCACCGATGCGATCACACAGAGAGTCGACCTCACTCCGGCAAATACGCTCGAGAAGGAAATCATCACTACAAGGCGTGCCTTGAATGTCGATTCACCAACGGCTTCAGCACAGGAGACGATGCTCGCCATCATGGAACGAGCCAAACAGACCAAACGCAGTTTAGACAACATCATCGCTGAGAACGAGCGCTTTCGCCGCGATCTGGCCTTGGAAATAACAAAGTCCAAACAAACAGCGCACCAGGTTCCTGAGCGACCCCCAAGGGCAGGCGATCTATGGTCTCGGGCCCGACGGCAAAACACCGACGCTCATTGTGCTTCAGCCGATTACTTTGAGGAGTTGACAAAAGACGAACGTCTCCAGCAGAGTGTTCCGCATGATAACATCCATATGATATATAGCCTGCCGAAAGCCCCAGCCGTACATGCAATCCAGTCCCTCCCAGGCCCCCAGCAGCAACTCACGCCAGCAAAGCGACCCCGAGAATCGCCAAGCATCACCTTCGACGACTCTGATTTGATCGGCGTAACACTCCCTCACATCGATCAATTGGTTGTCGCGTTACGCGTAAACCGGTTCACCGTCGAACGCGTTCTTATAGACCAGGGTATCACTTCGGAGGTTATGTATTATAAAACCTTCATCAAACTCGGGTTCAACGAATCGGACTTGACTCCGGCCCCCTATCCACTGTTCGGCTTCAATACCAATCCCGAATACCCACTGGGAAAGATCAGCCTGCCCGTTCGGGCGGGTTCCAGAACGGTGGATGTAGAATTCCTGGTCGTCCGGCTGCCATCGCCGTACAATCTCATCATGGGGCGATCGTGGTTGCATACCTTGCAGGCCGTCCCAAGCACCTACCATCAATTGTTACGTTTCCCAACGGAGCACGGCATTGAGCAGATCCGGGGCTCCCAAAAATCGGCACAGGCATGTTACCTCCTGGCCGCCAAAATGCCAAAGGAATTGCAGGTAAACTCCATTGAGGTACCCAATCGGGAAATCCTGGATGACATCGGGCGGCAGCCAAGTGAAAAGGCCACAGAAGGTTTAGACCGAGTTGACATCGATGGAAGCCCGGAAAAGTTCTTCATGATCGGCACCTCTTTAAATCAAGCCGATAGACAGCAGCTGATCTCCTTTCTACTCGCCAACCTCGACGTCTTTGCGTGGTCTCTGTACAAGATGCCGGGTATAGACCCATCAGTTTCACAACACCACCTGAACGTCGACCCCACATATAAGCCGATCATTCAGAAAGGCCGTCGGTCTGCCGCAGAGCACACTGCTGCTGTTATAGAAGAGGTCGACAGACTGCTTGACGCCGGGACAATTAGAGAAGTCACCTACCCCACGTGGCTCTCCAATACAGTGGTTGTGAAGAAGAAAAATGGAACTTGGCGAGTGTGCGTTGACTTCACGGATCTGAACAAAGCTTGCCCCAAGGACTGCTTTCCCTTACCCAGAATTGACCAACTCGTCGATGCAACGGCGCGCCACCCCAACGCATGAGTTTCCTCGATGCTTACAGAGGCTACCATCAGATCACCCTGCATCCAGATGACCAGGACAAAACTGCATTCCTCACCCCAAGAGGAACCTACTGCTACAAAGTTATGCCTTTTGGACTGAAGAATGCAGGGGCAACTTACCAAAGACTGGTCACCGCTATGTTCAAAGAACACCTCGGCCACACTATGGAAGTCTACATCGACGATATGGTGGTCAAGTCCAAAGAAGAACAGGATCACATAGCCGATCTAGAGAAGACATTCGGCATCTTGCGCAAATACAGAATGAAACTGAACGCCTCCCAGTGCGCGTTTGGAATCGGCTCCGGCAAATTCCTGGGATATATCGTCAACCACCGTGGAATCGAAGCCAACCCGAGGCAAGTCACAGCGATCTTGGAACTCGGTTCCCCCCGATCAGTGAAAGAAGTCCAAAAGTTGATGGGGATGGCCGCTGCACTCAATAGATTCATCAGTCAATCAACAGACCGTTGCAGACAATTCTTCCAGACGCTACGTCAAGGCAAAGCTTTTGAATGGTCCGCCGAATGCGAAGCAGCTTTCACCGGGCTCAAGACTTACCTCCGGTCAGTACCTCTCTTGACAACACCCGCTGCCGGTGATCCCCTCATTCTGTATCTGGCAGTCTCCGATAGGGCCGTCAGCGCCGTACTATTAAAAGAAGAGGAAGGGCAGCAACGGCCAGTGTATTACGTGAGCAAGGCAATGGTCGATGCCGAGACACGTTATCTTCCTCTGGAAAAACTCATCCTAGCCTTGGTCATGGCAGCAAGAAAACTGATGCACTACTTCCAGGGACATAGCATTGGGGTGATAACAGATTATCCCCTCTGATCAGTACTACGGAGTGCAGAAGCATCAGGACGTGTTTCAAAATGGACTCTTGAACTCGGCCAATATGACATTCAGTTTTTACCCAAAATCACAATCAAGGGACAGGTGCTGGCCGACTTTGTTGCCGAATTCACAGGCGGGCTTTCCGACCTTAAACCCGCCGACGCTCTTCCAAAGGCTGAAGTTCGATCAAAGCCGAACTGAAGAATTTATGTCGGGGATATTTGGCAGCTATACTGTGATGGATCGTCTAACCAACGGGGCTGCGGCGCAGGCGTAGTAATCATGTCTCCCGACGGCGCAGTAATAGAGCAGGCCGTCAAGCTTGGCTTCGAAGCATCAAATAACGAGGCCGAGTATGAAGCCCTCTTAGTCGGTCTATGAAATGCACATATTCTCGGCGCTCGGCGATTGCTAGTGTTTTGTGACTCAAAATTGGTAATCAACCAGCTAAAGGGGGAGTACGCCGCAAAAAACGACCGTATGGCGGGCTATATGAAAACGGCCAACTCTTTGCTAACGAAGTTTGACCATTACGAACTGAACCAAATAACACGTGATCAGAACACACACGCAGATGCCTTGGCATGCCTAGCCTCCGCCATCAATTCTGAGCTCAAACGGACTATTGAAGTAGGTTTTATCCCGGAGCCGAGTATTGGCCCTTCGGAGGAAGCCCACGTCAATGTTATAGAATCCGCATCAAGCTGGATGGACCCCATTGCCGGATTCCTCTCTTCTGAACAACTCCCAGAGGACAAAAAAGAAGCACACAAGCTGCGCAATAAGGCCTTGCGATACTATTTGGATCCACAAGGAGGGCTTTATAAAAAGTCCCTCTCCGGTCCCTATTTGGAATGCGTACACCCGGATAAAGTGAAGGAGCTTCTAACTGAGATACATGAGGGTAGTTGTGGTGCCCACTCTGGCCAACAAAACCATCTTGGACGGCATCAAAAAGAGGCTGGAAAGAGCTAAAGGCAAATGGGTCGAAGAATTGCCGAGTGTATTGTGGGCGCATCGCACAACACCGAGGAGGTCCACCGGAGAAACGCCGTTTGCTCTATGCTTCGGAACCCAAGCAATCTTACCCCTGGAAATCGGCCTCCCGACTTTGAAATCGCAAGCCTTTGACACGGGTCAAAATGACATGATGCTCGCCCTGGACCTGGATCTAATTGAGGAATGAAGAGACCGCGCCCTGGCCTCCATGGCACGGTATCAGCAGCAGCTCGCTAAGTCGTACAATCAACGAGTTCAGTTGCGCCGTTACACTCCAGGAGAGCTGGTCCTGAAGAAAGTACTTCCAGCCGACCGAAGACCGGTCGACGGAAAGCTGGGTCCGAACTGGGACGGCCCCTATCAAGTAGACTCCATTGCAGGAACAGGGGCATATCGGCTCTCGGACATGTCAGGAAGAAGCCTGCCACGGCCTTGGAATTCAACGCATCTACGAAAATTTTACCAATGACTCGATTTGTGGGCTTGGTACTTGTACATACTCTGTTGAAATACAAAAGTTTCTCGTTTTTATGCCTCAGCTCATACGCTTCTTAAGGGCCGAATAAGTCTCCGGATTCGGAGCGCCCTTCGTGGATACCACGATTGGCCAAACAAGTCTCCGGATTCGGAGCGCCCTTTGGGTGAATGACATCTAAGGGCCGAATAAGTCTCTGGATTCGGAGCGCCCTTCGTGGATACCACAATTGGCCAAACAAGTCTCCGGATTTGGAGCGCCCTTTGGGTGAATGACATCTAAGGGCCGAATAAGTCTTCGGATTCGGAGCACCCTTCGTGGATACCACGATTGGCCAAACAAGTCTCCGGATTCGGAGCGCCCTTTGGGTGAATGACATCTAAGGGCCGAATAAGTCTCCGGATTCGGAGCGCCCTTCGTGGATACCACGATTGGCCAAACAAGTCTCCGGATTCAGAGCGCCCTTTGGGTGAATGACATCTAAGGGCCGAATAAGTCTCCGGATTCGGAGCGCCCTTCGTAGATACCATGATTGGCCGAATAAGTCTCCAGATTCAGAGCACCCTTCATGGGGATCACGATTTAACTGACCAACTATATGGTTCCTAATTGGAGCCGATCGACGCATATTCGAACGTTTACATCACGCCATACAAAAGTTGATAATAAATTGAGATAAGGCGTTTAATTACGCGCAAAACATTTCAAAAGCTGCTAATAAAGTAATTCTATTTATTCACAGCTAAGTCTGTTTCAACATTATGGCCCACTAAGTCGGCGTCTTCGTCGTCGCTTCTCTCAATTTCGAACTCGGGATACGGCAGGTAATGCCGATGATATAGGGGCGAGGCCGAATTTATGCCCACTTGCCCAAGAGCTTCCACGGTTTGAAGGGCCTTGATTTAGCCATGCTTGAAACCACGATTTTCGTATCCGCAGACTTCCTCAGCTAGGTCTGGTTTGGTCTTCTTGATCCCGGCCTTCAAGCTGTCCTGATATCCTCTTTCATAACCCGAGGCCTCTCGCTTCGCTCTCTCCCCCACGCTTTTCGCTTGACCGGCCACCACCGACTCGGCCGCTCGAACACTCTTCAGCTCCCGAAGCTCACTCTCAGCCTTTTTCGCGCGAGCCTCCAGACTACGATTCCTTTCGTTGTTTTTCTCACTCTCATGTCGGGCTTCGCGCAGACGCACCCCGACTTCATAAGCGCTATACAGTCCCTTGACAGCCCCATGTATGCCATCCCGAAATACTTCGAAATCTCGACGTCCGACCATCGACTGTTGGACCTCCGGCGGAAAAATCTGTCGAGTGAACTCGACTGCCACATCTGGGTCTTTAATTATAGAATCCGCCTCTGTCATTGGTCTATTCTTCACGAAAACCGCAAAACTCAACGGTCGTGGCACCGCGTCAGGCTTAACTTGCGGTCGTGGGCACGAGGAATCTCCCCGTTGTCCGTCCTTTCGGGCTGATCTGCTTCGACGACTAGGGGGCGCTGTTTTTCCTGATCCATGGATGCTCTTTTTCCCGTGTGAATAGGCTCGCTTCTGGGTTTCATTTTGACCTCTAAACCCAGCCAATGTTGGCCCCTGCCAGGTTTGGATCAAGCCTGAATGGAAGTGAGTCGAGCTGTTGGCATGAACTCGCCCATTTATTCTGGGGTACATGCAGCTCCCCCGAGGAAACGTCAGAGAGACTGAGCGCCAAACGTCGGGTGCCCCTCAGCCAGCCCACGACTCAGAGCCATCGACTCATTCGGTTCCTTAGGCTCGCGCCCTGACTAAGGCAATGGCAGATTCATTAATCTAGTCGACTATATTTCAAGCGCTATTGCCGGTTAACCTAAGATCGCTGGGGCAAGGGCAGATTCATTAATATAGCCGGCTATGTTTTCAAGTGATATCACCGAGTAATTTATGCCTCAGCCAGCCCACGACTCAGAGCCATCGGCTCATTCGGTTCCTCAGGCTCGCGCCCTGACTAAGGCAAGGGCAGATTCATTAATCTAGTCGGCTATATTTCAAGCGATATCGCCGAGTAATTTATGCCTCAGCCAGCCCACGACTCAGAGCCATTGGCTCATTCGGTTCCTCAGGCTCGCGCCCTGACTAAGGCAAGGGCAGATTCATTAATCTAATCGGCTATATTTCAAGCAATATCGCCGAGTAATTTATGCCTCAGCCAGCCCACGACTCAGAGCCATCGGCTCATTCAGTTCCTCAGGATCGCGCCCTGACAAAGGCAAGGGCAGATTCATTAATCTAGTCGGCTATATTTCAAGCGCTATTGCCGGTTAACCTAAGATCGCTGGGGCAAGGGTAGATTCATTAATCTAGCCGGCTATATTTTCAAGCGATATCGCCGAGTAATTTATGCCTCAGCCAGCCCACGATTCAGAGCCATCGGCTCATTCGGCTTCGCGGGCTCGTGCCCTGCCTAAGGCAAGGGCAAATTCCTTAATTCGATCGTCCGGGCTTAAAATTAAGTAATATCATTCTTCACCAGCAAAGTTGAGCACAACTCATGACATTTTATATATGCAAAATAAATGAGCTACAAGCCCGGACAAAAATGTCTGACAAAACAATTGTAACAATACATCTGTGAAATCCTAATACATTTGTGAAATCCTAACAGTCAAATGCCCAGCTCAGCCTTCGGAATCAGTCTCCAACGGCTCGACATCCACTTGCTCATACGGCACTGGCATAGTCAGTGAAACTCCAGCTGCTGCAAGGGCTTTGCGCCAGCCATGTTTGAACCCCCTGTTTTCGAACTGAGGGACTTGGTCCACATATTCGACGAGCCCAACATCTTTCCCGGCTTCGAATACTTTGGAAGCAGCCGCCTTCATTTCAGCCAACTCAGCCTCCAGGCTGGCAACCGCCTTTTGGGACAATCTCAGTGCCGCTTCGCTCGCGTCCGTCTTCTTCTCGGCGTCCGCTCGGGATTGATCTGCAATGCGGGCCTTCTCTACCTCGGCCTCGGCCCAAGAAGCTTCCTTGTTCGCTCTCAAAACTGCATCCTCGGCCCTCTTCCTCTGGCCCTCCACTTGCTTTCGTAAGCGGCCAATCTGTTTCACGGCGTCGAGATGCCGACGTCCCATATCGGCTATCCTTCTGACGGTCTACAAAGGAAGAACCCAAAATCATAACCTCAACAGTACTCGGATAAAGTGAAGAAAAGTCAGAATACTACCAGAAGTGCCGATTGCGCGGCTAGAACTGTCGCATTCAGATCTGGTTCAACCCGAAAAGCCTCCATATCAGACGGCAACGACACAGACGTAGCCACACCGAATGCGACTTCTGGATCTTTAAGCGCCGAAGCGTTAGAGGGAACCGGCATATCCTTTACCATTGGACGAATGACAAAAGGAACAACCTCATTAGATCCCTCCAATCGAGGACGCTTACCACCTTGTTTGTCTGAACCGGCCTTGAGGTCAGCAGAGCGTTTCTCTGCCTTTTCCCCAACTTTTTGGCCGACTTCCCCGGCCAACGGAGATTCGGCATTCTGACCTTTTTCCTTCTCCTCTACAACCCCCAAGGACTCTGATTCGGCAACAGGGAGAGGGAGTCGAGATTCGGTGGCGGGCGGTATTTCAGATGAAAGGCCCTATGCTCTTCGCCGTGCGGCTAACCTCTCCGCATTCGCCTTTTTGGCAAGCTTTGTCAGACTCAATCCGGCCATACCCGCAGAGTCTATGATGGGAAGATCCTCTAAGCGTTGAAGAACGTCGGCAGAAGGAAGATCCCCTGGTCCCGATGTAAACAGAGGATCGGCGGAATCCAATACCTCCTCAGAGTGGGTCTTGGATTGATCTGATTCGGAAATATCAGCTACCTCATTTCGCTCCGAATCGGACCCTTCAAAGCCTACCTGCCTCAAGTTTTTGAAGTCGGACAGAATAAGAGCGGTAAGGGAATCTTCGCCCTTCGGAATTGGTATGTTTTCCGCCGCCGAGAAGGTTGTGTATGTCGGCTCGTAACAAAGCGGAATGTGAGCTGCCCTCCCCTGTTTCTGAAGGCTTCAACGGCCGAAATACCTGAGAGCAACCCTAATATTTGAAAGAACGGCGTCGTGGGTTGAAGATAGTACTTTTTTCAAACCCCTCCCTGCACAAGACGAAGCCGCAAGATTTCAATGGAATAGGTTTCACAATAAAAATGAACACATAACAAAAACAAGGAAATACTCGGCGACCTGGCTCGCCCCTCCGTCTGGGAATAAGGTCAACACGATCCTCTCCTTCACTAAATTCCCAGTTACCCTGGACAACGACCATAACATCATCAACTCTTTTCCCAGAGCTGGAAAGCATAGTGATTAGTTGATGATCGGTGTCCTTAGCTCTAAGGAAATAACGCCCTTGCCGACCGGAAGACTTAGCCAAGGCATAGCAGTGCCAGATAGCCGGAATGCCAAGGTTAATTCCAAGACAAAGATTCAACGCTACAATCCCCATTATAATTCTAAAGAAATTCACGTTAGGTTGAGAAGGGATTAAATCCCAATGGCGAAGCACAGCCCTTAGGAATGGGTGTAGAGGGAAGCGGACTCCACCCTCTGCGATTGACAAGAGAGGAAAGACGAACGTGGTGTCGTCCTCCCTTTCCATGTCAAGGGTGCCGTCTGCCAAAAGTGACAGACGGACGTCATCAGGAATACAGAAATGGCGTCTAAAACCAGCAATTCGATCTGATGAGAGGAGGTCTTTCAAATGTTTCGCCATACCCTACAGTTGACACAGATGTGCCAAAGAATAAACGGGGAATAGTTCTCGAAGCAAAGAAGTGGATAACTTACAGAGGATGAAGAAGATATTGGAGGAGATAAAATTGCAAGAACGATCCAAAAGGCAACCCAGCGACCAGTATCACGGAATGCGAATCCGAAGGGACGCCAATCTTTAAAATCGTAATGAATAGATATGTACGAAGAGGCGGGAAGTCGGTACGACAACCAAAAGGGGGCGTACTTAGACGTGTGCTTCGTAGGCCCAACCACCAAAATTTTGGTTCTGAGTATTCAAAATTCGGAACGAAGCACTCCAGCCAACATACGTTGGGAAAATGCTTGGGGGGCAATTGTGGGAGCCGAATAAATAGAAGAGTTAGAAAGGATGTATTCCAGAAGTCAGAGACTGTTCGGCTCCGTGCTAATCAACTAAGATGCCGAATACATTGAGATCGCCAAATAGACGGGGAGTTGTATGTGGGAATAAACAAAAGGATAATAAGTAAAAAGTGGGCTCTAGACCCGAGGTCCAGAGAATGAGTATAAATACAAGAGCTTCAGATTTAGAAACGTATGTAAGAATCACTTCACTAAACTTAGTAAATAAGCTTTGTTGAGTATAAGAACTGACTTGCCCGTTGGAGTGCTAACCCCGGCACCCCCGACCGGAGTGTTAGTCTTTGCAGGTGACTAGCTGAGGATCAAGAGCGTCTCCCAGGATCTGAAGAGTATTTCCAGAATCACTTCCCCACAGTATTCAATCAAGCTCTCAAAATAACCTTAAATCTTCAACATTTACCTTGTTTGAACCTATGAGTTTCATTTTTGGACCATTTTCCACTCTGAGTTAATTTTGAATCAAAAAAATAGAGGAGGGCATCAAAGCCCGGCCGTACATCAGTGATGGCCGGCCGGCCCTTGGTGGCGAAAAACACTATTCTGGGCGGGAGCCCACTAGCTGTCTATTTTTGAAGATATTTATCACTTTTGAGCTCGAATTCTATAAAAACGAAGTTGTGTGATTGTTTTGAGGGTTGAACAAAATTTAGAGAGCCTATATACACCTTGAGAGCTCCTCCCTCCTCCTTCTTCCATTGCAAGCAACCTTTGAGCTAACCTAACTTCCTTGTATCATCTCTATACTTCATATACAACCTTGTCTCACCACCTTAGAGTCTTGGTTGATCTTCGAGAAGCATAATTCAAGCTTCAGAGTGGGTCGAAACCAAGTTTGGATCACAAACAACAAGCTTACCCCTTGAAAGGTATAAGCTTGTTTTCTTCTCTCTTGCTTTCATTTCTTTCATTTGCTTCATAATTTGAAGAGCTACCAAAAGGATAGAGAGCTTGCTCTTTCTACACCTTTACCCATAGCTCAAACCCTTCATTTTCCATTCTTTTTCTTTGATATCTACACTGATTTTCAAAGGGCCAAAAATCATGTTTTGAAGTTTCAAAAGTGGAGGGGTTACTAGCCTTCATTGTTTTCTTTATTGTCTAGCTTTTTAGACTATTTTCATTAACTTTTAGCCTCTATTTTTCATATGTTAAGGGCTGTTTTTGGGGCTGTCCAAGCCTTTTACATTGGTTCATGCTTTGTTTAGTTCATTTGTTGTCTCATAAGTTAGCATACACAGCTTGTTGCATGTTATTCTACATTTTCTTCAATTTATTTCCATGTTTAAGAGTCTAAGTTTAAACAATCAATCCACCATCCATCTCTTTCATGCTTGAGAATGATTTTAACCGATTGAGGTTGCTCAAAACACGTAAGAGAGACTCTTACTTAATGGCTTAATCTTTTCGAAGATTCATTGCCAACGGTATAGTCTTTCTCTCATGCTTTAGAAGAACCTCTCGTTTGACATTACTTCTTATTTAGAGGACTTTAACATCACCATGGACAAATGGACTAAAGAATGGCAAGGCTTAATAAAATTAGTTTAAAACTTGGATCAACACACATAAAGAGAGTGGCTTAAATTACTTCAACTTGGCTGGACGTTATGCCAAGTTACTTGTGTCAAGAGTTGTCACATGCTAATCCATGGCATTTTGATGATTCTTGAAGCGTTGCAACCTCTCTCTTTGAGTTCATACTATGACAAGAGGATGGGGTGGTCTTATTCTTTGCATTTTGTCGACTTTTGTCTAAGATCACATCCGAGATCATCAAGCAACCATTTTGCTCATTGATAGTTTTGGAATCAATTTCAACTTTCTCTCGAGGCTTTCCCATGACAGAGGAGGAAGAAAGGGACAAATAGAGCTTGAGGACACTTTGTCTACACTGGTTCACCTCAGAACACAAAAATAGAGCTTTGCACCAAATTGATGCACAACCGGCCAATCATAGGCCCGGCCGGCCATCAATGATGCACGGCCAACCCTCAGTGTGTGGCCAGCAGTGTAGTTTTGCAGAAAACAGAGGCAGTGGCTGAAGGTGAAACAGAGGCGGCTTGGGCAGACAGAGTAGCTCTCAGGCACTGTCCATGTAACCTTCATCCATTTTCACTTACGCATTTTGTCGAATGTAATTAATCTTGTTGTAATTAATTAGTTGTAACTAGTTAATTTTACAAAGTGTTGTAATTAATTAGTTAGTTAATTATTTATTCAAATTTCGTTTTGTAATTAGTTAGTTAACTAAAATAGTTAGTTAATTCATTTCATTTGTAATAATTAGTTAAGTAAATTAGCTAGTATTCATTCGATTTTGTAATAATTAGCTTAATTAGCTTGGCTTAGTTAATTAGCTAGTTTATCTATTCGGGCCCTTCTGCGCGAGGGCATCAATGTTGTAATAATATGTATGTCTTCCAACCCCATGTCTTTCTCCTTTTTATTTATCCACTTTTGATGGTTAGATTAGGGGCATTACGTTTCAATTAGCATATCGCATGTTTTCATCCATTTGTTTGTCTTGTATGCACTGAGGCTTGGTTCATCATTCAAACTTGCATTGTCATTTATTACTTCGTTGAATACGTGTTTAAACGCATGCTATGAAATTGTTGCAAATAACATGTTAAATAACTGAGCCTATTTTAGTCGCATTTTCATCTTGTATACTTAGGTATCATGCATATTTTTCTAACTCTTTTGTTTTATCTTAGCTTGAAGTGCTAGGTAAGCTTTTTATTTGTTTTGGCATACTTGCATGAGTGTGAGTGATTGCCATGACTAGCATGCTTGCCATAAGGCTAATTGCTTAATTGATAAACTGCTTGAATGCCCGTGGATGAAGGCTCCTTGCTTGAATTGGAATAATTTGAACAATGTTTATATGCGGTCACTTTTTCAAGTGGTACATATTTCAAAATAATTTTCAAAACAAACATGACTCAAGTGTTCCAATTCTTGCGAGTTAGTCTATACTTGTGTGTGCGCATCACATAGTAACGCTAGCCTAATAAACCGGAACAAGAGCATATAATGTTGATAAAAATCATATCATGCTTAGTAGAGGCTGATTTTTGATTGGGTGAATGGGGTGCTCAATTCATGACCTTCCCATCTCGTATCTAAGTTCCTGAGCCGAGACAATCTTGGTGATGACGGACACGTGGCCTTTGGCACGAGTCATGTGTTTCCCAAATTTTTCCAAAACAAAATATTTAGGTGATGACTCTGTATCTAGCAAAGCAGTCCATTTTTGGCAATTTGATTCAAAATAGATTTTTCAAAAGATTTGCTAGATTTGGACTCTTTGGTGTTTATCAATTTCATATTGCATTTGTGAGATTAAATTCAGAACCGCGTGAGTCCGAACTGTAGGGTTATATTTCGAGCTTCCGAAAGGGGGAGCGAAAAAGCCGAGCTATAGTTTCTGGCGATTCTGCTGGGGAATTAGAGAACTTAACTTGAATTTCATAATGTGAAATTTTATCTATACTTATATGTTTCTTTGCATTGCATTTGCATTGGTGCGCCTAAGTCACCATGTTTGCCATCTGCTATTCCTAAACGATTTGCCCGAAGCTTGCCCAAAAGCTTGCCAAAAGGCTGACCGGTCACGAGCTCTGCCACGATGGGAACACAACCCTTGGATCTGGACTACCGCTGTACCATTTGATTCTCCTTTCACTTCTCGATGTTAGGTGTGAGAGGTATATTAGGTAGTCTTGCCGAGGTACCCTTTTGACCATTTGGCCTAGTTGCATATCGAAAAGCCATAGAGACTGTTCCAGACTAGGATAGGTTGCTCACCCGAATTCAGGATTGCGTGAAACCACTTTGTTTGAATAGTGAACCCTAGTTCTTGATGAAACTAGGACAGGGTTACCTTAACCTCTCATAGGGGTGTTTTGGATCTCACTTAATCGGTATGTGCTTTACAGTGAAACTGTATAGGAACGTGCGTATCAGTTGCAAGTTGGGTATCAGTTTTGGGGGCAGAATTCAGTATTGAGAGCAGTCTTACAGCTTTGATTACATTTATATGTTGTTAACGTCTGAGCTGAGGTGCTGTGCGTTTTTCTGATTCTTACTTTTTTTTTGCTTTATTTCTTTTTGCTAAGTAGTTTATCACAATAGCTTCAGAACGTTCGAATATCCCTCGAGCACTCTGGAGTTGTGTCAGGAGGCTTTACAGTTCTGGAGATCTTGTTAAGGGACAACTTGTGTTTGCTTCGTTCCCACCAGTTACTAGACGGAGAAAAGTTAGGCATAATTCACAAGTCCAACAATCACCTACATCTAGTCAGACTCAACTTTCTACATCTAGTCCAGTACGAGATTACTTGCCCATCCTGATGGCACAATATCCCCCCAGTTAGCATGGAGGACCTAATCCATCACCTTCAGCAAACAATTGAAACCATGTAGCAAGATGCTGCTCGTCAGGCTGAGGTCACAGCACGCCAGACTGAGGTCATCAATAGGCTGTAATAACAACAACCACAGTCGGCAGTAGCTTCTGAATCTTATGCACCTCCTACGGGTATTCCAGCACCCGGAGCCACACTCCATACTACTAATGCCCAAGCTGAGAATTAGGGCAATTCGGTAGACCCCATCCCACCACAAGCCTTCAAGGCACCAGTGTACCAAACTGAGGTTTCTTTTGAATTTGAAGTTGACCCAACTGTGCTTAAGGTCAACAAGCTGGAGAAGCTTTTCAAGCAAGCATAGGGCGTGAACTCTATCCCCGATATTTAAGATGGATATACTGACTCTACAGTAACCTTGCCAAACCAGTTCAAAATGCCACACATAGATCGGTTTGATGGTTACGGAGACCCCATGGTTCATCTTTGGTTGTTCTCAGACATTTTGCGACCGATGGGCCTTACTGGATTGTAAAATCTCTCACTCTTTGGCCGAACCCTGTCAAGTATAGTAGCTATTTGGTATGCAAAGCTCGAGGATTATGTGAAGCAGAGTTTGGAGGAAATAGCTGAGGCTTTTATTGCACAGTACTCTTACAACACCCAAATCGAGGTTACAACCTGTGATCTCGAAGCAACGCGCTAGGAGCCAAATGATGGATTTTCAAAATTCGTAACAAGGTAGAGGGCCAAGGCTTCAATGATGACTACACGACCTTCAAAGAAAGACCAGATAAGAATGGTAGTTCGTAATCTGTATGGAAAATTACTGCAGAAAATGATAATCCCACCCTTGTTTACATTCCCCGAGCTCCATGAGATGGGAGTCTAGATTGAAGACACCATGAAACAGAGGTTGATAACTGATGAGAAAAAGCAGGCCAAGAGGCCTTTTGTACGTAGTTCCAATGCAACCACTAGTGGAAACACAGCTGTGCGGCCGTCGAATGTGAGTGTTGTCACCATCACAAACAAAACCACTAACCCCTGTGCCAAAACAACTCTGCAAACTTCAAACAACCCGTCCCGATTCCAGAGGACCTTCGCCCCACTCTACATGCCTTTATCACAAGCCCTGAGGGTGCTGATCAAAAAGGGGCACCTTAAACCGTTAGAGCCTTGCCCACTACCTAATCCTCTCCCACTGAAACACAACCTAGCCAAGTACTGTGCGTTTCATCAATAACACAGTCACAAGTCATGAGATTCAAGATCTCATTGACAACAATGTGATCGCACCACCCCAAAAGCCAAATGTAACTACCAACTCTCTCCCGACCCATAACCAAGTTCCTCCACCTCACAATCTAAACCTAATCGATACACTGGCCCTCTCCTATGACCCCAGCGTATATATCACCATTCCACCTACCCAGACCGACGATGTTCATTCTTGAAAGCACAGATTTGTGCATGATGGACACGTCTAAACTCGAGATGGCGACAGAGGCAGAAAAATAGAAGTTGGCCTTAGAGAAGAGTATGAGTCCGCTACTTGAGTGCTTCGAGGATTTGACTGAGGGGAAGTATGATCCGTGCTGTTACATCGTGTCGATTGATCAAGTCAAGGCAAAAGTGGTATTGTCAATAGTAGCGAAGGTCAATGTGGTTCGGGAGGATGACCCGAGCCAAGATCTGGATGATCTGGCGGAGCTGGAAAAGGACTTAGACAATCTGTAATTCTTTGACGAACAAGATCAAGAAGAGGTGCAGATTGACTAATTTTATTTAAATGGGTCGACGGACAACTCTGGGTGGTTGAGTGATGAACCTAATCGGGAGAAATGAATTGAAACAAAACCAGAAGAAAAGGAAGCAAGAATAGCTGCAGTGGCCAGAATAGTTGATGAAAATGGGAAACTGCTGGAGAGCACCGGCGTTGAGAATTTAGCTCAAGAATTAAGCACTGTGAGTACTGCGGACCACCGAACAAGAAGTTGCGTTGAAGCAGTTTGAACAAGAGAGGATTCAAGACAAGCAGAAAGCTGTGTTGGCCCATCACCTTGCGGGGGATGTTTGTAATGTCGCATACTGAGGAGATTGACCACATGACGAGAAGTGGGAGGTATTTCAAACCACCACACTTGGACCAAGCTGAGGCCTCTGGAAAAGATAGAGGGGTTGAGAAGCAGAAAGAGAAACAGTTGGAAAAAGAAGCAGTTTTGAAGTAACTGAAGAAGATCCAAGCCGACATTTCGATCTGGGGGCTGCTCATGGCTTCTCGAGTGCATCGACAGGTTGTACTATCAGCGATGGACAGGGCCAAACTGTCTATTGACACCACCCTTGAACAACTTGTGGGATTAGTTTTCCCAGGAGGTGCTGCACCAACTTTGACCTTTTTCGAGAAAGAGCTCCTGCCAAAAGGCTCAGCACATAACAAACCTCTGTACATATTTGTTGAGTGCAAAGAACAATGGGTGTCAGTGGTGTTGGTCACTACTGGGCCGGCTATCAATGTTTGTCCATCTTGTACAACTTATGCCATCGGTCTAAAACCACCAGATTTTGTGCCTACAGCCCAAGTGATTCGGTCATATGACAACATAAGCAGGGAGGTTATGGGCATAGTATAAGTTGGAGTTCAAGTGGGCCCGGCGCAGCAGGATATGGAGTTTCATGTCCTAGATGTGCCAGCCACTTTCAGCTTACTACTAAGAAGACCCTGATTGCACCTTGTGAAATTAGTCTTTTCTACCCTCCATCAAATGCTGAAGTACCTTTACGGGAAGGGAGTGGCTATTGTGTTCGGGAATTTTTCTATACATCTTCTGCCAGAGGTAACTACACTAGTACTGGAAATCGACCATGGTGAGGAGGATGCACTCCTTTCAGGGTTTACTCTGGCCGAGGCCCGGGTAGTGCAGAACATCTGGGCAGCTGATGAGGGCTTGTATGTTTGTAACGACCCCATCGCATATAATGATTGGCATTTAATTAATTAAGGAGATTTGAAATTTAATTGCCAATTATTCCAATTTAATCTGGGTTTTACGAAAATTATGGAGATTCATTCATTTATGGTTCTATTAAGTATCTATTTTGGAAATAGAAATTGAAAGCCTAAATGGCTCAAGAAAGTATAAATAGTGAATTGAATTATTGTAAATTTCGAGTATCGGACCATATGGGAAGTTTAATTAAATATTCGATTCAGATCTATAAAACTAAGATTTGATTAATTTGGTCCAAATTGGAGTTAATTAAGTTATACGAATTAGGAATTAAGATTATTATAAATTAAATTTATTTATGGGGTGCCCAATTTGAATATGTAGTTTAATTGACGAAAATTTGGAGTCTGATCAGAAATTGAAGGCCTAAATGATTTGGGAAATCAAAATTTATGATGAAAATAAGTTTAATTTAATATTTGGAGCCTTTTCGGAGTTTGATTAAAAATCTGATTCAGATTGATAAGTTTACATATAATTAATTGGGTTATAAAAGAAGTCAAATTAGACTAATTAAATTAAGTGAGATTTGTACTTAGTCATGATTAATTGGGTAAGGATTTTACATAACTAATTAAAATTAAGAGATGGTTAATTAAGCTAATTATAATCAAAGTTCAATCTCAATTAAGTAATTTATGCAAGATTAATTAGTTAAAGAAATAATCAATACACCACCACATGGTTTATATAAAAAGGCCAAGTGTCCCACTAATTAAATAGAATAAAATAATAAAAGAAAGATGAATGAACTCACTTAATAAGGCCTTCACTCTGCTGGAAGAGAGAATTAGGCCAAGAGAGAGAGAGAGAGGAAGCTTTGTGTTGATGGGTTTGAAGAAAACTCAAGAAATTGAAGACCAAGGAGGAAACTCAAAGCTTGATCAAGAAATTTAACAAATCAAGACTTCAAGTAAAGTATTGAAACTTAAATCTTGTAGATAAATCATCTTGCAACTAAAATCAAAAAGGATTTGGGTTCAATTTCATATCATTTGGAAGAAATTAGCAAGAAGATGAAGAAAATTAAGCCAGACTCATGTTTATGGAAATTAATTATTTTGAGTTTAATTTTTGTAATCTTGCATGAGATTAAGTTCCATTGTTACATGCATGAGGGAATTCTATGAGTATTTGAATCCATATTTACATGCATCATGGATTTTGAAGAAATTGAGCTATTTAAGTTTACATTTTGAAGAGAAAAAGGAAATGTTTTATGTACATCAAGTTTATGGAAATTTAGAATTAATTCTAATGTTAGATAAAGTTTTGATTTTATAATTAGATTTTTAATCCATGCATGTAATGTAATTTAAGATTTTATTTAAATTAAACATATTTTGGAACATCTATGATTATGAATTAAGTTGAGGTTACAAATTAAGTTAAGTTTAAGATTATGGAAATTAGTTGGAAAATTTATATGAATATAAAATTAGTAATTTTGATGTCAATTTCATACATGTGAATGATTTTATAAGGAGTTTATGACTTTAATTTCATGTTTTGAAGGAAAATAAAAAGAGCTTGAAGTCAATTTTATGTAACTAAAAAGAAAATGAGAAATTGGAGCCATATTCAATTTATGGAGATTAATTTAGAGATTAATCACTTTGGGTTTGGAATTTGGCTTGTTATGGAGAAATGAGTTAAAACTAAATTTGGACAATTGGAGCCTGATTTTGAATAAATGATTTCTAATTGAGAGTGTTTACTAAATTATACATTGGTTCTCCATATTTGGGTACCAAAAATATATGTTTTGAGGCTTTGAATATCAAATCTGAACTTCAATTACAATTATGGAAATTCTAGAATTCACACTGTCCGCTTGAGCGAGGAAGGTCTTGCTCGAGCGTGAAAATCGAGCTCCCAAAAGTTTTTCAAATTTTACAGTTCACTCGAGCGACCAAAGTGGCGCTCGAGCGAAGACCCTGTTTTCAGCATATTTTGGAAAAATTGCATTTAGTTCGCATTTTTATTCTCATCTCTTTCCAAAAGTATTTTAGACATTATTTATGGCTCAATAAAGATTAATAAGTTAACAATCAACATTAATTAGTTGATTAAAATAATAAGTCATTAACTTAGTAGTACTTGATTAAGAAGCCAAGTGAGAATTGGTTTATTCAGAAAAGAATGATCCAGTAATGAAAGGATCTGTGAAATAAGAATCTGATTCATTTAACTAAAGGAAGAATGCACGTAGTAGAATCCCAGACTACTTAGACAGAAAAAGACAAGAAAAGTCAAGCTTGATTAAGGAATTGATATTGTGTTTCGATGTGTATATGTTATATGTTTGTGTAGGTCACACGCTATTGTCTGCCTTATTTGTGATCTGTCTGATCTTTTTCTACAACTATCTGTGAGTAATAACTCTGTAAAGTTATGTTTAACTTTAATTATTTTCTAATGATACGAGATGATAAGTTTCTGAAATGCTATGTTTTGTATGAATGAATGATTGTCCAATTTTCTTTGAAACGTAATTGTGGTATCCTTAGCAGAGGCCCTCGCCCAGGGGACATAATACTGTGGCTTATGGTCATGAGGCCCTAGCCCGGGGGTTAATACCATGGCCCAGGCCCTCGCCTAGGGGAAATAATACCGTGGCACAAGACTTCGCCCGGGGGAAACAATACCGTGGCCCATGTATGAGATATGTTACCCGGTACCGGAAGTTCCATTATGAAATTTGATATGCTTGACCAACATGATATGTTACACTAAATGAAGTACCACACATGATTTGAATATGAATATGAATATGATTCTATTTCTGATACGAATATGAACATGAACATGACTATGTTTCTAATTTGATAAGAGATTTGAAAGCTGATTTCTGAGTTTCTGATACGAATATGAACATGAACATGACTACGCTTCTGATTTGATAAGAGATTTGAAATCTGATTTCTGAATTCGATATGGACATCATTCATTAAAACCCTTTACTCTGTTATTATTCATTGGGCTCTAGCTCACTGTATTATTTATGTATGTAGGTGAACAGGTGCGTGACCAGGCTTAGAGGCATCTTCCTAGAATATGTTTTTGTCAGCCAACCTATGTACCTCCCGTAGAGGTTCCGAATATGTCAAGTGACTATGGCTACGTGATTTAAAGTTTAAGTTTTGTTTTCTTGATTGGTTAGACAAGTCTTGTGCATTTTGTAAACAGGGCTAAGTCCCTCTTTGTCTAATCTGCGTATATATAATGATGTAAGGATGATGTGTATATATGTATATAAAGTTTAAAATTTTTCTATTTCATATAAGTCTGCACAGCTCAATGGAAGTTGTTTAATTGCTATTTGCTTCCGCAGCCCCTAATTATACGTTATTCTGTTAAGAGGCCTTTGGTAATCCAAGGATTACTGGCCGGTTACGACGCTAAACCTATAGGGACGGGTTTGGGTCGTGACAATGTCAGCGCCTAATCAATTTATTTCATGAACAAGCTCCAACATGTGCCGGGAATGGGGTTGCGAAGAAGTGGCCAGAAAGGCGTCAAAATATTGGCTGATGTGTTACATAATCCATATGCCTTTGGTCTTGGCTATACGCCCACCAAAGAGGATTGGGCCAGGAAAAGGAAAGAGATGGTAGGCAGAGCTAGAGCCAAGAAGGTCGAGAAACGCTATGAGCTTTTTCATAGGCCGATCTGGGGAACGCTAAATGGTCATTTTGTTTGGGAGGGTGAAGACTTCCCATTTTGTGGCTTTCTTGAGCCCTGGTTGAATTCTGCAAAGCAGTGTGTCCTCGGCTTTGAGATCTTCTTCGACCTACAGTTGCAAGACAATGATGCCAAGGAAAAGGCTGAGCCAATTGTTAAAGTTGAACGGAGGCATGTCTCCTTTCAGATCCTCCGATCGACTTAGAGAGCTTGGGAGATAACCTGACCATTTCCATGATATGGGACCAACTGGGTGTGAACCCTTGTAGCAGCATTTTGGATGCATCTAAAGCGTCATCTCTCGTTTGGCAACTAGAGGGGGGTTACCTGTCTAGTAGTTCTGAATTAGGTAGTGAGCCATAATCTGATTCCACAGAGTCTGTGGAGTCAGAATCAGATTCCAGTTCTTTTGAGTCTGAGTCCGGTATTCCTAGGGTGATAACTCGGATGCCAAGGTCCTGTCTAGATCCTCTTTTTCTTTTGAGTCGATTGTAACCAAAGAGCTGGATGAGCTGGACTTTATGAATGAGAATGCTGTTGCTGATTCTGAGTATTTCTCTGTGCCGCTTGTTTATTGCATTGATTTGGATTTTCAAAATTTTAATGAAAACAAAGAGGAAGGAATTCCTCTGGTTTTGAAAATTTTGATTAATCAAGAGGAGGAGAGGTTTGCAAAACCCTTGGCTGATGAAATCATTGCTTTTAATGTGGGTACTGAGAAGAATCCACATCTAGTCCAGATCAAGACACGTTGTCTTCGGAGAAGCATGAGCGCTTAGTCGCTTTATTAAAAGATTTCAAAGATGTTTTCTCGTGGTCCTACGAAGACATCCCTGGAATCGATCCTAAGATTGTACAGCATCAGATCCCTCTTGACCCTGAGGCCGACCTGTCAAACAAAAATTACGAAGAATACGTCCGGATTGGGCTTTGAAAATTAAGGAAGAAGTTACCAAACAGATTGAGGCAGGGTTCTTGCTTGTGTCTGAGTATCCAACGTGGTTGGCCAACATTGTTCCAGTCCCAAAGAAGGATGACAGAATCAAAGTCTGTGTCGACTTTAGGGATCTGAATAAGGCTAGTTCAAAGGATGATTTTCCTTTGCCACATATCGATGAGTTGGTAGACTTCACCGCGGGCCATGCATGACTCTCCTTCATGGATGAATTTTCCGGGTATAATCAGATTCTGATGGCACCCGAGGACAGAGAGAAAACTGCCTTCACTACGCCGTGGGGAACCTACTACTATCGGGTGATACCGTTTGGGCTGAAGAATGCTGAAGCTACTTATCAAAGGGCTGCAACCACAATTCTGCAAGATATGATCCATAAAGAGGTCGAGGTGTACGTGGACGACATGATTGTCAAGTCCAAAGAAAGAGAGGGCCACTACACTGCCTTAAGGAAATTCTTTCAACAGATCAGAGAATACAGACTGAGGTTAAACCTGCAGAAGTGTACTTTCGGTGTAACAGCAGGGAAAATGCTAGGTTTCTTGATCATACAGAGGGGCATCGAAGTAGATCCTTCCAAAATCAAGGCCATCCTAGAAATGCCACCACCAAGGACTGAAAAGGAGGTATGAGGTTTTCTGGGTAAAGTACAATTCATAAGACGCTTCATTTCTAAATTAACCTTGACTTGTGAACCACTTTTTGATCTCCTGAAGAAAGGAAAGAAATTCTGATGGGATGTTCGATGTCAATTCACTTTTGAGCAGATTATGCAGTATCTTCAGAATCTGCCTTTGTTGTCATTGCCAGAGCTGGGGAGGCCTTTGATTTTGTATCTGTAGGTCACGGACACCACAATGGGATGCATGCTTTCTTAGGAATCTGAGGATAAGGTGGAGAAAGCTATCTATTATTTGAGCAAGAAAATACTGGATTACGAGACTCGCTACACTCCGTTGGAGAAAGCTTGCCTAGCCTTGGTATGGGCTACTAGGAAGTTGAGGCACTACTTGTTAGCTCACTCCATAATTCTAGTTTCAAGATTAGATCCCATCAAATATCTTTTTGAGAAACTAGCGATTACGAGTAGGCTAGACTGTTGGTTGCTTCTTCTCGCTGAATTTGATCTGAAGTATGTCACTCGTAAGTCGGTTAAGGGGAGAGTTGTGGCGGAGTTCTTGGTAGATCACCCAGTAGAAGGAGATGAAGCGGTAGAATACCTATTCCCATATGAAGCTATTCTACAAGTCGAGGAGGAGACTTAGACAATGTACTTTGACGGAGCGTCCAATCAATATGGTTATGGGATAGGTGTGTTGTTAATAGCACCCGACAACTCCCATATACCTTTAGCCTTCAAACTCCGGTTCAATGTGTCCAATAACGAAGCAGAATATGAGGCGTGTATCGCTGGTTTGGAAGTCGCCCTGGAACTAGGGGCAAAAAGGTTAGAAGAGGTCAGGGACTTGAACCTAGTTGTGTCTCAAGCAAATGGAGACTGGAAGGTCAAAGAAGAAAAGATGAAGGTTTATCACTAGACCCTCGGCGTTCTGATTCCTAGGTTTGAGAAGCTGACTTTCACACATCTATTGAGAGAGAACAGGTTCGCTGACGCCTTATCAACTCTATCTTCTATGATAGACATCCCGCTGGGAGTCCGAATGCATTTGATCATCATCGAGCAGAGATACATGTCGGCCTATAAAACGATCGCCGCAATAGATGAAGCGCAAAATCAAAACCCTTGGTACTATGATATCTCGAACTTTTTGGAAAATGAGGTTTATCCACTAGGGGCAAATGCCAAAGATAAAAGGGCAACACAGCGGATGGCCATCCAATTTATCATTTGTGGAGGTAAACTGTATAAGAGAGGTCATCTGAGAATACATAAGCTATGTGTCGAAGAAGAGGAATCAAAGCGCTTGATGGAGGCCATCCATGGAGGGGAGTGCAGAGCGCATATGAACGGAGTAATGTTAGCCCGGAAGATTCTCAAGCAAGGTTACTACTGGTCTACTATGGAAGAGGATTATATCAGTTTTGTTTGGCGATGCCACAAATGCCAAATTCATGCCAATTGCATGAACATCCCATCGTTGAAGTTGTACAATATGACTTCACCATGGCCTTTCTCAGTTTGGGGAATCGACGTCATCGGTGCAGTCACACCAAAAGGGTCCAATGGACATGAATACATTCTGGTGGCAATTGATTACTTCACAAAGTGGGTGAAAGCTCAGTCCTACGTAGTGTTGAAAACAGCGCATGTGGCTAAGTTCATCCGAAACAACATCATTTGCCGTTATGGAGTCTCAAATAAGATCATTTTAGATAATGGTTCCCATTTCAAGAAAGAAGTGATAGACTTGTTGGAGAAATACAATGTGGCTTTCCATAAGTCATCTACATACTGGCCGCAAAACAACGGAGCTGTTAAGGCCACCAACAAGAATATCAAGTACATTTTGTAGAAGATGGTTGAGACCTACAGGGATTGGCCAGATAAATTTCCATTCGCACTCTAGGGCTATAGAACTTCAATCCGGACGTCTACAGGGGCAACTTCTTATTCTCTTGTCTATGGGATGAAAGTTGTTCTGCCAATTGAAATAAAAGTCCTATTGCTGCGAGGTATAACTGAGTGTCAAATAGCGGAGGCAGACTGGCAACAGAGCAAGTTTGAAGAGCTAATGTCGTTCGATGAGAGAAGGCTGAAAGCATTGTACCATGTTCAGGGTTATTAACGCAGAATTGCTAGGGCTTTTAACAAGAAAGTTAAGTCCTGGAATCTCAAAGAGGGGGATTTGGTACTGAAAGACAACCGAGCTCTCATCCATGACCCTAGGGGCAAGTTCAGACCCAATTGGACTGGTCCTTACATCAACAAAGCTATCTGGTCGGGTGGAGCTGTTATTTTCATGGACCTGGATAACCTAGAATTTTCCCAACCGATCAATATGGACAAGTTGAAGAAATACTATTCCTGAGAGGCTCGCTAGGCTGAAAACTCGGAAGGGCGACCTTAGCAAAAGTTAGAGCATGAAAAATTAGAAATAAAGAAAAACTGAGCTCGCAAGGTTGAAAACCTTAAAGGGCGGCCTTGGCAAAAGTTAGACCGCAAAAGGAGAGAGTTAATACTCGAGTGAACCCAAACCGAACTATGTAAGGCCTGATTCCTATCTTCGGGATACGTAGGCAACTTTATCCTGAAGTCCGACCATAAACACCTCCAAATCAACTGTCCTGTCCATGTGTCTGATCAGGTCATCTTTGTTTGTTCTTTACTTAAGAGTTCGGTTGTGATCTCTACTCTAAGAGAAGAGCTGGTTACAATGTTGAGTAGTGGTGTTTAAACAAGGGGCAATTTGTGATCTTTTGATTCGGGGTTGTACATCTCGTGAATTGATTTTGTTCGTCTTAAGTGGTGATTCTTTTCGAAAATAGTTTTGGAAAGTTTTAATAAAAGTTGATTTTGCTCAAATTTTACCTTTTACAACTTATACCATTTTTGGACCAAAAGGAAAATTTTCAATGCTCACAACTTTAATTTCATTGATTTCAAAACAAAGTTCTCCAACTCTTTAATACAAATCAAAGTTGCTTTTATTACATCAAAAACTTGAAAATAAATATCAAAGCAATAAACTAGGGGCATAGATGAGTCAAGTGCTCCTGCATCCCTCACTCGTGCTTGTGGAAGCTTCTGATGCCAAAGTAGGCTCGGTTTGTGCCTCATCCTCGAGCCAAGCCAAACACTCGCCAAAAATGGTGCAATTGAAATTAGAGGCAAGGGCCAAAAGCTCTCTCGTCCTCCAAGCAGTTAGGTACCTAGCCAAATGTGAATCTTGGATGGGGAATGAAACTGGGTACTATACTCTCTACTCTCTCCTCTGGGCAGGTGTGATCATGCCCAAACTAACGTTTTAATCGGAATAGGAAGTAGAATACACAGTAAGTCAGGCTGATCAGCTGTATACTGAGCTGCCCAGCCATGCTGTAACTCATCTCGGTCAAATTAAGCTAAGGGCAACGCCAGGCTATGTTAGCAGCAGACCTATTGCACTTCCATTGGCTCCACCACCCCTCGTTGGGGAAATGTACTAGTTGTTGGCAGAAGAAGTACACTCAAGCTGAGTATGCAGGGCAAGAGTCCACTACCTTCAACTTGTCCATTAACCAAACCTGAAAAGAGATGAAAGAAAAGAGAAATTAAAGAATAGGGAGACATATGTTGAGAGAAAATTGAGAAGAGGGTTTTGAGAGAAAAATAGAGTGTAGCTCGGCTTTTTCGCGCCCTCTTTCGGAAACTCAAAAGAAGCCCTACAGTTCGGACTCTCGCGGTTCTGAATCTAATCTCACAAGTGCAATGTGAAATTGATAAACACCAAAGAGTCCAAGTCTGGCAAATTATTTTTGAAAATCGATTTTGGGATCAAAATGTCAAAATTTGACTGCTTTGCCAAATACAGAGTTGTCACCTAAATATTTTATTTTTGGAAAAATTTAAGAAACCCATGACTCGTGCCAAAGGCCACGTGTCCGTCATCACTAAAGTTGCCTTGGCTCGGGAACTTAGGTATGAGAGGGAAAGGTCATGGATTGAGCACCCTCGCTCGCCCGATCAAAGATCGGCCTCTACTAATCATGATATGATTTTTATATACATTATGTGCTCTTGTTCCAGTTATTAGGCTAGCTTTACTATGTGATACGCACAAGCAAGTATAGACTAAAATTGCAAGAATTGAAATAATTCAATTTCATGTTTGTTTTTGGAAAAGGGTTTGAATTTGCCACCTCAAGTGGGCTTAAAGTTTGCGAATTTGCCACTAGACATAGTGGGCTTAAAACGTGCATTTATTGAATCGTTCCAATTCAAGCAACAAGCCTTCATCCACAGGCATTCAAGCAATTTAGTAAGTAAGCATTTAGCCTCATGGCAAGCATGCTAGACATGGCAACATTCACATACATGCAAGTATGCTAAAGCACTAAAAACTCAAATAGTATTCCAAACTAAGAAGATACGAGTTAGAAAAATATGCATGATTCCTAACTATGTTAAATGTCTAATGCAACACATGCAATATGCAATTACTAGGTTCGACTACTAATGTGGCATATGGGTCAATTTTGATAACATGCAGTCTAAGCACGTATTCAACGAAGTATTGAAATGACGATACAGTTTGAATGATGCGCTGAGTCTCGGTGCATGTAATACAAGATGAATGGATGCAAGCATAAGATATGCTAATTGGAACATGATCCTAACCTAACCATCAAAAGTTGGTAAATAAAAGGAAGAAAGACGTGGGATTAGAAAACATACATGTTATTACATTACGCTCTCACGAAGGAGAGTCCGAATGAATAAAAGCTAACTAGCTAGCTAAACTAAACTAATTAAGCTATTTATTACAAAACTTGAATTAATTAACTAATTCTAAGATTCTAAGATAAGAATTTAACTAGGCTAAGCTACTTAAATATTACAACATAAACTAATTAGCTACAACTAATTAAGCTAAAGAGTACAACACAAACTAATTAGCTACAACTAATTAATTTACATCAAATAAATAATTGATTGCTAATTAAAGGCTAATTAAATTAAACTAATTAACTAGATAACTTATCTCGGGAAGCGAGGGAGGCCCATGCATGCTCGGTTTTCACCCGAAGAACATCCGCTATCTGCCCTTGAAAGCCTCTGTTTGCACAACCTTTGCACTATTTCCTTCTCCAGATCAACTCTGCCATGCCTCACAAGCACACTGCTCAAAATTCATTTGTGGCCGGCCGGCCACCACTGAGGGGTTGTCGTTCAACACTGATGGCCTGCTGGCCAGTAGCAGTGGTCGGTCGGTCGGCCGGCCACTGATGACACACATTTTCTTGTTGCAACAGAGAGCAAACAGGGCAAAAATAAGGTATTCCCACAGGTTGTTTGTACTCTGTATCCCTCCTTATCATCAAAACAATCTTAAAAGAGTGATACACTTGGTTCCAAAACCACTAATCAAGCAATTTCATTGCATGATGGCCAAAGAACCAAGATGTACAAGTTAATGAATGCACAAATAAGACTCAACAACTACCACCCTATCATGCATGATCAAGGGTAATGGAGACCTTGGAAATTTGACACATTTCATTACTTTGAGTATGAAATGCCCCAATTCTCCTTGTGTTCAATTAACGTGTGATTGAACACATGCAACACAAACAAATGCTTACCTTGCACAATTTTACTTGCCACTTTTATTTACTCATTTTAATTACCAACCATTACTTAGTCAATTAAGTCCATTGGTGAGAGGTTTCTAAAGTGAAAGAAGTGTCAACCAAGGGGTGGTTTAAGGCACGAGAGAAGTTTCATGCCGTTGATAATGAACCCTCAAAAGAGTGATATAACTAGGCAAGTGTGCACAAAATTGCACTATTTTTGAGCTGAGGTCGCTTCGGCAGAGAAGGTCGCTTTGGCCACCAATGCCAGAAAATCGATGAATCAAGCTGGGAATATCCAGTTCTCCATTGTGAACCAAAAATCGAACCTCGTGTAAAGTAAGCCCACGCATCCGTCCCAAAGCTTGGACGTGGCCGAAACGGGGCTGTGGTAAGACTTTCTCGTTGTGCTAGGATTCCATTAGTGCCTGAAATTCTTCAATTGTCGGGCATATTTCTTGTCCTTCGAAGCTAAATACATGTGTGACTAGGTTTTAACATCGAACCGCGGCATGGAGGAATGGAAAGCAAAGAGAAGTTTAACTCAAAGGAAAAAGGGCATTTAGGCTGAAGCCACGAAAATTCACATTTTTCGAGCCATCTAAAGTAGTTATCAAGTCTTGAAGCCTGCTGACAAATAACATCTCCATTTTGAGAGCAAAACATCAAAGACTTAAGATTTTGCCAGAAAAACAACATGGGAGCACTATTTATAGAGTTTGAGAATGAGCTGAGCATGACAGCTGGACAGCACTGACCAACATCGCACTGATGGCTGGCCGTGCATCAGTGATGGCCGGTCGTACATCAGTGAGGCTTGGCCGGGTCTTGGTGCTGGTCCAATGCAGATCAGTTGTAGCAAAAGCTGGCCTTTGTTCGGGTGGACTTCAATTGTACTTTTGAGTTTTGTTTTGCTTGTACCAAGTGTTTGTTAGCTTTTTCGAGTTGTTTTCATTTCGTTTTTCTATTATCGAGTTGTATTTTACATTTTGATCGGTTGTAAGTCATTGTCCGATTCACGAATCAATTCAAGAACAAAGCATTCACAGTTCCAAAGGTTACAATGCAAGGCTTACACCATTCATCACATGCAAACGCAGTTCATTATATTGTGCAAAGAGATCATTCAACAAAACTTGTCTTTTTTATAACTGGTGGGTCCAACCCCGATCATTGTTTTACAAAGCCAAAACAAAGAAAAGTCTTCGAAAACAAAAGGTTTATCCGAAGCTAGTTTTATAACTACATAACAAAATAAAGCAAAATTATCATCATCATCAGTAGTCCTTTCTCGCTCTCTTCCTCCTCGGCTGTGGAGGAAGTGCATCGCTGTCATCGCTAGGGCTGCTCGACTGTAGGTCAATCTTCTCTCCCTCGTCCTCAGGGGTTGTGGACCCGTCAAAAGACTCCTTGGAAGGCGAGTGCTGCCTTACTCAACCTCTCCCTCTCCCTCGGTCGGCACCTCCTCGGCCTCTCATTGGGCCCTGTCTCCGCCTACTGGCTGTAGAAGGTCTTGCAGGCACTATTGGCGCCAGCTCAAGTTGAAAAGAGGATAGCTATTAGTAGGAGTAAACAAAGTGTATAGTATGGTAACAAGTATAGTATGACGACAACAGTAAGCTGCAGATAGAATATACCTCGATCCTATGGGTGACTAAGGTAGTCTACCTCTTCCGTACCATCTTCTGTCGATCGATCATCCGAAGGAGCTCATCACCAAATGCCCAAGGTATCTGAAAAGGAATAGAATCTGAGAAAGGCAGATAGAAGTAATAGTAGAACAATGAATATGAATGGCAAAAAATAAGCTAAAGTGCAATATGGACTAGCATAAAGAAATGTGTACCTGCTCAACGTCAGGGGCAAACACGAGCCTGCGGTCCCTCTCCTCGGTGTGCTCTAGTGGGATCTGCTCGATCACTCCATCCGGATGCATGTATACGATCTTGGTGGGATCACAGGAAATCCAAGAATGGGAACAACAGCAGGGGCACCTCCAGCAGGCGCACCGCTAGCCCCAGCAGCAGTAACAGCAGCGACCTCTGGCACAGCTCGAGCCGCGCCTAGAGTAAGAGGCGCCATCACCCGAGTGTGTAAGAAGGCAGTAAAATCACCAGGCTTATGATGACAATCGCCGTCCTCGCCTATCATCAAGAGGTTGAGCTCAGGACTATCCTGTAGATCATCTACTACCCTTATGTTGGGAGGAGGAGGATGTGGAATGTTGGGGTTAACAACGCCCCGCGTCTGGCAGATAAACCTCTCTCCCAGGTAGTACGCTCGACCAAAGGGGCCCTCGAACAAGATCCTCATCGTGGAGGCATGCTAGGCAGCAACGTAGGTCGTCCTCGACACCTGGGGAATACCCACCTAAGGGTGCCAGTCAACCTGTGAAATCAGTGCAGTGTTAGATGTCAGTGCAACCTGTGAAATCAATGCAGTATCAGAATGGCAGTGCGGTGTCAGAAATCAGTATAATGTCAAAAGTCAGTGCAGTATGAGAATGGTAATATGGTACAGATGCAACAGCATGAGAATGATCGTGTAGTGTGGAACAGTGTAATACGCTTATCGTAGCTAACAGCTAAAGACTGGCATTATGCTTACATGGTCTGCCGTAATCGTGTCAAAGAAGCGACGGAAGTATGGAAAGGTTCGATCTACAAGGCGACATCGCTCGAACTGCGAGTTGTAGTACCAAGAGCGGGGTACTGACAACTTGATCAACCTCACTGGGACTGGAGCCAGGGAAGTGAAATATGTGTACACCCAAAGCTGCAAACAAAAGGCAAACAGAAGACATGGGCAAATGGATCAGATGAGCAAGAAATGCAACAGTGAACAGGATATAAAGCATATCAGAAAAGTTGGTGTAGGGTATACCTCCCAAACCATCCAGTAGTCGCTGAGGGAATCCGCCTTGCAGCGGGAAACGGAGCTCATGTAACAGTATAAAGTGGCTAGGCCTGCACCACCCGAGTCGTACTCCACCACCCGAGGAAGGTGTACCAGTGCCCCTAGAATATATAACCCCATGGTATTTTCCCTATTCGCAAATAGGGTAGTACCGAGAAGATATATGAGAAAGCCGCGGGCGTACTAGGCAACCTCACCTACAATAGGTGGCTAAGTGCTGGAAAAGTGCTCCAAGAACTAGCTGTAGTGCACCATCCCGTGGCTGGTAGTGTCTAGGATCGCCCCGAGAAGCTTGAGCTGTGCATCCCTCCATTGGGTCATATTTGGATCAAAGAGGACTGGCCGCCGACCCCAACCCGCAAACCGGTCAACATCGAGAAGTCGTATTGGGTCAGTGTCATCTCCCTGGTCGACAAAAAGTGAAATTAGTCAGTGGTGTCCCACTATCTTTCCACCAGGGGCCCATAAAGTCACGACTCAGCTCTCATCTGTATAAGCCTGGAGCATAAGGGCCCAAAGCCAACAACATCTACTAAAGTGCAGACTTTTACAGGAAGTCGCTCATACCAATGTCAGGGGCTGGATATAGAGCCGTAGCCACCTATCCTCCTAGCAATCACCTATCAATTAGAAGTTTATCAGTATATGTATAGTAGAGATGAGTGGTTTGTTCATCAATTTCAACTTTCAACATGTATGCAAAGTAAAATAAAGGGAAAATTTACGTACTGTGAAGGTGTCGGCAGATACATGCTTCATGGGCTCTCGTAGTAGAGTGTCCTCATCTAGCCCTGAGATGAAGCCCTCGAATCTCAAGATGCCGCCTGGGGGTGGCACGTGTGTACGCGGCTAATATGTTGCCGCATCAAAGGGCCTCTCGGCAAGGGGAAGCAATGTAGCCTCTTCCGCCTCCATGTCTGCACCTAGGGCAGCACCAATACCTGTGGCGGGGTCAGGGATAGGTACTTCGTCACTAGCCATAGAGAGGAGATTAAAAAGTGAAGAAAAAATGAGTGGTTGGGTGTTTTTGGAGTAAAAATCACAAAACCAAAACCCTAGGAGAGAGGAATGAGGAGGAGATATAAGAAAATCAAAGGGAAATGGGGAAAAGTTGGGAAAATGTGTGAGGATCTAAGAAAAACCAAGAGAAAATTCAAAACTTCACCAAACCAAATTTTGTTTGCTTCAAAAGATGAAGGATCAAGAGGGTTTTAAGGAAAAATTTTGCAAAAGTTGTTGGGTAACTCAAGAAAAGTGGAAATCTAGGGAGAAAAGAAATTTAGAGAGAAGAAGGAGGGGATTTTGACCTAGGTTGTGATCCAAATAAGACTTAAAGTGTGTTTTAAACAGCCATGGGCTTGCATTTTACCGAACTGCCCCTTGCCGCTGTCGAAGGCCGGCTGACTGTATCGAAGCCCGGCCGTGTATCGCCGAGGCCCGGCCGGCCTTTAGTGATTTCAATTATGTTTTTCTTTTGTTTTGTTGTTTTCTTTTTGTTTTTTGTTTTATTTGTGTGTGTTGCTAGTTATTATTGTTTTATTTTATTTTATTTTATTTCATCATTATTTCAATTCTGAGTTTTAATTTTGGGTTTTAATTGGGGTGTAATAATGAGTTGTATGATAATAATGAAAAAATGAGTGAAAAAGAAAAAAAAAGACAAAACAACAATGAGTGACAAAAAAGAAAGAAAAGAGAAAACAAAGAATTAAGGCAAAATAGCAAAGAGATCAAAGGAAATAAAGAGAGTGAGCAAAATATCCACGTTGTTTTGTTTTGTTGTGTGAGTGCATAATTTGATTTATTTTATTCTTGATTGATTTTATTTAATGTGTTTAAACTCATTAGTTTAAATTCATGATGTAACTTGTTTTATTGACAACTTGTTTTGTCTAGTTCGTAATTTATTCTGTATTTCTCATCACATGATATTGTATGTACGGTTCATTCAGAGTAGTTCCAGATAAGCCGTTTGTGTCTTAGTAAGAGAACCTGCATAGTTTTGTAGCTAAGATCTTGAGTGCATCTATCGCACACATTCACTTGTTTATCGCTCATATTCACTTGCTCACTTTGTGCATCTATCGCATAATCGGTAAATGAAATTGTATGTACAGTTCATTCGGAGGAGTTCCGGATAAATTCATTTGTATCTTGGTAGGAGAACTTGCACCTTCATTTTGTGCATCTATCGCACTTGTTTACCTTCGTGCATCTATCGCATACCACTCTCTTGTTTCTTAGGACGTGTGAAACACGACCCTGAGTGATTTTGTTTCTTAGGAGGCATGAAATGCAGCCCTAGGCGGGTTTTATCTCCGGATGTGTGAAACACGACCCCGAGCAATTTTGTTTCTCAGGACTCGTGAAACGCGGCCCTGGGTGGGTTTTATCTCAGGACGTGTGAAACATGACCCCGAGCAGTTTTGTTTCTCAGGACGGGTGAAATGCGGCCCTGGGTGGGTTTTATCTCGGAACGTGTGAAACACAACTCCGAGCGGTTTTTGTTTCTCAGGACGCGTGAAACGTGGCCTTAGGCGGGTTTTACCTCGGGACATGTGAAACATGACCCTTACCGGTTTTTCTTCTATTTTAGGATGCGTGCAATAAAGCCTTGGGTGAGTTTTCTCTTGAGATACGTGAAATGCAATCCTAAGTGGTTTTATTTCTACCTTAGGATGCGTGAAGTGCGATCCAATGTTGTTTTGCTTTCTATCTTAGGACATGTGAAACACGGCTCCGAGCAGTTTTCTTTCTTAAGATGCGTGAAACACGGCCCTAGGCGGGTTTTACCTCGGGACGTGTGAAACACGACTCGAGCGGTTTTCGTCTTCTTGTTTCACGAGATACGTGAAACGCAGCCCTAAGCTGTGTTTTCTTTCCTTGTCCTGTATTTTGGCGTAGGGAGATTGTGTTTTGAATCTCTTCGCTTTAAATTTGAAGCTATTTATTCATGTGTTGTTATATCTTACATAGTCTACTTGACTTTGCTCATTGCATCATCTTGCATGATTTGTCGACTTCGTGAAGCATGTGAGTCTCGCTTTCAAAGTTGCATTGTGCACATCATTTGCATCTTGCCCCAGAACTAAGCTGGTTTGATTCTTTGCAAAGGGATACGTAGGTAGCCTGTGGGCGCAACCATTTCTTTTTGTCTTGCTTTCTTGTCTAAGTCTTGCAGCCTTGTCAAATGGGTCGTCTCTAGGCTTTGACTTTCACTCACGTCATTTCATGACTTCAAGCTCTGTCAAAAAGGAACAACTGTAGACACCCCATTTTTGACTGCCCGCAAGACTTAGGCGCTTGGTTTGATACACTTAGGGCTGCAAACGAGTCGAGCCGAGCCGAGCCAAGTTCTATAATATTCGAGCTCGGCTTGACTTATTTACAAGGTGTTCGAGCTCGGCTTGAGCTCGAAACGAGCTACAATATCTAAGCTCAAGCTCGGCTCGTCTAAAATTTATGTAACTCGAGCTCGGCTCGTGATGGCTCGTTAAACCAAGAGAGAACCATGGAAAACAATAAGCTAACCCTCTACACTTATATAGAAGTTTGTCCACCTTAAAATGTATTTTGCAATCGAAGTGGGACTTCCAACAAATGCACCAAACAACGTCGTTTGGCATAACATTTTCGTCTACTCTTTGAGTCCCACATCGCTGAGAGAGGAAACACCTTTGTGTCCTAATGCTTATAAAGTGGTGAATTGTTGACACAGTAGTCAACGAAAGAAAGGCAAAGGCAAACCTTGAATATTTTTTATATTAAAATAAAAAGCATCATCATTATTGATGGACCAGTTAAAATATTTTAATTTATTAATATAATATAATATATTAATATTTTATTTTATTATAATATATAATATATACAATATATTATATATACATATTTCTAAAATATAAAAATAAAAAATTAATATTTATATTTTTGAGCTTGTGAGCTTATTCGAGTCGAGCAATATTAAGCTCGAGCTCGGCTCGTTTATTAATCGAGCTTGGAATTTAAGCTCGAGCTCAGCTCGTTTATTAATCGAGCCGAGTTCAAACGAGCCTTAACGAGCTGAACTCAAGTTTATTCATGAACAGCTCGATTCGTTTGCAGCCCTAGATACACTCGACGATGAAAGTTGAATTGTGAATCCGTAGCGATTCGGATTCAATCAAGCTCTCGAAATAACCTCAAATCTTCAACAATTACCATGCTTGAACCTGTGAGTTTCATTTTTGGGCCTTTTCCCATTATGAGTTAAGTTTGAATCAAAAAAATAGGGGGGGGTATCAAAGACCGACCATGCATCAGTGACGGTCGGCCGGTCCTTGGTGGCGAAAAACACTATTATGGGCGGGAGCCCGCTAGCTGTCTATTTTTAAAGATATTTATCACCTTTTGAGCTTGAATTTTATAAAAATGAAGCTGTGTGATTGTTTTGAGGGTTGAACAAAATTTAGAGAGCCTATATACACCTTGAGAGCTTCTCCCTTCTCCTTCTTCCATTATAAGTAACCTTTGAGCTAACCTAGCTTCCTTGTATCATCTCTATACTCCATATTCAACCTTGTCTCACCACCTTAGAGTCTTGGTTGATCTTGGAGAAGCATAATTCAAGCTTGAGAGTGGGTTGAAACCAAGTTTGGATCACAAACAACAAGCTTACCCCTTGAAAGGTATAAGCTTGTTTTTTTCTCTCTTGCTTTCATTTCTTCCATTTGCTTCATAATTCTTATTGTTTTATGTTGTTTTGAGTCTATTTGAAGTGTTCAAGGTTGGGTTTGAAGAACTACCAAAAGGGTAGAAAGAGCTTGCTCCTTCTACACCTTTATCCATAGCTCAAACTCTTCTTTTTCCATTCTTTTTCTTTGATATCTACACTGATTTTCAGAGTTTTCAAAGGGCCAAAAATCAAGTTTTGAAGTTTCAAAAGTGATTCTTGCTTACTAACCTTCATTCTTTTCTTTATTGTCTAGCTTTTTAGGCTATTTTCATTAACTTTTAGCCTTTGTTTTTCATATGTTAAGAGCTGTTTTTGGGGCTGTCCAAGCCTTTTACATTGGTTCATGCTTTGTTTAGTTCATTTGTCGTCTCATAAGTTAGCATACACAGCTTGTTGCATGTTATTCTAGCTTTTCTTCAATTTATTTCCATGTTTAAGAGTCTAAGTTTAAACAATCAATCTATCATCCATCTCTTTCATGCTTGAGAATGATTTCAACCGATTGAGGTTGCTCAAAACATGTAAGAGAGACTCTTACTTAATGGCTTAATCTTTTTGAAGATTCATTGCCAATAGTATAGCCTTTCTATCATGCTTTAGAAGAACCTCTCATTTGACATTACTTCTTATTTAGAGGACTTTAACATCACCATGGACAAATGAACTAAAGAATGGCAAGGCTTAATAAAATTGGTTTAAAACTTAGATCAGCACATATAAAGAAAGTGGCTTAAATTGCTTCAACTTGGTCGGACGTTATGCCAAGTTACTTGTGTCAAGAGTTGTCATATGCTAATCCATGGCATTTTGATGATTCTTGAAGCGTTGTAACCTCGCTCTTTGAGTTCATACTATGACAAGAAGGAGCGGTGGTCTTATTCTTTGCATTTTATCGACTTTTGTCCAAGATCGCGTCCGAGATCATCAAGCAACCATTTTGCTCATTGATGGTTTTGGAATCAATTTCAACCTTCTCTCAAGGCTTTCCCATGACAAAGGAGGAAGAAAGGGACAAACAAAGCTTGAGGATACTTTGTCTGCACTGGTTCACCTCAGAACACAAAAATAGAGCTTTGCACCGAATTGATGCACGGCCGGCCATCTGTAGGCCCGGCCAGCCATCAGTGATGTAGGCCAACCCTCAATGTGTGGCCAGCAGTGTAGTTTTGCAAAAAATAGAGGCAGTGGCTAAAGGTGAAACAAAGACGGCTTGGGCAGACATAGTAGCTCTTAGGCGCTGTGCATGCAACCTTCATCCATTTTCACTTACGCATTTTTCGAATGTAATTAATCTTGTTGTAATTAATTAGTTGTAACTAGTTAATTTTGCAAAGTGTTGTAATTAATTAGTTAGTTAATCATTTATTCAAATTTCGTTTTGTAATTAGTTAGTTAACTAGAATAGCTAGTTAATTTATTTCATTTGTAATAATTAGTTAAGTAAATTAGCTAGTATTCATTCGATTTTATAATAATTAGCTTAATTATCTTAGCTTAGTTAATTAGCTAGTTTATCTATTCGGATCCTCCTGTGCGAGGGCATCAATGTTGTAATAATGTGTATGTCTTCTAACCCCACGTCTTTCTCCTTTTTATTTATCCACTTTTGATGGTTAGATTAGGGGCATCACGTTTCAATTAGCATATCGCATATTTTCATCCATTCATTTGTCTTGCATGCACCGAGACTCGGTTCATCATTCAAACTTGCATTGTCATTTATTATTTCGTTGAATACGTGTTTAAACGCATGCTATAAAATTGTTGCAAATAACATGTTAAGTAGCCGAGCCTATTTTAGCTGTATTTTTGCATACGTTGCATTAGCCATCTTGCATAGTTAGGTATCATGCATATTTTTCTAACTCTTTTGTTTTATCTTAGCTTGGAGTACTAGGTAAGCTTTTTATTTGCTTTAGCATACTTGCATGAGTGTGAGTGATTTCCATGACTAGCGTGATTGCCATGAGGCTAATTTCCTAATCGATAAACTGCTTGAATGCCCGTGGATAAAGGCTTCTTGCTTGAATTGGAATAATTTGAGCAATGTTTATATGCGGTCACTTTTTCAAGGGACATATTTTAAAACAATTTTCAAAACAAACATGACTCAAGTGTTCCAATTCTTGCGAGTTAGTCTATACTTGTGTGTGCGCATCACATAGTAATGCTAGCCTAATAAACCGGAACAAGAGCATATAATGTTGACAAAAATTATATCATGATTAGTAGAGGTCGATCTTTGATCGGGCGAGTGGGGTGCTTAATTCATGACCTTCCCCTTTCGTACCTAAGTTCCCAAGTCGAGACAATCTTGGTGATGATGGACACGTGACCTTTGGCACGAGTCATGGGTTTCCTAAACTTTCCTAAAACAAAATATTTAGGTGGCGACTCTGTATCTGGCAAAGCAGTCCATTTTTGACAATTTAATTCAAAATCGATTTTCCAAAAATTTGCCAGATTTGGACTCTTTGGTGTTTATCAATTTGACATTGCACTTGCAAAAACGTCGAGCTACAATTGTTGCTCAGTTGGATCGGAGGTGGAGGCCTAGTCTGGCCGAGGTGATGAACTAACTAGCAGGGTTGTCGTAGACAGAGGAGACTTGCTCTTTTTAGGGACGCCGACCTAAGTAGCGTTAGCTTATGACTCAAGCGAGGGCACCAAAGTAGTTGGATGATGGCAAAGTTAAAAGTTGTTGTCCAATAGAAGGTGGAGAGGGAATTCATAATTCCCGGTTTGTTTTGAGAGATTGAGAGGGAATTCATAATCCCATGGGATTAAGATAGGCTTTGGTGTTGGGATTGAGATAGAGAAGATGGAGGTGGTATTAGGAAATTAGTCCTCTAGCTTAGGTTTTTTTTTTTTTTTTTTTTTCATGTTGGGCATTTTTTTTTTTAATATTAATGTTTAATGTTTTTGTATTTTTTTTGTTAAGTAAAAAACATAGCTTTATTTGTTTTAATATTTTATATTTCTTTTATAGGGTAATAATTTAACAATTTCTACACTAACAACTATCATAAAACAAACACAATTTTATTTAATCTCCTCACTATTAATCCCCTCACTATTTATAGCGGTCCCGGGTTTACCCTTGTTGTATAGCGATCCGGACATGTGTCCGTGGATGTTGATAGTTGAGTATTGTCTTGTTTACATCCTTTCTTGCTTTGTATTTGAGTTATAGGATGTGTTGGGCAGGTTTGTTACAGGTTGGTTGAGCTTAGGAACCAAGTCTAGTTGCCCAGGTTTTGGCTGGTCCGCTCGAGCGGAGATGTTTACGCTCGAGCGGAGAGGTTGTTGTTGCTTGTACGCTCGAGCGGGGATTTTGGCGCTCGAGCGGAGAATGCACCCATCCAGTATTTCGTGCACCTGCAAAACTTCTGCAAGTGTGGTTTCTACGCTCGAGCGGGTTTGGTGCGCTCGAGCTGGTTGCGCTCGAGCGGGGATGTTGCGCTCAAGCGGACAGTGTGTTTTTGGTGAGAATTCTGGGAGGGGGAGAACTGCGCTCGAGCGGGCTGGAATCTACGCTCGAGCGGACGAACTTTGTGTCTGTGTCTTGGCGCTCGAGCGGACAATGTTGAGCTCGAGCGGACCCTGTTTTGTGTGTCTTTACGCTCGAGCGGAGTGTCTTACGCTCGAGCGGACCTGTCGTATAACTGAGTGGTACTGGGCATTTTAAATCACTTTTTGACTTATCTTCTCTCTCTTACTTTACCCAAAACGCCATTTTCAGAGCTTCTCACTCAAAAACCTTAACTTCTCTCTAAGTATTGATCTAGCTAGGGTGTTTTGCTCACCTTTGGTCTCCACAAAAAGGGTGTTGATCGTCGAGGGCGTCCTTTTGATCCGAATAGTTTGGTGTTTGGAGCATTTTGGTTTTGAGTCCTTCTCCTTTGGAACTCATCTTTTGAGGTAGGGATATCCTACTCCTCTTTATGAGTTTTGTCTTTAAATTTTAGCATTTTGATATGTTGGAAGTTGTTGTGTAATTTTGGGAAACTTTGGGCCATTGTGTGATTTTACAAAAGTTGGGGGTTTTCATCTATGATAAACCTAGAAGCATGTTTGGTATAGAAACATGGAATTAATGTTGAAACATTAAAGAAATTGGAACCTAAGGGTTGTGATGTTAATTATGGAGAATGCCCTAATTACATTGATTGATTAATTTGGATAATTAATTGTATTGATTTGTGATGTGTATAATTGTTGTTTATATGCATTGTGTTGAGTTAGAGAAGATAGGGGATGTACTCCACGGTTTAGGGGAAGATAGGGGATGAACCTCTAAACCGGATGTTGTTGGGAGGAGATAGGGGATGAACTCCGTAGATAGAGCTAGTATGCTTATCTAGAAGTGTATTGACAGAGCGTATATGCTTGTCGTTGGAAGTATTGATATAACTGTTATGTTTATCTTTGATGAAGTGAAAAGTGTTGGCATGAGTGTTTGTCTCATGTGTGATGTTTGGCCAGGTTCTGAGCCAAGGTTATGAAATGGCAAGTAAAAGGAATGAAATGGAAATGAAAGGAAATATAGACTTAAGTGTCTTGGAATTGTATTATATTATGAATGGATGTAAAAGTGTTGACCATCTATCAACTGTTAATCTTTTAGTCATTGTTCATAATTGGTTTAGTATATTTCTACTGGGCTGTGGCTCACCCTATATGGGAACATCATTTTCAGGTACAGGAAGCATGCCACCTCCAAGGACTTAGTTGGGAGGCTAGTGGCGGACAAGCTTTTTGGTTGTCTTTCCTTTTGTTGTATTACATGTAAATTCAAGCCAAGGGCTTTATGTGTAAATGAGTTAGCACTCTACTTTTGTGTAACCAAGTGTTAACTTGGAAAGCTGTAAGCCCTTAGGGCATTTGCTTTTGTTGTTAACATGTGATACTTTTTGTAATAAAACTCTGGTGAATGGAGGGATGTGGACCTCTTTATATATCATAGCATGTCTATATTGTTGGGATTAATGTTATTATTTTTTGAGGGCGTTACACTATTAATCTCCTTCATTTTACCTCTAAAAATAAACGGAGCCTTAAAAAGAAAAAAAAATAGACTTAGCCCTAACTTCACCTTCCTCATCTGTTTTTTATTGGGAGATATGCACTTTTAGTTATGATTTTTGAGTTAATAATTATGATTTGTTGTATTTTTAGTTATGACACATTATGATATTTGTTATGATAAAATTTTAGTTACAATCCAAGAGTTGTTTAATTATACCTCATATGATGGTTAATTATAAATCAATTTTTTTATTTTATTTTATTACTTTTATTTTTATTTATAGTTACAAATCCTATAGTATTGAGTTATGTCATTTGTGATAATCAAACTCACGAATGACATAACATGCATACGATATATACCATAGTATTTTCCCTATTTTATTATTTTACAATTTCTTTTTCTCATTTAAGCCTATTTATTGATTTGGGCGGGTTTATATGAGTTTTAAATGTATATAATTGGGCAAATTCATAGGTTTGTATTGAGTTTGTTATCTCTAATATATATTTATCATAACGAAATTCTATTTGCATTATATATAGGGGGAATTACACATAAGTGAGGATCAAAAAAAATATATTTACAAAAAAATAATATAAATTATAAATATTAATAATTAAAATTATAAACTTTTTTAACTTTCAATAAATATATATATTTTCTAATCCCCACTATGTATAATTTTCCCTTTTATAAATATTTTTTAATTCTCATGGATGTATAATTTTCCATACATATATTACCACGGTGGAATCCTCGTACAATTGTTGTATTGATGAGTTATATATATATGTATATATATATATTGTTAGGTAAGGTATTCTGAATTAACTTACACATATTAGATTAAGGCTCTACAGTCCGAACAAACCTTCCGAAATAAGATTTACGCCTTATGATCCGTGGCTCCGAGGTATATTTACTGGCCAAGGGATTCAGATTTGATACCTGAAAGGAAACAAACCTTTACACCTCAGTCATGACCCACTAAGCCAACTCTCTTGTAATTTTTATTTATTTATTATTTGTTTAACTTTTTTTTTTCTTACCAAGCCTAACTAACAGGACTATAGCATAACTTATCCAAAAGGAAAATGAGTGAGAACACTAATTAGTGCTATCACTAATGATGTGACAGTGGGTCCCACCATGAATGATTTGATGTTTTGGTCTTGATGTTGTATTTTTTTTTATTGAGTATCATGTCATTAGTGATCTTTTTAGAACTCCAAAATTAGTGATCTCTATTATTGTTGTATCCAAAATGATTATAGACACCTAATAAACTAGACCTCATAAGAGAGTGGAACTAGCACTATCACTTGAGTGAGATTCATTCCTAGGAAAAGGACAGTTACCCAAACGAGAAAATTTAGACTAATAATTTTTATTTAAAATTTTATTTATATTGTGTTTGATTAGAAAATTTAAAAAGGAAAAAAAAATAGATAAAATATGAATAAAATATATTTATATTTTATCTAATTATATATATATATTAAATTTCTTCTCAAATTCCTCAATTAAACACAGCGTTAAAAATAGCTACGTATATAATCTACATTTATTTTATGTGTGTACTCTACAATAATTTCAATTACGCTTTTTCATTTTGACTAAAATTATGAACTGTATTTCTAGGGACTAGAGCATTTATTTTTTACTTTTTAGGTATTGTTTGGCCCATAAATTTTGGCTCATAAATTTTGATAAGAATTTGAAAAGATAAACAAAAAACAAATAGATGAAATATGATTATATTTAATTCATATTTTATATATTTTTTTCATTTCTTTTTCCATTGGACACTTGGTTTAAAAGTCCATTTTATAAAATTGTATAGTCATAGATTCAAATGCTAAAATACTTGAGTAACACTAGGAATACTAAATTTTGTACCAAACAAATGACTAAATATCTCACATGGGTGTGACCCCACACCTATGTGAGACATTTGCACACCCATGTGAGACATTTGGTCATTTGTTTGATAGAAAATTTGAAACCCAGATCCTTTGCCGTACTTTTCTACAGTGGTTCCTGCGGTGCTCCAAAATGATGTTTTGGGGCAAAATTTCAAAAAAAAAAAAAAAAAACAGAACCAGAGAAGCAAAAGAGGGGAAGAAGAAAGAAGCACTGGCAAAGAAATACCCAGAAGAACACCAATATTTTGTGATCTTGTTTCGTGTATTTGTGATTTTTTGAAAATCAATTAAGTTCACCAATATTAACAACCATTCAAACACCTAGAAGAACACCAATATTAACAACCAGTCAAACAAAAGTTGGAGGTTAAAAAATCTGAGATATATATATACATATTAACACTTTGAACATTCCAAATGATAAATCAAAATTGACTAAAAATTAGATCAATGCAAACAAAAGCAAAGAACAAACAGTCAACATTTTTCCTCTCTTCTTTGATTTTGGATCTCAAATCTTCCATAGAGATTTTGAAACTTTGCTTTTCTTCATAAACCCATCTTTTTGCAATTTAGATCTAGGTTGAAATCGGGGAGAAAATCGACGAACGACAACGAGGATGACCGACAAACTCCATCCGGTACACCAGCAGCAAAGAAAAGAGAAGAAAAGATTGACCTGGTTCCTAGCCATCGAGAGAGAGAGAGAGAGAGAGAGAGAGAAGAAGAAGAAGAAGAAGAAAAAGAAGAAGGCTCACAACTATAGGGGTGGTGATGGTGGGTTGTCGGTGCGTTGGTAGCTTTAGTGAGAGAAATGAAGAGGAAGAAGAAGAGGAAGGAAATGTGGGTTGAGGCAGCGATGATGGGGAGATGGTGGTGCTATGGGTAAAGGAAGGCTAGAGGTTGTCGCTTGTGGGATGCCTTCTTCTTCTCCTCTTTCTCTCCTTCTGTGCTTCTTTCTTCTTTCCCTCTTTCTCTTCTCTGGTTCTGTTTTTTTTTTTTTTTTTTTTGATGACCTAGAGCGTGGGCTTTATCAGTTAGCTCTTGTGCCTCCTGCGGAGGTTCCCGTTTGTGAAAGTTTAATGTTTGTGAATCATGTACAAGGATGTTTTTGCTTCATTTTGGTTATATGTACATTAGGCTAAGTCCCTTTTGTTAATACGACTTATGAAACTTTTGATGTCATAAGTACATGTATTCAAGTTTAAAACTTCTGTTCCATGTATGTCTACACAGCTCAATGGATGTTGTATTTTGTATATTACTTCTGCAACCCCTCTATTTATATGATATTCAGGTTAGAGGCCTTTAGTAATCCCAAGATTATTAGCCGGTTACGACGTTAAACCTATAGGACAGGTTTGGATCATGACAAAAATTTTGCCCCAAAATGCCACAGGAACCACTCTAGGAGAACACGTTAGGGGATCCAAACTCGAAAATTTGGAGCCTATAGCATTTTCCAAAATATTTTGTTCATAAAGACATGCGGAGGCAAAAAGACCAAAATAACCCTGTATATATATAAGGTATATATGCACACAAATTTCCTAGCTTCTCTCTCTCTCTCTCTCTCTCTCTCTTCTCTTTCCGATGTCGTCGCCTTCATCTCCTCATCCCCCTCCCTCCAACACCGACGCCTCCTTCTCTACCACCGTCACCACCACCGCTACCTTGACTTTCGCGACTCCACGACCACCACAGCTATCGCGACCGTCGAAGATCTCCTTCTCTTGTTTCCAACACAAGCAGGTCGACTAGATTCACTTACTTCATTCCTTCTTCTTGATCTTGTCGTCCCTGGCTACCTGCTCTATTCCTCTCTCTCTCTCACATTTGCATTATATTCTCTGGTATGGTGATATTTTGAAATCACTCTCACATTTCCATTACTCTGGTGATATCTTGAAATCACCAAACAAGCCTCAATCATATTCCTTAGCAAAGTTTTCTGCAAAACTACATCTTGTTTGTTAGGATCTCATAACCCTTGACTCCTTTTATTTTCAATTCATTTTATTTTGGCCTATATATATATATATATGTCTTTTTTACATAAAGAATTTTGCTCGGTTAGTAGGGCTAATTCTGACATCTGAAATTGGGGAGGATGGAAACGAGATGAACTTGTTTAGCAAATTTTGAATGTTTGTTCAAAATTTTTTTTTTTTTTTGATCTGGCTTCTTGTTGTTGTTGTCGATGATCTGAATTTTTTTTTTCTTTTTTGTTGTTTGCAGCATATTAAAAAAAAAAAAAAGTTTTGGATCTATGTATAAATTTGTGTTAGAAGAAAATTGCCTCTTGTGCACCAGATTTGGTTTTTTTTTTTTTTTTGGTTGATCTGACTGTTATTTGAACCAAGCAAGTGAACTTGTTTTTGTTTTTGTTGATGATGATGATGATGAATAAATAGGTTGCTATAGACAAGATAAGGTTTGCTTTGGTTTGGTATTGCAACAAATAAAAACATATAAATTTCGTTTTTGTTTTTGTTTTTTTTTTTTTTTTTTTTTGTTGATGATGATAAAACAGATTGCTATAGGCAAGATAGGGTTTGGTTGGGTTTCATATTCAACAGATAGGGGTTTTGTTTGGCTCAACAGATAGGATTTTGTTTAGTTTCGTATTTCAACAGACAAAAATAAATAAATAAATAAAATCAACAGATAAAAATTTGAACATATAAAAAAATTTGAACAAATAGAAATTCTAACAAATTAAAAATTTGAACAGATAGTCAACAGATAAAAAAGTCAAAGGGTAAAATTGGAAACAAAATATCCTTCAGGACTTCTCACCAAACTATTTCACAAAAAGTGAATCTCTCATTAATAAAAAAATATTCACTGGATCTATTACCTTAGATACTTGCTAGAGTGGATTTTTTACTAACTTTTTCTTTTTCATTTTCCTATCTAAATTTATGTTCCAAACACAACCTAACATTTTAAAAAAAATACAAAATTAGGTGTGCCCCATCCATAAATTAAGGATTCATCTAATTGTATAACTCACAAAAGTTTGGTCTATATTTCAATAAATATAGAGTAAATATCTGTTGGCAAAAATACCCACCCACACAGACAAATATATATATATGTTATTAAGAAAAATGTAAAGAAAATGATATATAATTTGATCAGGCTAAAGTATAAAGAAAATGTTATAGGCCCTAAATTTTCTACTATATAAATGACCAAATATCTCACATTGATGTGGGGTCCATATGAGACATTTGGTCATTTATTTGGTAGAAAATTTGGTATCCCTACCATTACGCAGAGCATAAATATCTCTTTTTCTAAGAGAGTCACGTCAGTATGTATTTTCTTAATTACATATAAAGTTCTACACAAATACAAACTAATAAATATAAATATATTGGAGGTAGATTATCATATAATCATTTTATATGATATATATACAAATATTAAATTATAAAATTATAAAATAAACACTTTTAATTAAATTAAAATATCAACTATATAAAAGAAATTCAATAACGACGAACTAAGATAGAATCGCATAACAATATCTAAACCCAAAAAGAAAAAAATAATGAAAACATTCAAACGATAGATATATCTTAGTATGTGAAGTGATTTTTCATCTATAATATGATATGAAAATATAAAAGAACTTATTGTTTAACAATTGAAAAAGTAACTCAAGTAGTAAATCCAAACTTTAGAGGTTCCTCGAGAGTATCATTGTTGTGTAGGTTTTTCATCCTGTGAGTTGTGATTATATAAAATAATGTAGAAAAAGAATTATAATTTCATATATAAAATCATTATAAAATTTAAACAACAAATCCATAATATAGAATAATTTAGAATTGATATTGGATATAGAATTATACACGGGAAAATAAGAAGAAAAAAAAAATAATTTAGTATTAAAAAAAATCTAATACACTTGAAAGAATTAAAAAGAAAAACGTGAAACGTAAAATTAGTATTGGGTTTGTGGATTATCTCAATTTATCATGAAAAATATATGGAAAAGAAATATTTATCAAATAGAGTCCATATGTAGAACTCTATATGTAATTAAGAAAATACATGCTGACATGACTTTCTTAGAAAAAAAGAAAAAAAGAAAAGTCTTTATAATGTGCCACCTAAACATTAAAAAAATACTACTTTAATAATATATATATATGATATTATGAAAATTTATTGGGAACTCAAGATTTTACTATAACATTAGATTTTGGTATAAGTATGCAAATTTAAAACTTTCAAATATTATTGTGTTCATTATTTTTATTATCTTTATATTCTATTATACCATTACTGCTATTTGTTAGTTTGTTAATTATAATTCAATTAATTGAAAATGAAAACTTAGTATAAATTTTTATATATATCATAGTTAATTTGTTACCACTACAGTTGTATATAGTAGCATAATATATAGGGTAATCTCTAAATATAATTTTTATTTTTTATATTATTAAAATAGTTTATTTTAAGTAGTATATAGACAAGTTAGAAGGCTTCTTTTATCCCAAAAAATCCAATCTTTTTTTTTTTTTGTTACTTTTAAATTTTTTAAATTGAAATATCAGTTGTTTATGTCAACAAAACAAAACTGAGAAATACATATTCAAAAGTAACACATTTTTTTTTTAATAGGTAAGATATTTACAAATGGAAAATATTTGACATCTCAAAAAACCTTCCATAATCTGATTTATAATAGTGTGCTAAATGCCAATTTTTATACAAATATGAGAAGAGAATTAATCAAGTTATACATTTCAGCTAACCACATACTCAAACTTTCACTATTTGAAGATGTTATTTCACTATAATTCCAATTAAGAGAATCTTCAACCCTTAATATTTTTTTTATTAAATTATAATTTGATAAAAATTTAAAAAGATGAAGCGTTGGAAATTATAGCGTGTTTGGTTCCAATTTTCTAAATTTAATTTTTTGAATATTGAGTTTTTAAATTTTTGTTTTTGTTTTTGTTTTTTTTTGTTTTTAGTGAATATTTTTAAAATTTTAAGCTTTTTTTTTTATTTTTGTAGATGCACCTTACTTGGATGTGTCTAAATAGAAAATAAGTCACGACCCGCTCCCCGTATCCAAGGATTAAGTATCATGATGGCTAGTAACTGAAGTTACCTCCGGCCAATTCTTAAACAAATTTCTGAACACGAGCGAAAAAAAATATTTAAGTGAGGGTACCAAAATAATCATTGGAATTTTTATTTTTATAACAAAATTTATTGACCAAAAAGGCCGATGTTTATATATGAAGAATAGAATTATAAATACTATAAACGTGTTGTGTGTCTTTATTCCACAGCCCCACGTCTAAGACTCTCCAAAAGCTATTTCTGAATTACATTATTTCTTGAAAATTGGTAAACAGCTATAAGCACATGGTAGAGTGAGAAATATTATACTGAGAACATGAGGGTATAAAATCACCATGGATAATTATTGGCTAAATCAAGTTTGATATTAAAATACAGAGTATATAATACAGAGATCATTTGATATATAATACAAAAATCATATAAACAAAATAATTATAACCACGATACATAACGGAACATAATGAATGTATGGACTCAAGAGGTGGCTCATACGAACTCTAGAGGTGGCTCCCACCATAGTGCAGCACTTAGCTTCGTACAACACTTTGCTTCACACTGGAAATCATAACCACGATACAGAACATAATAGATATATGGACTCAAGAGGTGGCTCGAACGAACTCTAGAGGTGGCTCCCACAATAATGTAATACTTAGCTTCGTACAACACTTTGCTCCACACCAGAAATCAGAGGATTAGTGGATCCATGACAAACAGAGAGTCACAAAGTGACTAATCAGAGGGCAATGGTTTATTTAAGTCCCCCAAGGCATGGGACTCCCGTGGTAGTACTTACAGAAAATAATTGCTTATAAAATCATTGTCAAATAATTAATAAAATTTAAACAAACATATCCATGAGTTTCATTTTAAGTAAATGGAGTTTAGAAAATAATCAACGAAATTGAAATATCAATATAATTTATAAAATACAAATTGTGTAAAATAAATTATGAAAAAAACATATGTAAAATATATTATGGTGACTCAAGGTATAATTGTTGGCTTTTTTGGCTTTCAAAGGTTATTTTTGTAATTGTGAGCGTGCCAGCAAGGATCAATCAGTCCTTATAGAATATTAATTGCCAACCAATTATCAGACGATTGTGTTTTAGTTCTTTCAGCCTCAATGAAGAGGACTTTGACTGGTGGCTTTGTTTAGGAGAATTAAGCAAACAATGATTAAATAAAGAACAGTTGTAATATTTCATTAAGCAAAATGAAAGACTTACAAAGATCCAAATCAGCCTCGTAGAGGTTTACAACAACAATCTACTTGAAACTACTCCTATGAACGAAGTGCAGTGCAGGAATTTTAAAGTACAGAAATACAAAGAACATGAAATGTAAGACTGGAAAGGAAATAAAGTAGATAAAACTAGTTTTATGGATCTGAGTCTGGGGGTTTCTCTGAGGCTTTCTCTGCTTTTTATACTTCTTAATGACAACCGTCGAAATGGACTTTTAACCGTTGAACCATCCCTCCATGATCACTGATCATACTTCTTTGCAGTTAACTCCACTATGTCATATGCAGTTAGGCTTCCCTCCTAATTTTGAATTTAAATGTATGAGTAACCATTAAGTCCACGTCACTTTACATCTCTTTGCTGATCCAGTGCTATGCAGATCTTGTAAGAACCAATACTAACTGCCACGTGTACGATCACGATCGAAGGTTTGAATTGTCTTCCCGTATTGCCCTTATTTTGCCACGCGTCGAACTGTGATTGGCTTGTACAAAATATATAGCCAACATTACCCCCCGCACTAATATAACCAATACTTGGTGATATTAGTGGATCAAGGTATTTTCCCACGTCTTAGAACATGCATGGGCTTTGCATTTTTAGAAACACAACCGTCATTCATTGATGAACATTTGCATTAACTCCTCTTCGATCCCTTAAACAAGCTCACTATCTCAGTATTCGAAAAGTCCAATTCAGTTCTCATGGATAAACAGACCTTTTCTTATCTCAATCAAGCATATGAAGAGTTGTTTGATAATACCGTTCGTCCTCGAAAGAATCGTCATGCATTGATTAGCCACCTTTACCCACCTTCATATATTCAAGTCATGGAAGCTTTTGCAAATTATCAACCTTTGGATTACGAACACATTGTCCACAATCCTTTGATTCAGAAATTTGCAAATATGGACGTGGGAAGTTCCTCCTCTGACCCAAAGCCTTCTGGGTGGAATGAAGCTGTAATTTCTTCCTCTTCTGGGGCTTCTGGTTGGGAAAGCTGGCCGAAATCAACAAAGCAAGTCAACCATCATTTTGTCGAGTTCATTGACCCTCTAGAATTCCCTTCCGATGCTCAGAGTTCGGTGGTTTATCCCTACGTGCCCATTGACCGCCGACGTTGTTTGGAAGACAACCTACTCGTAGCGTGGTACACATCTTCCACGCTTAAGAAAATAGTACATGCCACTCCTCGCCCCGGAAGAGGCACAAGGGTATAACCCTTCATTCTTGGCTCAGAAGTCTAAACTTTGCTCTTCTGACTGGCTTGACATCGTCAATAGCCCCCGATTTCCTCCTACTTTCGAGATGGAAACTCCTGCACCTCCTCTTCCACAAGACCCTCACTGGATGGAGGAATTCAGGCATACTCTCTCTGAGGACCAGTTTCTCCCTTCCTATCACCCTCCATCTCCTCCTACTAAAGATCAGCGAAAACAAGCCCAACTTCTGCTTGCGGCCTTTTTCCATTTGCCCTTCAATGTTCTTGAGGACAATGTTCCTCTCAAGAACTTTCGATGGGCTTGTGACATTATGTCTCGGAGTCATATTCTCAACCCCATCGCCCAATTAGAACTTCAAATGTTTTTGGACCAACTCTCCCTACTCCTTCATTGGCATCACAATTCTGTCGCCACTACTTAGTCCTTGGACCAAATCTCAGCCAATCGAGTTCATACTTGGTATGAAGCAGAGAACCTCATTGATGAATACGATGATTTCAAGAATAAAGATTCTGCATACTAGGATGACCTGGATATGGACGAGAAAGAACAAGGGCTAAAAGAGACAGAGTTTGAAATAAAAGCTTAAAAACTTTTTTACCAAGTAAGAGCATATCAACTTCAGTATCCTAGCCTAGAGAAGATAGAAGACAGAATAAAGAAAGAACAGAAGCTAATTGACCATAGCTGGAACAAGTTCCATGATCTTGTTATTTATTCTATTCCTTACTTTTATGAACTTGAATATGTGCCTAGGCAAAGCTTCTGATGTAATCATACTTATCTTAATAAAGCGGAAAGATTTCTTTTACTTGGTATGGTCTAATTTTACTCCACTTATCTGGGACCAATCAGAATTATGGCTTTGAATTCACCAATTTTCTCTTCGAAACTTGACAATCAAAGAAATATTTGGAAACCAATTTGACTTCTTCTAATATATGGAGGTCCCCTTTCAGAATTAGAGCCTCGAATTTAACAACCTTGCTCCTTAAAGCTCGTTTTAACCATATTTACCATATGGTTAGTATGATCAATCATTTTTAAATTGACCATTTTTGCTTCGAACATCAGTTCATACTTTCAAAAACATAGAGGCCTCCTTTAGTGACTGCATTGTTTTATTCTAAAAGAACAATCTATCCTGGATATTATCAAACCAATTATTGGTTTGGAACTTAGAACAAACCATTCCTAACCTTGAGGGATCCCAAATTCTGCTTCGAAGGATTTATTCTCACTACGAAACCCTAAAACAGGTTCTCAATCCTTTTGAAGTAAACAAATACTTGAGCATTCTTGCATCCTTAGGCGTGGAATGTGCTTCGAAGCCGTTTGTTATTTGACTCTTGCGCCAAAATCTGGTTTCGAAGCCAAATATGTTATTTCGAAGCTGACATCAGTATTTGAGATGTGTTTCCCTCCAAAGTTATCAATATTGAGGGAAACTCTTCGTATCTGTACTTTTAGTACTTCTTTACGAATTCCACGATATATTTTCCAAATACAAAGGTTTTAAAACCCTTTTTATTTCGTGCTCTGAATTCACTCGTTTATTGAATACACAAACCCTTCCCTTCTATTAATCCTCTATTCCTTGCTGCTCGTCACCAATGGATTCTTCTTCACTGAAAGTACCGTCTGGCGAACGTATAAGACCAACCATGGCTTTGAAAAAATGTATTGAGGAAGAGATCGCCAAATTTACAGCTGATGGGTCAAGTGCTATAGACGGATGTCTCTTTGTTCCTCGCCATAGCGACAAACAAGAATATTTCCTAGGTTCCATCTTTCGAGAAGCTCCCGCTCAACTTCCAGCTTTATACCCTCGTTTGGAGGACCATTTTCTTCTCTATGAAGGGGGGCTCGACGGAGGAAATTGGAGAATGAACCGACCTTACCGTTGCTGGCCGACATTGAGAGCTGAATGGGAGGAGTGGTACGATAGGGTTGTGCCTGCAAGAGAATGGGACTTATAAGAACTTTGCATCCTCAATGCCCTTCGTCTTTCCAGGTTTATTATCCCTGAAGACCCTTTTTTAATTCCTGCTGCTCTTTGTTTCTGGAACATGGTTTTTAACTTTTTCCAGTTTCGTTGTGGTATGATGGCTCCCACCGTTCTTGATATCTGCCATCTCTTAGGGCTTTCGCCTCTTGGAACCCCTTTCACACCCAGTTACCCAGACCTTTCGGTTAAATTTTCTCTTCCGCCTTTGAATTCTTCTTTTAGTGATTTCGTAAAGGCTGAAAACAAGAAGGTGGGTCCTGTGGGCGATCGAGAACTCTTCTCCTTTATTTTATATTGGTTGTGTAAATTTCTTTTTTGTACATCATTCCAACAAATTATGCCTAAATTTCCTCCACTTGCAAAGGCCCTTGTTTTGAAGAAACGCATAGCCTTGGCCCCTTATCTCTTAGGTCATGTTTATAGAGCCTGCTCCCAATTCTGTGAGAAACCTCTTGATATCAACCAAGGAGGTCCCCTTTGGGTGCTCCAACTCTGGCTCTTCGTTTACTTTACTGACTTGCATCCTAAATGCTTAAAATTCCTAGTTCAAGATCCTAGCACTTATGGGGAAAAATATGCTAGAATTGTTCTTTATCCTGCTTTCTTTGCCTATTACTTCACTTTTTTTCATCAACTTCCTATTTCTCTAGCTACCACCTTCTTTTGCCCCTTTGATGCCAACAAAGGACCAGCTTAGCTGCAAACATTCTTGGCTGATAAAGAGTGTTCCATCCAATCACACAAAGATATGTGGGCTTCCATTTTGTTACCGTGGGAACTGTTCATTGGTACTTTAAACTCTCGAGCTTATAAGTGTATATCTGAGGTATATTGCCCTTCTCAGTTTGCCAGGCAATTTGGGTTTACTCAAGGGATTCCCATTCCACTTTGCAGCCTCTCGAATGTCCATCTTACAGCCAGAGACCTGAGAGTACCCAAATCAAAACTAGAAGAGGCAACATTTAAACTGTTAAAAGATTTGAGTGAGTTCAAATTTGTCCCCTTCCTTCCCTCTGGCTTGGCTTTGAAAAGATTTCAAAATTGGTGGACAGCCAATATGGAAGTGCATCTAGCAATACATCCTCATGATTTACTGATAGGACTAGGTGTGCCTTCTAAGGCTAAACCAATAGCAGCCGGGAACATTCTCTCTCTTTCCAAAGCTGCCAAGACTGTTCCTGCAGCCTCACCCCTTCTTGCTAGAGTTACCAGAGTTGCTTCGAAAAAACGTATGTATTTTCAGGTTTCTTTTCTTTTAGACTTTTCTGTCTGTTTCCTTTACATTCATACCTCTTGGTGTAGAGTCTCTACAAGAAGAATCTCCTAAGAGAGCTGAAGCTCTAGCTATTCTCAAAGACAAACATCAGCAGAAAAAGAAAATGAAGCTAATACTCACTTCTGAAGAGTCTGAGTCTCAGATTGAAGAGAGAGAGATTAAGAAAGAGCAGGAAATACCACTACAGAGAAAAAAGAGAAAGAAGATGATTGTCACTCCTTCCGATTTGGTCGAAGACCCCACTCGTGAGGCAGTTGTCAAAGCAGTAGAAGAGGAACATTCTAAGGCAATAATTGTTTTCCAGAGAGTTGAAAAAAGGTGGCAGCAGCAACTATTAAGAGATGAAGCTGCGACTGCTGATGCAATCCAAAGGGAAACTGCGAGAAGGTAGCACATTGCTGAGCATTATTCCCTTCGTAGCTCTCCCATCATTGCTACCACTTCTGAAACAAGTAACTTCTTTCATATCTCTATTCTTTTATTCTCTTGTTAAATTCTTGGTATTGAGACTTGACATTACTTTGTATTTCTTCTTTTGCAGGAACGACTACTCTACTTCCTTCCGCTACAAGGACTCCCTCAATCTCTCTTGAAGTTGAAAGTCCTCAAATTACAAAGCCAATTCAAGCAATCCTTCCACCTCTTGGTTCCATGTTCTTCATACCTTTCTTGAGGTCAAGTATTCCTACATCTTTTTCTTTTGGCTTAACTCCATACCTCTCTCATTTGTCTTTCGATTTTACTCAATTTGATTCTCTCTCGAGCCCTGCTTCTCCTCCTCTTCCTCTTCTTTCTCCTTCTAAGGAAATTCCAGCTGTTACTTCATCTTTGATGGTAGCTGATTCCTATATAGAGGGTATTGGTAGCTCTCCAATCCATTATCCATTATCTTTGCCTAACTCCAGTCCTTCTTCTCTTGACCAACTGGTAGCAAAAACTATAGAGACTACTAAGGACACTCCACCTTCTCCGATTCCTATGCAGTCATTTCTTCCTTCTACCAGAGCTCTTTCTGCACCTTCCATGTCAATGGATGAGGTGGATATTTTTGAGGCTAGACTAGCCAGTCTTTTTGACATACCTTCCACCTCTCCAATAACTAGCAATGAGATTGAGCCATTAGTTCTAGCTGATTCTCTGCTAGAAATTTTTGAGAGCTCTTCCTCCAGTGGTAAGACTTTCTTGCCTTCGATAGACTTGGACAGCTGTCTGGAGCTGCTGGCATCTTTTTCGAGGATTCCTTTCGAAGCCTTACAAAGGCCTATAATCAAACATGGCTTCCTCCAGTGTTGCAAGGTTGTTGAGCAATCCGGCATGGCTATCTCAAGTTATTTATCTCAGGCGGCATCCACCATTGATTTTTACATCAACATTTGCCATGTTGCCAAGGTTGCAGAGGAGAAATTGGTGAGAGATCGGAGCTTCATTTCCAAGGTACATACTGAAGTGTCAGAATTGAAGGAACAACATTCCTCCGTCTCCCAATTTCGTGCTCAACTATTGGAGAAGAAAACTCAACTTGAAGAGGAGCTATCAATAGTCAACCAAGCCTTAGATCGAATTACCACCAAATTGCAGATTACCAATCAAGGACTAGCTGATCGAAAGCAGGAGATGGCTACAACCATTCAGTTGTTCTCATCGCTTCAGAATAGAGCTTCTATTGTAAAAGAACAACTGAGACATTGTACTGACTTCTGGGTCAATCTATGGCTACATGTACTCAACTCTTTATGAAATAAAAATTCTTATTTATCATTTGAGTGTTCTCATGTTCTGTTATTTAGCACTTATTCTATTCCTTGTGTTTCCCATACGGTTGGATAATAAGGCTTAAAATATCTGCCATGAATTTTCTTGGGATGTACATATCCGTTCAAATTTTTCAAATGATATGCTCCCATAGGCAAGACTCTATGAACTTGATACGGTCCTTCCCAGTTAGGTAACCATTTGCCAAACTTGTGGTTTTTAATCCCTATTGGGAGTATTGTCTTCCATACCAAATCACCTTCATCAAAACTAATGTGCTTGACTTTCTTATTATAGTTTTTGGTTGCTTTCTTCTTTTGGAAAAGAATGTTATTTAATGTCAAAATCCTAGCTTGATTTATACTTTCTAATTCCAAGCACATACTCTGATGGTATTGCTTAAGATTTAACTGGTCTTGGCATCTCACCCTCAAGGACTTAACATTAATTTCCACAGGTAGCACTGCATCATGCCCATATACTAAGGCATAAGGAGTGATTCATGTGCTTGACCTTGGAGAAGTCCTATAAGCCCACAATACATCCAACAATAAGTTATGCCAATCCCTAGGATTGTCTTCCACAACTTTCTGTATTCCTTTTTTCAAAGACTTATTAGGTGATTCAGCTTGGCCATTGGCTTGTGCATAATAGGGGGTGGAATTAACAAGGCTAATTCCAAACTTTGCCACAAAAGAATTTACCATTTTCCCATCAAATACAGTCCCATTATCAACAATTATAGTCTGTGGGATACCAAATCTATGGATTAATTCCTCAATGAATCCAATGACTTCAGTCTGGTCTACAGCCTTGTATGGCTTAGCTTCGACCCACTTAGTGAAGTAATCAGTGGCCACTAAGATGAAACAATGATACTTCGAAGAGGGTGGGTGTATTTTCCCATCATATCCATGGCCCATCCTCTAAATGGCCAAGGCTTCACAACTGCATGCAGGTCAGTTATGGGCACGTGCCTTATTGTGCCATGCTTTTGGCATGCTTGGCAACCTCTTGCATATTCTATGCAGTCTTTAAGGATAGTTGGCCAATAGTAGGAATGCCTTCGAAGTAGCCATCTCATCTTCACACCAGGTTGATGAGCACCACAGATGCCTTCATGAATCTCAACCATAACTGTCAATGCTTTCTTTGGGCCTAAACATTCCAATAATAACCCATCTCCCCCTCTTTTGTAGAGAGCATTACCATACATTATGTATTGTATAGACTGCAATCTAATTTTTCTGCTGGCTTTCGAAGATGGGCCAGCCAGATACTGCATTATTGGATGCTTCCAATCTTGTTCTTGTAAGTCATTACGATTGACTTCCAAGACCACATTCCTTTTATTTAAGGGTGGTATTACTTTCTGATATGTTGTTTGGCTTATGTCCCTTTGAGTATTATCCTTTCTCTTAAAATTCGAAACTTTCTGAGCCACATCATTAGCTTTATTATTCAAGAATCTTGGGACGTGAGTTACATTTGCTATCTGAAATTTAGAAAGCAGATGTAATGCAACAACATAGTATGGCAACATGCTTATACTTTGACATTTAAAAATCCCTTTCACCTGGTTAACTACCAATTGAGAATCTCCAAATATGTCAACTGCATGAGCTTGTAATCCAATAAGTATTTCTAGTCTCATTATTAAGGCTTCATATTCAGCTTGATTATTGGAACTAATAATTTCATCCACTCTGAAACCATGCGTAGTTTCTACTCCTTGTGGTGACTTAATTACTACACCAATTCCAGTTAAACTACCAAGACAGTTGTAGGCAAAAGATAGTATCTTAATTTCATTGCAAAATACAATGTAAGGCACAGCTTTTCTACAACTGAGTATTTACATTCACAAGAATTTAGAAACCTACTAAGGTAATAAACAGCTTGCTCCTTATCTTCTTCATTGTCTTAGGCTAAGAAAACTCCCAATGAATCCTCTGCTGCAGCTATGTACAACTTCAAGGGCTTATCACCCTTTGGTGGCATCAGCACTGGAGGGTTGGCCAAGTAGGCTTTGATTCCTTCGAAAGCAGTTTGATGCTCTGCTGTCCACACAAAGTCCTCTTCATCTTTTAGCCTTAACAAGGAAGAAAATACTTTAGTTTTCCCTGCAGTATTAGAAATGAATCTTCGAAGAAAATTAACCTGTCCAAGGAACTTTTGTAATTCTTTCTTACTTGATGGAGGTCTGGCTTCAATGATGGCTTTGGCTTTATTCTGGTCAATCTGTATTCCTTTCTTGTGTACTACATAGCCCAAGAAGTTTCCAGATGATACGCCAAAAGCACATTTAAGAGGATTGAGTTTCAACTTAAATTTTCTCATTCTTTCAAAAGCTGCTTTTAAGTGAAACAAATGTTCCTCCATGGATTGAGATTTCACTACAATGTCATCAATATAACACTCTAAATACCCTCTAATGAGGTCATGAAAGATAGTGTTCATAGCCCTCTGATATGTAGCCCCAACATTCTTCAGGCCAAATGGCATTTTAACCCATTCGAAGGTGCCAATATTCCCAGGACATCTGAATGCTGTCTTGTGGACATCCTCCTTTGCAATGCAGATTTGGTTATAACTAGAGTGCCCATCTATCATTGACAAAATTTGATGCCCTGCTGAACTGTCTACCAACAAATCTACTATAGGCATAGGATACTCATCTTTTGGAGTTGCTAGATTCAAGTTTCTGAAATCGATGCATACCCTCATTTTACCAGTCTTCTTAACTACAGGTACAATATTGGATAGCCATTTAACGTACCTGGCTGTCTTAATAAAGCCTGCCTTGAGGAGGCTAAGAATATCCTCATTAACTTTCTAAATCACTTCTGTACTCATTCTTCTTGGTTTTTGCTTGTATGGCTTGAAATTAGGCCTCATAAGGAGCCTATGTTCTACTAATGACCTATCCAATCCTGGTAGTTCATTATAAGACCATGCAAAACAATCTTTATATTTCTTCAAAACAATCAACAACTGGTCCCTATCAAGAACATTCAACCAAGCACTTATATAGGTGGGTTGTTGTATAGAACCTTCCCCTAAATTTACTTCTTCCAAGGCGTCTTGTATTTGAGAACTTACTGATGGTCCTTCTTTGATTCCTTCTAACCTCGAAGCAATCTCCTTGCTTTGTTCTGCTACCAGTTTCTTTGATTCAACATCTTTACCCTCCTCCTCATAGACAAAGTCTGTCCATAAGGCTTCTTCCTCCTGTATCTCCTAGACTTTTGTTTCAATGTCCAAAGCACAATATTTATCTAAGGCAAAAAATATGACCTGTTGCTGTTCCTTCTTACAACCAATCATCATGGCTTCTTTCTCTTGCTCTTGTATTTTCTGGACTATTGATTTTACATCCAATACTGAGAACTTAATTAGAGCCAAAGATCTGGCTTCTTGGGTTTCATCTCTTTGCCTACAACCAGGCATCATTGTCATCCTTAACGACAAACTCTTCATCAGCACTCTCCTGGACCAAGTGCTTTAGATGTGCAAATTCTTTATCAGTTGTCACTTCGGCTGATCCATCAGGTTTTCTCAGTATATTGAGTGGTGCCACTCCTACAGTATATAATTTGGCCTCTGCGAAATTTGCACAAGCTATGAAGGGTTGAAGATCTGCATTGATCTCCTCCGTCTCTCCATTGCACAAGGCCATCATGATTTTCTGATGTAAAGAGGAAGGCACACATTTGTTGGTGTGAATCCAATCTCTTCCAAGTAAAGCATTATACTTAGCATTGCTGTCGATAACGAAGAATGCTGTCATGCAGTCCCTGGTTCCCACACTCAGGTTGATGGGCAAAATACCTTGGGCCATCTGTTTGTCTCCAGTGAAACCAGCAATGGCTGTACTGGTTGGGATTAGTCTGGGGTTCTTCTTTCCTAGTTTCTTCAACGAACATTTTGGAAGTAGGTTTACTGCTACCCCGTTATCCACCAGCACCCGATTCATCTATATTCCATCGAAGAAGGCCTTGATATACAAGGGTTTGACATACTGTGTCATAGACGTCGTGGGATACTCAAAAGGGTATGAGAGGTTAATACTTACCTCTTTCTCACTCTCGTCTTCAGTTTCCATTGGTGTGGCTACTTCGGATTCGTCTTGTACCATACTTGTGAGTCTTCACTGGAGACTGGAATTGGGTCAATCTCCTAACCTTGGTTTTTATCTTCAGCTTAAAACTCCTGTGGTAATATAAGCACCATATTCACTGACACCGGAGGAAACGAGCCAAATTGGACGACTGGCTGTACCTGTTTTCCCACTTGGTCAACTTGTTCAATTACTTCATAAGCGTCCTCCGTGCTGCATTCTGGCACTTCTATATTAGTAACTTCCTTCGAATGGTTTGTTTCTGTTGGTTTTTCGACCAAAAATATATGTTCAGCTATGAAGGCTTCAAACATTTCTTCCTTAACCATCCTCTTCCTTTGGCCTGGGATGACTTCATCTTCTATCTCACTATCACTTTCCATCAAAGCTTTTTCCAATCCTACCAAGCTGGATCTTTCCTTGGCCTTTAGTTCGGAATGAACTTTGGCCAACTGCTCCCTGCTACAACTCCTTTTGTTTGGAAGAGTCGATTTTAGATTATGGTCTAACTTTGAATCTTTTTCTCCTTCTGCCTGGCTCTTTAGCTGAACCAATGAAGAACTTTCTCTACCTTCTTTCAAATCTTTCTGGTACTGAGTGTACCTTCGTTGGTTCTTCCTTCTTTGAGACCTAGAAATCACTGGGACCATATTTGGTTCTTTTATTTTCGGGTGCTTAAGCAATACCCAATTGTTTGGAGCCACTAAAGGAGGTTTGACTATCCTACCTTGGTTTTCAACAACATTTCTTTGGGTAGACATCTCCCTAGGTTTGTTCTGCATGACAAACCAATCTGGAACTCCATGTACCCACGAACCTACTAACCCAGCTGTTGAACTGTTTCTTTCTTCCTTCGAAGCCATCTTCAAAGCTGGCTGTGAAGGCCACTACTTGGCCCTGACTCCCTGTTTCGGGCCTAATTCAGGCCTTTGATGAAGGTGGCCACTTTCCGTCCTGCGTGAGGCTGGTCTAGGAGGCCAATCTCTGGCTTTGATCCCATAAACTGAACCCTTCTCCAGTCTCCTTTCAGGATGACCACTCTCCATTCTGTAATAATTAGGTGGTCTAAACTCATATAAAGGCCTCTTGCCTTTAGAATGCATTCTAGCGGCTGTTGGCTCAGCCATTAATGGCTGCTGCCGAATACTAGTTAGATATGGCCTTTTGTTATAAGCATTGGTTGGTTTAGGACACCTCTACACATCCTTGTAATATTGATTCCCATTAATTGGAAGCCCTTTCAACCACTTGTAACTCAGCCTGTATCTGGGACACATTCTTTGCATGACAGTTGCTTCTAAAGAATCGTCATCCAGTGCTTCTTCGTCAGAGTCTTCCCTCTGGTCTGAGAAACCTTGTCCAATAGCTGGTAGATTTCCAGTGTCTTTCTTGACAGTTGTCTGGCTGGCAACATGCATCTGCACATTGACTTCTTCCAATTCTTTCAAGGACAAGTTCTGGAAGTCTGGCATAATAACATTGGCTACCACCTCTCTAATTTTCGAGAATGGATTAGTATCAATCCCCATGGCCTTTTCTGCTTTAGCTGGGAATTTTAAACTCCCATTTCGAATCTGCTCTTGGATCCTGTCTCGAAAAATAATACAGTTTTTAATTGAGTGAGACCAAGAACTATGCCATTTACAATACACTTTTCCTTTAAGTTCCTCTGGAGACAGAATTTTGACTCCTTTTAGTAACTTCAGGAAATTTGCAGCAAGCAAACGATCAAAAATGTCATATGCCTTTGTTAAGTCGAAAGAGTATTTCCTATGAAGGTCTTTCTTTTTAAACTGCTGATCAATTATTGTATCTTTATGAATTAATGCCTCACAGATCACAGGTTCTTTCCCTACAATCTCAACTACATCAATCTCATAATTATGATCTCTATAATACGTCTTGTACGATGCATTACTTCGATCTTGTTCTTTTTCTAGTAATGCTTCATACCTAGACACCTTATAGGTTAATTCCACTAAGTCTCTAAACTCAGTTGAGTCAAACTTCTTTCGAAGCCTAAACTCTAAACCATTTTGAGCCAATCTCCCAAATTCAGGCTCTGGTAAGATGATCCTACATTTATTTCGTGCTCTTTTAAATCTGACAATAAACTGAATAGCCTCCTCATCAGGCCTTTGACTCAATCTTGCCAAGTTTGCCATGGAAACCTCTGGCTCTGTTTAGAAGAATTGGGCATGAAATGCCTCTTCCATTTGTTGCCAAGTTTGGATAGAGCCAGGTGAAAGGTTAATATACCATACAAATGCTCCCCCAATTAGAGAATTTGAGAATAATCTTAACTTCATATAGTCATTATTGGTAAATTCACCGTACTGAGCCGCGAACCTAGCAATATGCTCAACTATTGATTGGTTTCCATTCCCATAAAAAATGGCAAAATCTGGTATCCTGAAACCTCTTGGGTATTCATGTACCCTATCTACCCATTCTGGGTACGGTTTCCTGTACACAGGAGTCTGAACCCCCCGAGCTATTGGTCCACACATCTCTCTAACAATGTCAGCAATTTGGCCCCTAGGGACCATATTTTGTGCCTGTTGAACCACTACTGGAGGAACAAACACAGGATTTGGTGGACAACCTTGTGCTTGGGGTCCTCTTAGTCCATAGGGTGGCATGTTTGGGACTGGTTGTCCATGTGGTGTTGGCTGATGTTGAGGGTATGGATGACCTCTTTGAGCCTGTCCTGCAAAAGGACCTACGAAAGGTGCTGGAACAGGTGTTGGAACAGGTGTTGTGTCTCTTCCAGTTGTAGGAAAACCTTCCAACCCCTCGAGTATAAATTCGAACAAAGGATTAGTGAACCTCCTCATGCCAGGTATGGCTTCGAACATGGGATTTGGAACCATCCTTACACCATTATCTTGTGTTGGGCTAGATCCACCAATTTGCATGGCTTCACTGTTAAGTAATAAGGCATTTTGATTTGCCATAGGCCTCGAAAGAGGCTCATACCAAGACTGAGGTGGTGGTCTTTCATGATTTTGGTTACTAGTTTGACCATTAGTATGCCCATTACTCTGCATAGGTTGTTTGTCGCTAGCCAATCTTTGCCGAGGGACATTTGAATTTTCCTCTATATGCCTTACATTAGTTGGTTGATAAGCATTCATTCGATCCAAAAAGGATGTTGCCCATCTCTCCAGCGTGTTCATTAACTGATGTCTCATGGCATCTACTAGGCCTCCCCATGGATTCATTGGCTGAGTAGATGGAACAGTGGACGGTCCAATTCCTTGGCCTTGTCCAAAACTTTGAACATGTGGTACTTGTTCTGAAGTGCTGGTCTGTTCGACCATAGGTTCTAATACGACAGATGCCTCCACAGGATGTGTCATCACATTTTCCTCTAGATTAGGCATTTCTACCTCTCCTTCCACGCCTTCTTCCAAGCGTTTATTTTCTCTTTATCTCCTACGTCTAGCCATTTTAATTAGTCCCACCGGGCGTGCCAAAAATATATGTTGGCTTTTTTGGCTTTCGAAGGTTATTTTTGTAATTGTGAGCGTGCCAACAAGGATCAATTAGTCCTTACAGAATGTTAATTGCCAACCAATTATCAGACGATTGTGTTTTAGTTCTTTCAGCCTCAATGAAGAGGACTTTTACTGGTGGCTTTGTTTAAGAGAATTAAGCAAACAATGATTAAATAAAGAACAGTTGTAGTATTTCATTAAGCAAAATGAAAGACTTACAAAGATCCGAATCACCCTCGTAGAGGTTTACAGCAACAATCTACTTGAAACTACTCCTATGAACGAAGTGCAGTGCAGGAATTTTAAAGTACAGAAATACAAAGAACAGGAAATGTAAGACTGGAAAGGAAATAAAGTAGATAAAACTGGTTTTATGGATCTGAGTCTGGGGGTTTCTCTGAGGCTTTCTCTGCTCTTTATAATTCTTAATGACAACCATCGAAATGGACTTCTAACCGTCGAACCATCCCTCCATGATCACTGATCATGCTTCCTTGCAGTTAGCTCCACTATGTCATATGCAGTTAGGCTTCCCTCCTAATTTTGAATTTAAATGTATGAGTAACCGTTAAGGCCACGTCACTTTACATCTCTTTGTTGATCCAGTGTTACACAGATCTTGTAAGAACCAATACTAACTGCCACGTGTACGATCACGATCGAAGGTTTGAATTGTCTTCCCGTATTACCCTTATTTTGCCACGTGTTGAACTGTGATTGGCCTGTACAAAATATATAGCCAATAATAATATAACTCGCTTTAAAATTAATTCTAACTTTTATCTTTCGTTCACTGTAACTTACTAAATACTTCAAATTAAACTCAAAGTTTTCTATATAAAAAGACACTAGACAATAGAGAGAGAATAAGAGAGTTTGGAAGATGAGGATGCTTTTGATGATTGATGGATGGCTATATATATAGTGAAGATGGCGTGCGGAGCAAAATGGCTTGGGACGCATGTAAGTTGTTGTATAGAAAATGATGTATTTCAATGTATTTTGGTTTAAGAAAAATATATAAAAAAATATAATAAAAATATCATTATACTTAGAAAATAATATCAAATAATAATATAAAGTTAAAATTATTTTTTTGAAATTATTTATAAGAAAATAATACTAATATAAAATTTAAGGGACAACTTAAATTTTCGGGTTGTTACAAAATATTTGTGAAAAAATATTTTAAAAAATCAATAAATACACAAAAATACGAAAAATGTACTTAATTTTTATTTTTAATTTTTTTTTAAGGAAAAATTACTCATAAATCCCATATTGGGAAATGTTGCTCTATCTAGTCCTGAGTGTTTTTTTGTAAACCATTTAGTCCTTTTTATATTTGGTATGATATCTTTGTTTGTTATATTGTATAAACATCAAGCAATTTCAATCCAATGAATCTCTTATGTTCATGTTATGTATATCTAGATAAATATGTGTGTATATATTGCAAATCTGAGATGTTTGATCTCATCGTTTGATTGTAGAGCTTTGTGATCTTTTCTCCTCGGACCCCATGTTTCTGGTAGGATCGCTGTTACGTTTCGGATCTGTAATATTTTGGATACGAGGCGGCGCCAGCAGAGGAGAAGGAGAAGCCAAGGTGGCGGTGACATAGCCGTGGGGAGCCATACCAGCAACGTTGCTGATGTTTGATGTTTACTGATGATGTTGATTGGTCCACCATTGTTGATTGGTCTACCATTGTTTGATTGGTCCGTTTTCAATGAATTGGCTTCAAAATCCCACATTTTAATTATATTCTATTTGGGTTTGCTGGGTTTGGATATATATATTTAATCTTTCTCTTCGTTCTTGGTGGGTACATTTCATTAAATAGTTCATTGATGTTGTTGATGTTGTATATGTTTTTAATCTTTAGTTACAATGTTTGGGAACTGTTTACTGACGATGTTTGATGTTTCACAATGTTGATGATTAATGTTGAAGATGTAGTTGATGTTGATGATGTTTGATGTTCATAATGTTGATGATATAGTAAGGTTGATGATGTTTGTTGATGTTTGATGATGATGATATAGTTGATGTTTGATGTTTGATGTTGTTGATGTTTGATGATGTTCACAATATTTTGGTGATGTTGATGATGTTCACAATGTTTGATGATGTTGATGACGTTGTTGATGTTTGATGATGTTGATGACGTTGTTGATGTTTGATAACGTTTGATGATGTTGATAATGTAGTTGATGTTGCTGATGTTCAAAAAGAGGGAAATCTAAAAAAGGCCAAATAGGACTTATTAGTTTACAAAATAAAAGGCAGGACCAAATGGTTTAACAAATTAAAATGGGTGATGCACCAATAAATCCCAAATTAATAACTTATACACTATTTAGTCCTAAAAGTTTTCTTATAGACTGAAAGGTCCCAATATAGGGAAATTGACCATAGAGGGCATATACATCAAACATCATCATCGTTAAAACAACATCAAACATCATTATCAAAACAACATCAAACATCACAACATCATTATCAAAACAACATCAAACATCATCATCAAAATAACATCAAACATCACAACATCATCATCAAATAACATCAAACATCATCATCAAAACAACATCAAACATTATTATTAAAACAACATCAACCATTTACAACAACAAAACATCAAGAAAACATAGCGCTAAATATGTATGAGACAGCCACATGAAAACAAACGTGATGTTATAGGGATCGACGTTAATGTTGATGTAGTTAATGCCGTAACATTCAATACATCCAGCCACAATAAAGAAAGGCATTAAAAAAGAGAAAACAAGGAGACAAACCTATGTCACAAAGGCTTCTGATACACCAAACTCTGAACCAATGGGACAAAACAATAAACAGGTTACAATTCCACAAACCCCGTTTTTCACAAACCCTCGCACACGTTAACATTACAAATGTCCCAAATCAAGAAACCGACTCCCCACCAATTTAGGCAACAAACATGCAACAAAAGGGGTACAATTGTAACCTGCAAAATAATAAAAATTAAGTAAATAACATTACCAAAAAAAATAGGACTAAATGGTGCATAAGAAAACATTTAGGACTAAATGGTTTAACTTTTTAGAAAACAGGATTTATGGGTAAATTTTCCTTATTATTAAATATCACTTCACTTCACATTTAATAAAAAAATTATATATTTGTCTTAATTATCACTTTTAAATTTGTATATTTTCATAACAAGAAGAAGTATGTTATAACTTATTTAACATCATTTAATCAAGTTTGTATTTTTTTAATATGAATTTTCAAAATTGCACTAAATAGATTTATATTTTAATTTTTTTAAACTAATAATTTAAAAAGTTATAAACATAAAAGTTAACTTATAAATTTAATGTATACCACAAGACAAAATATTAAATTATTTCAAGATAATTATCATGATTTTTTTTTTATTTTTAATTTATAAAGTCTCATGCATAGTATGAGTTACCACTAATTAAATATAATGATAATATTATGTGACAATATTATTCATTAATAAAAATTTAAACATTGCATGAGTATAAAATATATGATTAAAGTTTATAAAAGAAAGTAAATTGTTCACCTAATTTTATTTCTTATAATTTTTTATTATTAGGTAAATTACGAAAAATAATGCACTCGTAATATTTGTTTGGCAAGGTTGTAATGTACCTAGTAGGTATTTGGATTAACCTAAAAAAGTCAAAAAGTCACTACAAAAACAAAAAAGTTTATATTATTCACAATTTTTTTGACAGGAAAACAACAACACTAGTTAGAGGTAAAAAAGACCGAAATGCCAATTTTAATCTAGTCCTCGCAGAATGGGGGAATAAATTATTGCTATAAGGCATAGAACTACGCACTTCACATTCTCACCTCAACATCTCCTCTTGTTCTCCATATACACGCGTACACAGTCGTCATTGAAGGCGCGATAGTTTGTGACGCACATACCGTCGACTGCCAAAGCTCTGCCACAACCTCTCCCTTGCAGGATCACCAAAGTCGTCCCAACACACAATTGTCTGTCACGCTCACACCGAAGCTTCGCCACCACCTCCCCCTCACAGCATCACCAGTATCGGACAGGAAGGACCAATCGGCGTCCAAATCTGCACCACCACTGAACAGATCTTCACCATTTCAGCCCGCCTTCCTCCCAAAGTAGAAGGTAACAGCTCCGTTTGTGACTCTATTTTTCCCCATGTACAAAATCCGTAACAATTCCCCATTTTGTTAACATTGTTTATCTTTTTTTTGCCTTACATACTTCGGATTGGCATATGAATTTGTGTTTGCAATTATCTGGGTTTGCCAACCATTTGGCAAAGTTGGTATTGTGTTTGTGTTCATTTCTATCCTCTTTGCTGCTTTTTATTCGATCCTGTGGTCAAATTTCTGACCTCTGTTTTTATTTCTCTCATATTTTCTCCTAAAATTTGTGGCCTCTGTTTTCGTGAATTTTTTATTAATTTTTACTAAAATTGATAATTGAAACACAGAATTGTTCTACTCCTCAGCTATTACAACAATCCTTGTTATTTTGAAGTATGAAATTACCTACACTTTCAAGTACAAACTGTAAAAGGTCACAACTGCCTCACCTTAAAGTGTAAATGGTTTGACATATTTCTCTTCAATTGGACAATGAATTTTGTGAACAAGTGTATCCAGACACTTGTAAAAAAGGGGAAAAAAAAATAATAAGACAATTTTTTGTGTGCAAAATAATTAGATTGACTGTTTATTAAAAGGATTTTTTTTTTTTTTTTTTTTTTTTTTTTTTCTTTCATGTTTTGCAAAAGACTTTTCACCCTAAATAATACCCAAAAACAGTTGTTCAAATTAATGTTCAAGAATTATTATATTATATTTATGCATTCTTGTTTCTGCTAATATGTACATGAGTCTCATTTGTGGTAGTAAGAAATCTAAACTGTTGGCCACTAAAAACAACAACATTTGATTACCTATGAAATTAATCACACACACACACTTTACAATCTAATTAAATTATTGGCGGCACTTGAAACTCTTTGTCTGAAAATTCCCATTATTGCAGGAGTAAGGTATTATAAAGAAATAAAGTACATTAACAAATTAATCTCACACACATGAGGGAAACCATTGTCATTTTCTTCTGAAATGCATGCAAATTGGACATAAAAATCACGAAACATATGATATTGCAATAATCAACAGATTAATGAAATGTGATGCAACTACAAGGTTGGTATGAGGGGATGCGCGAATGCATGGTTTCCCAAATAGTTGCACACATACACTATGTCCACACAAGGCAAATTTAATATATAAGAGAACTTGTAAACCATGTCCATGTTGTCATTTCATTGCTTTCATCTATGGTTGTTCCCAAAACAGACGATGGTTTCATTTGTTTCCTTCGCCACGTCAGCGCGTACAACGCCGTTCTGTACCTGTGGCTTTGAGATATGTGTTGTGAAGATTTCAAGATCTTTAGGAAATCTAGGTCGTGCCTACTACCAATGCCCTCGTGCAGTGGTGAGTATTCACATGCACAAGTCCATTTACATGTTTTTAGAACTACACTAATACATGTGTCTATTCAGTCATGTCGTTCTTGGATTGGCTGATGTGACGAATTTGGCCAAACATCCGTGCCTGACACTTAACAATCATTTAAGGACATAGTCTTCCAATTAAGAGCTGACATCATCAACCTGTAACACTCTTTTGCATCTCCTACAAATTGTTACATTCGTCTATTCTATTTTCGTTGTTATTTTGTTGTTTTGTACTTAATTCGATTCGGTTTATAGGTTGTATGTATTTTCCACGTGATACTTTTCATGTTTTCCGACTAGTACAATGTGTAGTATGCTAGTTTCATATTGACAATGCAATTTTCTCTTTATTCGCTTTGCTATTATTTGCTTCTCATTCATGTTCTTTAATTCTGATTGTGCATGTTACATTTTACATTATACGATGCACATATGCCACAATTATTGCTCCAATGTTATAGCCACATGGATCAATCCCGAACGTTGTCTACGCTGTCTAAAAATTTGCATAAGCAGTGCAGTAGTCAGCCGCACCAACAGTTCGCATATGTGCACAAAGCAGTTTGGGACTCGGACGTAGTCAGGCTATTCTTGGAACTTGTTGTGAAGGAGTTGGAATCCGGTTATAAGGGATGTGTCCATACGGTGACAATGCATGGCTATAGGGCTGTGTCCAAGGTTTTCCAAGAACGTACAGGTAGGTTCCATGGGGTGAAGCAACTCCAAAACAAGTACAACTTGCTGAAAAAAGACTGGCAGTCGTGCGCACGCCTTATGGACATAAGGCACCTCCCAACCGACATAAGTTATAATGAAGAAACTGGGTTGATACAAGCATTAGACGATTGATGGGTCCAATATGAGAAGGTAACGTTTCCAAGTCTTATTTTTTCCTTAGAAGCACAATTCCATGTTAAATTATCTACACGTTAGGTTCAATCATGCACTATAATTGTTTTTTTTCTTATAAGTTTGACTAGAAATTTTCTATGAAGCACAATGACTAAACTGACAAAAACAAAAAAAAAACAAAAAACAAAAAACAAAAAACATAGCCTGTCAATTGTAGCTTTAATTATATGTTTTTCCCATTGTAATATGGGTATAATTTGTAAGGAGTACATTATGGGTATAATTTGTTTGTTTTGGGGCATAATTTGTCATATGGGTATAATTTGTTTGAAGCTACAAAAACATAGCTTGACCAAAAAAACAAAAAAAAACTTCAGAATTTGAGTCTTCTAACAAATAAACCCTCAATTTGAGCCTTCAGTTTAGTCATATGAGTATTAATTTGTCATAGCCTAAATTAGCTTTAGGAGTATGGGTATAATTTGTCATATAATTAAATAGGACACTAACCATGAGAATATCAACAATATTATATATTTAGAACAATAATTAATATTCTATATTGTGTGATTCATATCCCACTAGCAACGTATATCTACATCCCACATCAGGTAAGATATGTTGTACATAACTATAATCAGAGTGGGTGGGGAAGAGGAAAAATAGAGATGTGCTTGATCATTTGATGTTGCTGCTGCTGTATGGATGTTGCCTTTTATCGTGCATTGCTAGTTGGGGTCCCCATTTGTTGTAGTGTGTAGGTTTGTTGTTTGTTGATTATTTTGAGGCTTGTTGTTTGGTTTTTTCCTCTGTTGTGTCGGTCTCTCATCAACTCTTTTAGCTTGAGTTAATATAGGATTAAAGCGATTTTCTTGATGTCAATCTAATTGGGATTATGAAACTTTACTATGATACTTTTTGCTCTTATCCCTTTTATTGATGTAATTTCATATATAATATGTGCTGATTTCATTAATAAAGTCTGTTTTTTTCTAATAAAAAAAAAAATCCCATATCACACAATCACTTTTAAGATAAGATTCAAAGTACATTTTCATGATTGATAGTATTTTTGTGAGACCACAAGGCACAAAATCAACTCCAAGGATGTCCTATTACTGGAAAGGAGAGCATACTTAACATTTTATGGATTTTTTTTTTTTTTTTTTTTTTTTGGAGCAGTTTCATCAAATTTGTTAAATTTTTAGCTACATTTTGACTAAAAATATACTTTTCTATTATTTTAGCTAGTCATTTTTACAAATACATTATACAACAAATTTTTTTCTCTATTCTATTTCTTTATATTATTATTATTATTATTTTTTATTATACAACAATTCCACGCACCACACCATTGAATAATTAACAGCAACGTAAATAAATCATGCAGCCTGAAATTTTTTTGTTTCTGTGGCCATCAACCCTGTCCTTTCCTTTCATTTTCATCCCGCCTGTAAAGCTTGTCTTTGGTGCCTCACGAACAAGAAAAATCCATTTCATAAGTAATCTGCAATGGCAATCTTAACCTAGCAAGAAGCAATTTGCAATGGACACACTTTGGCTCTATAATTTTATAGTAATAATGGTAATAGGATTAATAATAGTGATGACCATTTCAAGTTTCTCTTCTGCATGCTGCTTAACTACAATATAACAATATTTGATATAGCCATTCATATTTTCCGGAAGCAATTATTATTTACTTCCATGTATGTAATTTTTTTTTTTCCAAATTGACAAGAATGCTATGAAGTTCAAAACGAAGCCGTTGGAGCACGTGGAACTTATGCGAAGGGTGTACGAAGGTGCCACAGCAATGGGAAATTTTGCTTGGACACCCGATGCTAATTTTGACCCTGTCGCAACGAAAGACGTGCCATCCCCTATAGATGCAGAAGATTGCGATGACAGCAGTGAGCTGCCACCTTTCCAGCTTGCCGCCCATAGTGAGCACACAGTTGATGACTGTGCCGTGTCTATGGAACAAACTCCAACGGTTGAACTGATGAAACAAAAATTCGGAGGCAGCACTCAAGGGCAACGGAAAAAAAGGCAGAGCGAGGGAGCTTCGAAGTTTGCGAGTAGCATAGAAAACCTTGCATTGTCAATTAAATCACAACAACGTGAGGTCCGAGTGCATCATGATTACCCACATTCGACGCCGGAGGTGATTGGCAAGTGCCTAGCAAGGTGGTACTCCCTGAACAGTCTTGGCCCGGATGACCTGCTCATTGATTTTGCAGTTTCCCTAATGGACAACCCGGCAAATCAAGCCATCATGTTGCAGCTTCCCACGGACGATGCGGTAATTGTTAGATTAAATGTGACCACATCATAATATGGTGTGCCTCTCCATACTTGATCATTTCCAATTAACATGTGTATATCTTTCCGCAAGAAAACGAATTGATTTGGTAAGTTGAATTTGAACTCAATGGATGCATTGTTTCCAAAGGTTGTGACCTTTAGCAAATAGGTGCCATTGTGGTTATAAATACATTGGCAGAATGTTTTCTTCTTACACATTCAAAACCATTGCACATCCAGATTATTCAAGACCAAACTTGGTTTCCAGATTACTCTGTCTTGCGTGATAAACACCCTCACGGGAACTTCGATCCATTGCCATTGTTGGATTATCTTTCAGTGGTATCAGAGCAGGTTTAACTGTAAACGCAAGTGTTGAATTTCATATTGGAAGAAAGAAAATTTTCATAAATTCTTTTTGCCGGAAATTCAGAGCACCGCAAGCATTTGGTTTGGTAACTTCAATTTATTATAAACCCAAATGTTTTTCCAAATATAATGACATCTGGACAGTAACTTTTCTTATGAAAAACTACTGAAATTTTGTTCCTACAAAACCTGTTATTTTTCTTTGGTCATTCAACCCGTCGCCGGAGGAGAAGGCAACCGTAATAATACCGTTGCTGTTGTTGAGTTTGAAATATAAAAGCTCTGTTATGTTTGTTTTTGGGTTAGATCAAAAGAAATAAATTAAAGGCCCAATCCAACATAATACAATACATTTTTGAGTTTGAAATATAAAAGCTCTGTTATGTTTGTTTTTGGGCTAGATCAAAAGAAATAAATTAAAGGCCCAATCCAACATAATACAATACATTTTATTATTATTGTTATTTTTTATTTTATTTTATTAATATAATAATAAATAACATAATAACCTTGGATCCTCAATTATATATATATATATATTTTAATTATTATTTTCATAGTAACACATTTTGTTTTTAATATGCTATTAAAAATACCATGGATTCTTCAAGAATCGAGATGCTTAATGGAAATAATTTCTGAGCATGGAAACGCCACATTTCTTATCTTCTTACACATGAGAAAACATTGCATACTTTATCCACTTCTAAACCAGAGGATGATTCTAATTGGTTTCAAAATAAATGGATAGAAGATGATGCAATGACAAAGGCAACTATGTTACATAATATGAAAGATAACATTATTCCGCTCTTTGAAGAACATGAAACTGCCAGACAACTAATGGAAGCACTAGAAAGTAAGTATGGAGTTCGATCAGATACTCAAATTCAATTGCTCTTGGACAAATATAATAACACTCGTATGAGTGATAATGATAGTGTTGGTGATCATGTTAATCAAATGGAATTAATTGCTAAAGAATTATCCAACGCTGGTCATTCTTTGTCGGACAAGATGCAAGTAACAACCATACTTAATAGTCTTCCATTGTCTTGGGATCATGTTATCACATCTCTAACTCATAGCGGACGAGAGATTTCAATGGTAACATTGTCTGTACTCTTAGTTTTGGAAGAAGAAAGAATGAAGCGCAGGCGTAAAGAAGGATTGTCTTCTAACTTGTTGATGGCACAATCTTCACCACAACCACAGAATAATACCCACACACCATTCAACAAGAAAAAGACTACTTTTTTCAAAAAATAAAATGGAAGAAGGGATTTCAGAAAGGATGGAAGAAACCGCAAGAATGGCAAAAGCAACAACATCACAAGCATCAGATAGGCCCATGTTACAAGTGCGGTCAAAAAGGTCATATCAAAGCCAATTGCCCTCAGAAGAAGTAGAAAAAGGATAATAACCCTGTTGTCATGACAATTTCTGAAGCAATGGTGCTTAAGTCTTCATCAAATTCATGGTGGATTGATTCTGCTGCAACTAGGCATATTGTGCAAAATAAAGACATGTTCGTGGAGTTTACTGAAAAGAAGGTTGGTGAATACAGAATCTACATGGGCAACAACTCCTATAGTGATGTTTTGGGCATTGGCAACTGTCAATTCTCGATTAATGGAACTTCTATTGTGCTTTATGATGTGCTTTATGTACCTAATATTCGGCGAAATTTAATTTCAGTTCCAGTGTTAACTCAAAAAGGTTTTGAGATTACTTTTAGGTTTAACACAGTATTGATTAAGAAAGGAAGTGTATTAGTAAAAGGTATAAGAGTGAATGACCTGTACTCTCTTCCTATTGATAATAAAGTATGTATTTCTGATTATTTGCATGTTTCTACTAGTAACAGTTCTTATTTGTGGCATTTAAGATTAGGTCACATTAATAAAAATAAAATGTCTCGAATGTTTAAAAGAGGCTTATTGCCTAAAGTATATTCTAATGATTTTGATATATGTGAACCATATATCAAAGGCAAAATGACTAGCAAGCCATTTTTTAAACATTGGAAATCATCAGAATTACTTGAAATAATTCATTCGGACATTTGTGGGCCTTTAAGAACTAAAACTCATCGAGGCATGGAATACTTTATTACTTTCACTAATGATTATTCAAAATATGGACATATCTACCTTCTTAAACACAAATCAGAAGCAATTGAAAAGTTTAAGGAATATAAATTAGAGGTAGAAAAGCAACTTGGTCGATCCATTACACACTTGAATAATGATAGATGTGGCGAATATGAAGCTATGGAATCTTTCTGCAAGGAGAATGGCATAAAACATTTGTTTATAATGCCATATACACCACAACAAAATAGGGTCGCAAAAAGACGTAATCGTACTCTCATGGAAATGACAAGGCCTATGGTGGCTCATGCTGATCTTCCTATTCATTTTTTGGGAGAAGCCTTGTCCACCGCTGCGTACATATTAAATAGAGTCGAAACAAAATCCAAACCTCTAACTCCTTATGAATGTTGGCATGGAACTAAACCTAATGTTCAAAATCTCAAAGTTTGGGGACGTAAGGCACATGTGCTTATTCCCAAACCTTTAAGGAATAAATTGGGAAGCAAAACTTGGGAATGCAAGTTTATTGGTTATGTCGAAAATGGCAATGGTTATCGTTTGTACCATCCCGAACGTGGATTAATAGAAAGTAGAGATGCTATTTTTCTTGAATTCACTGATCTTGTTACTCCTATTGAACAAATTGAATTGCTCTCTGAAGTATCTCAGGATTCTTCTCTTCCTTCTTTATCACACAGTCCACATATTCTCCCTACATCATCTAATAGTGGGAGCAAATGCAAATTACATAACGTTGTTTTACCTGCTTCGAATCCTGAGATAAGTGGGAGTAAGAGAGCAAGACATCCATCTACGTTTTTGAAAGATCATTATGTTTTTCAAGTTGAAGAACTTAGTAACTTAGTGGATGATCCTACTACTTATAATGAAGCGATAAGTAGCAGTGATGCTACTCAATGGTTTGACGCAATGAATGAAGAACTTGACTTGATTAAGAAAAATGATGTTTGGGAATTAACTGATCTCCCAAATGGAAGAAAAGCCATTGGTTGCAAATGGGTTCTTAGAAAGAAATTCAAAGTAGATGGAAGTTTGGAGAAATACAAGGCCAGGTTAGTAGCTAAGGGTTTCACTCAACAACCTAGAATAGACTTCGTAAATACATATTCTCCTGTTGCAAAATTTGCCTCAATAAGAATTCTAATGGCGGTAGTCGCCATGATGGATTTGGAATTGCATCAATTAGATGTTAAAACAGCTTTTCTCAATGGAGAATTAAAAGAGAATTTATATGATGCAACCTGATGGTTTCCAGAACCAAGGCAATGAGGATAAAGTCTACAAGTTAAAGAAATCTCTTTATGGACTTAAACAATCTTCAAGACAATGGTACTTGAAATTTCACCAAGCCATTTTAGAAATGGGCTATGTTGTGAGTCCGTTAGATCACTGTGACGACAAGTTAACAATATTGTCTTTATACGTGGATGACATATTATTAGCAGGAAATTGTCCAGATATGATTATAAAAACCAAAGCTTTCTTGGCATCTAGATTTGAAATTAAAGACATGGGTCTTGCAACCTATGTTTTAGGAATTAGAATTTCAAGAGATAGAAATTCAAAATTATTATATCTAGATCAAGAGAAATATCTAGACAAGGTGCTCAAAAGATTTAATATGGATAACTGTAATTCTTTAAGCACGCCTGTTTGCAAGAGACAAAGTCTTAGTAAAAATATGAGTCCTCAAACTAAGTCTGACGTTGAGAAAATGAGAAATGCTCTGTATGCTCAGGTAGTAGGCAGCCTAATGTATGCCATGACAAGCACTAGACCTGACATTTGTCATGCAGTCGGATTGGTAAGTCGGTTTCAATCCAATCCAGGTAAGGAACATTGGCAAGCAGTCAAAAGAATATTCAGATATTTAAAAGGCACTAAAAATTTGAAGTTATGTTTTGGTTTGTGTGATCTAAACATAAAAGGATACACTGACGCAATTTTTGCAGGAGATGTAGATGATAGAAAATCTACTAGTGGTCATGTGCTCTTGTTTGGTGGAACAGCAATTTCTTGGTTAAGTAAGAAACAGAGATGTGTTGCAAAGTATACTATGGAAGCTGAATACATAGCTTGCAGCACAGCCGTTAGTAATGCGGTTTGGATAAAACAATTTGTTGACAGTTTACAATTATGTATACCTGTCAGACCGGTCAGTATGTTTTGTGACAATCAGTCTGCCATCTCATTAATGAAAAGTGGAGCAAATAGCTCTAAGGAAAAACATATTGATGTTAGTTACCACTATATTCAGGACATAGTGGAGAGAGGTGAAATTAAAGTCAACTATATACCCTCAGAAGAGATGGTGGCTGACCCTATGACCAAAGGGTTGTCTCTGGAAAAATTCAGAGAACATGTAGCTAATATGGGATTGAAAAATACCTAGCTAGGTGGTTTAGCTACTTATATAAGAGCATAGTCGAATGACTCTGGGGACGCCTAGATAACCGATGTTTTGCGACTTTATCTTGCATGGAAACATGTGTTTGGTCAGGTAACAAGATAAAGGAACTGACAAGGTACAGATATCATAGTTAGCATGATATGTAAAGTTCATAATATGCAATGTGCAAACTAGATGATATTGTCTGCTTGATCAGCAAAAAATCATTGATAAGGTATGTTAAGGAAAACCTTTAGGAATGGGTCTTAAAGGAAGTACTTAACAATAATTTCAGTGCAGGTCGACACATGAAAAATGTGCACGGTTGAAGTCGTCAATGGTGATTGGGTATGGACTATGAACCCATCACTGAAAATTGATGCCGTTCACTTGTTATATAGTGAATTGAAGTCATCTGGAATGTGTTGTCAGTGGGAGAACACATTCGTACGGGTGTGGTCAGATTGGTGGCAAAAACGTGCACACGTATGGCCAGGTCACAATTAGACGTCGATCTATGAGGTAATTTCATAGATGAAAGTTGGCATGAGGCAAAATTTTGGTACCAAGGTAAATATGCCTAACTTAGGAATTTTCACATCATTATAATGTGATCAAGTGGGAGATGTTAGATTAAATGTGACCACATCATAATATGGTGTGCCTCTCCATACTTGATCATTTCCAATTAACATGTGTATATCCTCTCGTAAGAAAACGGATTGATCTGGTAAGTTGAATTTGAACTCAATGGATGCATTGTTTCCAAAGGTTGTGACCTTTAGCAAATAGGTGCCATTGTGGTTATAAATACATTGGCAGAATGTATTCTTCTTGCACATTCAAAACCATTGCACATCCAGATTATTCAAGACGAAACTTGGTTTCCGAATTACTCCGTCTTGCGTGATAAACACCCTCACGAGAACTTTGATCCGTTGCCATTGTTGGATTATCTTTCAGTAATTCGTTGGCTTCGAATCAAGCAGTCCCAGATTTCCAGGGGGCCATGCTGCCCAACGTATGGATCCTAAATGGGGGGCTAGTGTTGAGGAGTTGTTCCACCTCATAGTTCCTGCATTTTACAAAAACTGTTCCAGAATGTATGCTGAATTTTTTTCTTTACTTTTTTTTTTTCCTCCCTATTGTGCTTGTGTTGGCAAATAATTGTGTGTTGTTATTGGATTTCTGTTATATTTTAATAGTATGCATGTTACTGTTTGAACTTTGTTTGCTACATTTATTCATAGACCATATTTGTCCATATTTCTCCATACAGGGATGAGATTCATATGTGGACCATATTTGTTGTAGACTACACAATATTTTTTTGTAACAACCCATGTAAAACACCAATCAGTATGTGACTGCTAACACAAGCAATTTTTTTTTTTTTTAAAACATAGCATGTCATAAAACTGAATTTCAATTATTGTTCTCACTGTGTGATTTAAATGGCGTGTAAAAAACCACAATCATGCGTTGGACTCAATTTTTGAAAAAACTATTATCGAATATCAGAGTTGGATCAAATCAGTTTAAACACAATTTTTATAATGGTTTAGATGAACTACACTATTTCTAAATCGTTTTTAAATTTTGTTTGAACCGAAAACAAAATAGGATTTTTTTTTCCATTTGGAGTGCTGTGTAACTTCTGTTCGAAAACAGTCTGGTTTTGTTTTTTGTTCAAAATAGTTTCTGAATTTAATATTTGCAACATAATTGCCAATACAAATAGTTTCCAAAATAATGCTGAGTATTTAATAATTTTTGAAAACTATTTTTACAAAACAATGATGAGTATTTTTATGTTTTTTTAAAATCAATTTCGATAAAATTTTCAAAATATAATGATGAGTATTTATTTTATGAAAATTCAAAGTAAACAAAATATTACTATAGTGTACAAAAATATTACATTTTGTGGTGCGAAAAGTTATATCATTTCATAATTCATGTATAATTTTTATTTTCATATTAGTACAAAAAATATTATATTGAAAAATCAAAAAATTGGCAAGGCAACCCATGTGGGGCAGCCACTTTTGTCCTTACCCATCTCTTCCTTCACATTAAAAGAATCTTCAGTTTTGCATGCATTTGGTTTAAACAAAATATTTTAAAATTGACCACAAACATAAACTAAAAAATATGTTTGTTTAGAGTTAAAATATTCATATTTATTTTTTATTATTTTATGACAATGGGATCATGCACATTATAATTGAAAAAAAAATTATTTGAAAAAAAATTATTTGAAAAAAAAAGTTAATTGACAAAAAATAAATTGAAAAAAAAAATTTGTTAGTAAAATTTTTAAATTTTTGTTTAAAAACCAATGTAAATCCATTTTTTTAGCTTATGTTTTTTTCTCGAATTTATAAATTGAGACAACCATTTACAAACCAAAAAAATTATCAAATAAGTTTTTATGATAGTTTTTTTAATTTTTTGTAAATATAAACTGAAAACTGAATACAAAATGGTTACCAAATAGACCCTTAATAATTGTCGAAATAGTTTTTTCAAAATAATGATGAGTACTATGTTTTTCAAAATCATTTTCGATAAAAATTACAAAATATAATGATGAGTATTTATTTTATGAAAATTCGCTGACTGATTAGTGTTCAGTTCAATTTGTGGGGTGTACCATACGGTCAAAAAAATTATATATGATTGTATTGAATGAAAATGTTTATATTTCAAAGTGAACAAAATATTATTGTAGTGTATAAAAATATTATATTTTGTGGTAAGAAAAATAATATCATTTCAAAAAAATGTAAAATATTTTTTCATATTAGTAAAACAAATTTATTGTATTATGCACTTTATTGAAATCCTTGGCAAGGCAGCCTACGTGGGGCTGCCATGCTATTGTCCTTGCATATTTTTTCCTTCACATTGGTTTTAAAATTCAATTTTGCTTGCAAGATTGGCAGAGCCTCTCTCTCTCTCTCTCTCTCTCTCTCTCTCCCCCTCCATTGTTGGTCACCGTTTTATCTTCGTATACGTAACATGGCAGATAAAGCCGGTCCTAGTAACATCTACGGAAATGCACCGTTAAAGGAAGCAATCGATGAAATTGCGCGGGAAATGGTTGTAGAAACTGACTACAACTTGGTAGAAGCGTGGAACATTGCGGCAATGTATTATTACAACAATTACTACCAAGTCTTGCGAAATACATCAATCTTGTCGAGACGATTATGGATGTACGAGTTGTTTAACGACCACCAAGTCCGGTTTGAAGATGCAGTCAGTATGTCTCGACCAGTGTTCTTGAAGTTGTGTGACGCTCTACACAATTTTGGGTTGACAGTACCGTAGCAGGAGCATGGGGTGCCGCTCGAAGAAAATGTAGCAATTTTCATTTCTGTTTTGTAGGGAATTTCATGGAGGAATTTGCAAGAACGGTTCCAACACTCAAATGAGACATTGTCACGGCATTTCCACGAGGTTTTGCAAGTTATGATACCATTTATGTCAATTCAGAGTAGAACCCGATCAAGTCCAACAAGGGGACCGTCCACATTTACGCTCTAAACGGCAGTACCGGCCATTCAAGGTAATGCCATGTAAAAAAATTTCTGCGACAAAGTCATTCGTAACATATGCAATAAGAAGTTACATTTTGCAGTTTTTACTTGTTTAGGACTGCATTGGGACATTGGACGACACTCACGTTATGGCCCGTGTCTCCAACGAATATGCCTCCTCACACTACGGTCGGAAAGGCGTGCCAACGCAAAATATTATTGTCCTTTGTGACTTTGATTTGTGCTTCATGTTTGTGTCCACCGGTTAGGACGGGAGCATGCACGACAGCAGGGTGTTGCACTATGTTACAACCGAGCCTAAACATCGATTCCCACACCCTCGCACTTGGTAACAAATTCCCGCTTGACAATGCACTTGACAAGATATAAAAAATTAATCACATAGGTGATGGTAACAAAATGTTTTTGGTACTATAAATACCAGATTATATCGATTTTCAAATAAGAATTACAAGAATTTAGGAGTACGTCCTAACACAAAAACAAGTTGGGGGTATACAAGTACAAACAATACATGTTTTTTTTACTGGTCCAACATACGATTGGAAGTTTGAAATTGCGACCGATTTAAAGTGAAAAAGTCATTATACGATTTTAAAAAATTACCATTTCATATTTCTCAGTTATATTGTTCTACATGTTTAGAAAAATACTACTTGGTCGATAGTGGGTACAACAACAAGACAGGATATTTAGCCCCGCACAAGGGGTATTGATATCATCAAAATGCCCATCACAACCGAATACCACAAAACGAGTTCGAACGGTTCAACAAGGCACATTCGTCTTTGTGTAGTTGTATCAAGCGAACATTTGGTGCTTGGAAGTCGAGGTGGGGGCCTTTGCCGAATATGCCGAAGATAAATTTTTTTGATCAAGTTCCTTTGTACGTGCATCGATGGCTTTACATAACTTTATACGCTGGAATAGTCAATCTGATACGATCACGCAAGAAATCCCAGACAACGATAAGTACGTTGCGCCGCAAATGCCCGACCATCCCCAATACACCCAGGTTGGCGATATCATAGAGCCAGGGGACTCAAATCCCCATATGGCAACTGTAAGAGCGAATATTACATATGCACTGTGACAGCAATGGCACGTTTAAGGCCGACGCATTTGTTGCTGTGGCGGGTCTTAGATTCGTTGTATGTTGTGTAACACTGATGTATGTTGTTGAAAGTGATTCTATTATTATATCATTAATTATAATGAAATAATTTGTTCTACCAAATTTGCAACAACTAAAAAATATTGCAATAACCAACACCATTCAATTTTGTACACACGTTACATTTATTACATAATCAAAATAATTAAAAAAAATAAAACTTACAAAAAATAATACATTGTAATTGTTTTTTAAAATTTGTTACATAATCAAAATAATTAGAAAAAAAAAATTTAAATAAAATATTTGCACAAGCAGGTGAAAAGAAAAAAAAAAAAAAAGCCAAATTTTTTGCCACAAATTGAAGTGAACAAGTATAACTTAGACATCACGTGTGAATAGGAAACATGTACAAAAAAATAAATAAATAAAATAAAATATTAAACTTTGTACATATATATCTTCTCAAGTCAAGACGTTCCACATTGAAAAACCAAGGGGACCGTCCACATTTACGCTCTAAACGGCAGTACCGGCCATTCAAGGTAATGCCATGTAAAAAAATTTCTGCGACAAAGTCATTCATAACATATGCAATAAGAAGTTACATTTTGCAGTTTTTACTTGTTTAGGACTGCATTGGGACATTGGACGACACTCACGTTATGGCCCGTGTCTCCAACGAATATGCCTCCTCACACTACGGTCGGAAAGGCGTGCCAACGCAAAATATTATTGTCCTTTGTGACTTTGATTTGTGCTTCATGTTTGTGTCCACCGGTTAGGACGGGAGCATGCACGACAGCAGGGTGTTGCACTATGTTACAACCGAGCCTAAACATCGATTCTCACACCCTCGCACTTGGTAACAAATTCCCACTTGACAATGCACTTGACAAGATATAAAAAATTAATCACATAGGTGATGGTAACAAAATGTTTTTGGTACTATAAATACCAGATTATATCGATTTTCAAATAAGAATTACAAAAATTTAGGAGTACGTCCTAACACAAAAACAAGTTGGGGGTATACAAGTACAAACAATACATGTTTTTTTTACTGGTCCAACATACGATTGGAAGTTTGAAATTGCGACCGATTTAAAGTGAAAAAGTCATTATACGATTTTAAAAAATTACCATTTCATATTTATCAGTTATATTGTTCTACATGTTTAGAAAAATACTACTTGGTCGATAGTGGGTACAACAACAAGACAGGATATTTAGCCCCGCACAAGGGGTATTGATATCATCAAAATGCCCATCACAACCGAATACCACAAAACGAGTTCAAACGGTTCAACAAGGCACATTCGTCTTTGTGTAGTTGTATCAAGCGAACATTTGGTGCTTGGAAGTCGAGGTGGGGGCCTTTGCCGAATATGCCGAAGATAAATTTTTTTGATCAAGTGCCCTTTGTACGTGCATCGATGGCTTTACATAACTTTATACGCTGGAATAGTCAATCTGGTATCACTAAGGGTTTAGCTTGATATGATTAGCACGTCTGTCTACGATTTACAGGCATCAACAGTCCTTACGTCTTGACTTAACCTAACGCGACTTGGATGACGTCCCACTAACCTCAAACCTCAACAATTAATTAACCTTACATTAGCACACACCCAGGAATAAATACATACATAATACAGGTATAAAGAAAACAAATTATGACATATATGATCTCATATACTTACTGTTAAGTTGGAGGAGGATTCCTCCTGGCCGCCCAGGCCACTACCTGTTCTTGGATCAGCTCCTGGATCCTGGCTAGCTGCTGATCACACTCTGCTATGCGAACAGTGATATACGGTTGAGTATACCAATCTACTGGTGTATTAACGTAATGGTGTTTTTGATTTTCCCAAAATTGTTTAAACCATAAAAGTTGTTCAAGAGTATCGACAGAGGGCATACATGAAAACAAAGTTTTATTGAAGAAGTAAAACTATTTTACAAGAGTGGGGATTGGAAGTAATATTACAAAAGAGAAAATTGGAAACTTAAAACTGACTCTGACTCTGCCTCAACAAGGGTGAGAGCATGCCCTTTTATAATACAAGTGCGGATAAAAGAAGGGGCAGGTGTTGAATTGCCATTCGACCGACGAATTACACCTTATCCTATCGGCTGATGTCATGCATGACGATTACTGATATTATCTCTACTCGGATAATGGGAATCTGCTTTTTGCAAAGTTCTTTGGCCTGATGTGCCGACACTTAATCATGTCGTTTCCCCTTTCGGTTGCTTTTGGCGAGCTTTTCGGTGAGGACATCTGTCATGGCATCCCAAAAATCACCAAAGTGGGTGTCATTGTCTTCATCATCGGGTAGTTGGCTTTCTCCAGCTAACACGTGTTCTGCTGGATCAACATCTGGTTCGGATGAGGGTTGGCTGGTCCCTGACCTCATAGAGACATCATCCTCTGGAGGTACTGTTTGCAAAAACTGTTCTTTGAGATAATTCATACTTTTAATAATAATCTCATTTTCAGATAAATCAAGGTACTGATTTCTTAATTCCTTTTGAATATGAATAAACGGATTCTGAGATAATGCGGGTGGAGCAGTGATAGCTGGTTGCTTAACTGTTTCTCAACATGCTTGGGCATGTTCCTGAATTTTTGTTACTGTTTCAGAGATAATCGGATTCATACCTTTATCCCACCATTTAACAAAGAAAATTCGTTTAAGACGGGGTACCTTATTCTGGTAGTCGCAAGCAAAATCCCATTTCCAAATCCATGGGATGCTGAATCGGATGGAAAAATGAACTAATGATTTGCTGATAGATAAATCCCTGTTTTTGTTAAGATAAGCATAAGCCCGAGAATAGGCATAATGCCAATCATTAAAAGCCAGTCGGATTTCTTCGGGTAAGATGTCAAGAGATAACCCAAATTTATCCCACCACACGAGGAACCAGTTGGGAACATCGTATTTGAGAACATCGGGGCAAATCCAGATGAACCAGGAATGAGAACGGATAGGATTCTGGTAATAAAAGACCTGGGTAAAAGCATCAATATAATCCCAGTATGTATATTTTGTCTGTTTATTACGGAGATCAAGATCTCGTAATGTATGCGGATGGATACCCCAGGTAGTAATGGGCATAAGGTTACGGATAGTAATCTTGCTAAACGAGATGGGACTCGTAGATTTATGCGGATCATGGAGATGATGCTTGAATTCACAAGCTCCAGTTTCAGTTAGTATTTGTTCATAAATATAACGGTACTGATCAAAATGTGGAGGTGACTGTTGAGTGGTGAGATATCGTTTCTTAATCTCCCATGGATCTTGCATCCATTGCTCATCAGCAGATTCAATCCAGAGGACAGTTTCCTCGGTAATACTGTTGGGTGTATACGGGTCTTCTGTTATCAGAAGTATATCCTTTGTGGATTCAGTACTGGTTTGTCCTCGTGAGAGAACTGGATATTCTGTTTCATAGCGTGGGGTGTGACCACCACGACCATGCCCGCGGCCTCTATGACCCCTGCTGGTCATCCTCCTCTTCAGGAGTAGACTTCTGGAGATATTCCCTGGTTAAGAAATCAGGCAAAGAATTATTTTCCCCTTTAATATATTCAATATCAAAATCAAAATTGGATAAATAACTTTGCCATGTAAGAAATATTTGTTTAGATGCTAAATTTTTAACATCTTTTTTAAAAATCTGTTTAGCAGCAGAGCAATCAACTCTGATAAGAAACTGCTGATTTAACAGGTCATCCTGGAATTTTAAAACACATTTAATAATCAGCCAACTACAATCCAAGATTTAAAAATGGAAATAAATATTTTGAAAACAGAAGTGAAACATTTACAAACAGCTAGTGTAGCAGCCATTAAAGATATTAAATATCTTCATACTCAATTACCACAAAAACAGAAAGAAGTAGTCAATGAAACTGAACAAAAACTTGAATCCAAGGATGAACCTGACCAGTATTTGTTACCAGTAAATCAAGTAACCTTTCAAAAATGGTATATAAAAATCACTTTTATGATTAAACCTGATTTTATTATCAAAGATGCCATTGCTTTGGTCGACAGCGGAGCAGATATGAACTGTATCCAAGAAGGTATAGTTCCCACCAGGTATTTTGAGAAAACTACTCAAAGTTTAACCAATGCAAGTGGAAATTCCATGCAAATCAGGTATAAAATACCAGAAGCATATATTTGTAACAATGATCTCTGTCTTCCAACATCCTTTGTCTTAGTCAGAAATCTAGCTACAAATATTATTTTAAGCACACCATTTTTATGTCTCTTAATGCCTATTCAAAAAATTGACTCAACAGGAATTTATTCCCAATTGCAGGGACGATCTGTTATTTTTGAATTCATCACACAACCGTATACTAAAGAATTAGATCAAATTAGGGATCTAGTTACTTTTAAACAGAATCAAATTAATTTTTTAACTAAGGAAGTTTCTTTTTTAACAACAGAACAAAGGTTACAACAAACCGCTTTGCAACAGAAAATTAAAATCATTGAAAATGAATTTCAAACAGAAGTTTGTGGTACTATTCCCAATGCTTTCTGGAATAGAAAGAAGTATATAGTTACTTTACCATATGAACCTGATTTTGATGAAAAATATAATCCGATCTAGTCACTCTCCTTGGAGTTGTACTGCTTTTTATGTCAATAAAAATGCTGAAATCGAACGAGGTGTTCCCCGTCTTGTAATTAATTATAAACCGTTAAATGATAAACTGAAATGGATCAGATATCCTCTTCCGAATAAAAAGGATCTTTTAGATCGATTACAGGATGCAATCATCTTTTCCAAATTTGATTTGAAATCAGGATATTGGCAAATTGAAATTGCTGAACAGGATCGTTATAAAACAGCATTCACAGTTCCATTTGGACATTATGAATGGAATGTAATGCCCTTTGGTCTTAAAAATGCTCCATCAGAATTTCAACATATTATGAATGACATTTTTAATCCGTTTTCTGAATTTACTTTATCATATATTGATGATGTATTAATTTATTCTTCATCAATAGAACAACATATTAAACATCTTAATATTTTTAAGCATGTTATCCACAGAAATGGTTTAGTGCTATCAGCACCAAAAATGCAACTGTTCCAAACAACTATCAGATATCTTGGTCATAATATTTCAAATGGAAGTATTATTCCCATCAACCGCAGTATTGAGTTTGCTTCCAAATTCCCTGACGAAATTAAAGATAAAACTCAATTGCAGAGATTTTTAGGAAGTCTTAATTATATCCGTGATTATTATCCTAACATTGCAGCTGACTGCAGCATCCTATTTACCAGACTTCGTAAGAACCCTCCTCCTTGGGGTGAAGAACATACAGCAGCAGTACAAAAAATTAAAGCTAAAGTTAAACAGTTACCATGTTTACAATTACCTAATCCAACTTGGAAGAAAATTGTTGAAACTGATGCTTCCAATGAAGGATTTGGTGGTATTTTAAAACAGCTTAATCCCAAAACCCAGAAGGAAGAATTATTACGATTCCATTCTGGCCATTGGAATAAAGCCGCTTTAAACTATCCCACTATAAAACAAGAATGTTTAGCCATTGTTAAATGTGTTTTAAAATTCCAGGATGACCTATTAAATCAGCAGTTTCTTATCAGAGTTGATTGCTCTGCTGCTAAACAGATTTTTAAAAAAGATGTTAAAAATTTAGCATCTAAACAAATATTTCTTACATGGCAAAGTTATTTATCCAATTTTGATTTTGATATTGAATATATTAAAGGGGAAAATAATTCTTTGCCTGATTTCTTAACCAGGGAATATCTCCAGAAGTCTACTCCTGAAGAGGAGGATGACCAGCAGGGGTCATAGAGGCCGCGGGCGTGGTCGTGGTGGTCACACCCCATGCTATGAAACAGAATATCCAGTTCTCTCACGAGGACAAACCAGTACTGAATCCACAAAGGATATACTTCTGAAAACAGAAGACCCGTATACACCCAACAGTATTACCGAGGAAACTGTCCTCTGGATTGAATCTGCTGATGAGCAATGGATGCAAGATCCATGGGAGATTAAGAAACGATATCTCACCACTCAACAGTCACCTCCACATTTTGATCAGTACCGTTATATTTATGAATAAATACTAACTGAAACTGGAGCTTGTGAATTCAAGCATCATCTCCATGATCCGCATAAATCTACGAGTCCCATCTCGTTTAGCAAGATTACTATCCGTAACCTTATGCCCATTACTACCTGGGGTATCCATCCGCATACATTACGAGATCTTGATCTCCGTAATAAACAGACAAAATATACATACTGGGATTATATTGATGCTTTTACCCAGGTCTTTTATTACCAGAATCCTATCCGTTCTCATTCCTGGTTCATCCGGATTTGCCCCGATGTTCTCAAACACGATGTTCCCAACTGGTTCCTCGTGTGGTGGGATAAATTTGGGTTATCTCTTGACATCTTACCCGAAGAAATCCGACTGGCTTTTAATGATTGGCATTATGCCTATTCTCGGGCTTATGCTTATCTTAACAAAAACAGGGATTTATCTATCAGCAAATCATTAGTTCATTTTTCCATCCGATTCAGCATCCCATGGATTTGGAAATGGGATTTTGCTTGCAACTACCAGAATAAGGTACCCCGTCTTAAACGAATTTTCTTTGTTAAATGGTGGGATAAAGGTATGAATCCGATTATCTCTGAAACAGTAACAAAAATTCAGGAACATGCCCAAGCATGTTGAGAAACAGTTAAGCAACCAGCTATCACTGCTCCACCCGCATTATCTCAGAATCCGTTTATTCATATTCAAAAGGAATTAAGAAATCAGTACCTTGATTTATCTGAAAATGAGATTATTATTAAAAGTATGAATTATCTCAAAGAACAGTTTTTGCAAACAGTACCTCCAGAGGATGATGTCTCTATGAGGTCAGGGACCAGCCAACCCTCATCCGAACCAGATGTTGATCCAGCAGAACACGTGTTAGCTGGAGAAAGCCAACTACCCGATGATGAAGACAATGACACCCACTTTGGTGATTTTTGGGATGCCATGACAGATGTCCTCACCGAAAAGCTCGCCAAAAGCAACCGAAAGGGGAAACGACATGATTAAGTGTCGGCACATCAGGCCAAAGAACTTTGCAAAAAGCAGATTCCCATTATCCGAGTAGAGATAATATCAGTAATCGTCATGCATGACATCAGCCGATAGGATAAGGTGTAATTCGTCGGTCGAATGGCAATTCAACACCTGCCCCTTCTTTTATCCGCACTTGTATTATAAAAGGGCATGCTCTCACCCTTGTTGAGGCAGAGTCAGAGTCAGTTTTAAGTTTCCAATTTTCTCTTTTGTAATATTACTTCCAATCCCCACTCTTGTAAAATAGTTTTACTTCTTCAATAAAACTTTGTTTTCATGTATGCCCTCTGTCGATACTCTTGAACAACTTTTATGGTTTAAACAATTTTGGGAAAATCAAAAACACCATTACGTTAATACACCAGTAGATTGGTATACTCAACCGTATATCACTGCTCGCATAGCAGAGTGCGATCAGCAGCTAGCCAGGATCCAGGAGCTGATCCAAGAACAGGTAGTGGCCTGGGCGGCCAGGAGGAATCCTCCTCCAACTTAACAGTAAGTATATGAGATCATATATGTCATAATTTGTTTTCTTTATACCTGTATTATGTATGTATTTATTCCTGGGTGTGTGCTAATGTAAGGTTAATTAATTGTTGAGGTTTGAGGTTAGTGGGACGTCATCCAAGTCGCGTTAGGTTAAGTCAAGACGTAAGGACTGTTGATGCCTGTAAATCGTTGACAGACGTGCTAATCATATCAAGCTAAACCCTTAGTGAGCACCTTTATTGGTATCAGAGCCAGGTTTAATTATTTACATAATATTCGTATAAATTAAATAAATTAGACATATATGATCACTATACAACCATGTCAGATCAAGAGAATACAGTAACCATACCAGAAAATGAATCCATAACCTCTGTAGGAAACACAGTTTCCTCTTTAGCCGAAGCAGCTGAAATGGTAGCTTACCAGGACGTAAAGGACGCTTTAGATAAGTGGACTATTCCGTCAGTTGATCCAAAAACAATTTATAAGAAAGGCAAATTTTAGTTTTTCAGTAAAACCATCATTAAAACATTTGAGCATGCATCTTGCATCCAAAATAATGATGAAATAATCCGTTTGATTCATATTAATGATTTTATTCCATTTGTTAAAGACTATAAGTACATCCACATAGGACTAGTACAAATAGCCTTTAAACCATTAACCCTTCTAGGACAGAACACCAGTATTCAGTGTACCCTCCGAGATGGTAGATGCCTCAACTGGAGAGCGTCACTCATGGGAGCCATAGAAACCAGTCTTTCCCATGGACCAGTATATTTTGATGTTTATCCGAATTTAAGCATTTCAATGACAGATGCAAATATATCAGATGTACTTGAACTTAGAGTTCTAACTCATGGGTATGAATATAAACCAGGATCCCCTCCATTTTCGGTTCATTCCAGAATTTACATTAAGGCTTTAACAACTTTAAATCCTTATGTTAGAAAGAAAACTGAAAATGGTAAAACAGTATTAATTGAAACTAACCTGTATAGCAGCCAGGTAGCTGTACCTAGGCAAATCCCGTGGTCACAAATAACCTTTCCAGAAAGATGGCATATTCCAAATGCTGTACCTCCACAACCGATAATTCAACATAACATAGATGATGTTATTCAGACACAAGGAGGTAATGTTTATCTCCAATTCCAACGACCCATGCTTACCCGAAGCACTTCTTCTAATGCTAGTTTTAGAACAGCTCCCCGAAGCTTGTCTAATAATAGTTTTAGAACTGCTAACAGAAGTTTTTCTAACAACAGTTTTCAATCAATCCCTCCATACAGAGTTGATTTACCAGAATCTAGCAGACAGTCTGTAGACTCACTGCAAATACCTGATAGGCCTCCAAGCCGACCTTCTAGTGATCCCCAAGACGATCATCTAGATCCTATGACATCAGAAATCCAAGGTATTAGATTATCACGAAATCAAATACCTCATGGTGTTTATACAGCACCAATTCAACCACCAGGTAGCCCCACGGCCAGTGACATGAATTTTGAAATCTAATGGATTTTACACCAAGTAGTGAAAATAGGAAATTAATAAATCAGGAATTTTATCAGGATAAAAATAAAGAATTTAGAGAATGGTATTTTACCACTCAAAATCCAGAACAATTAAAACAGTATAAAACTCAATATTATCAACATCTTGAGTTACATCAGGAACTAACTCCATTTATAGAATGGTTTCATAAGGAGACCCAACCTAAAATTACCGTTATAGAAGATCAGTATAAGACCTGGACCACAACCGATGGCCAAGCAATTAACTCTATACATCCACCTCCTCAGGCTCTAGAGCTAGTCCCTAATGGCGAAACCACTAGGCAACCGTTAGTCGCCACTGCATATATAGACGCGCAAGCTGGGAGATTTGTGAAAAATGAATTCATCCAACTTAAAGACTTCAGCTTGACTATCCGACAACATAATTATACTAATCTGATTTGTCAAACTATGAGTAAGGCAATTAACCAGAATTGAAGAAATAGTTTCTATCTTTAAAGATAGAAGCTTAGCTCCACCAGTCGCTGGAACTTCAACCATTCATCCCGTTTCTATTAAACCTCCATTAGAACTAAGTAATTTTAAGCTAAAAGCTTCTAATACTGAGTTCATGGATACTCTTTTACAGAAAATGCAACATCTTAATGTTCGCCCTCCAGAACCTCCACAGGAATCATCCAGTGGAACTATCAATATGCTCAGATCTGAACCACAAGTTGGTGATGAATTATCACCAGAACAGATAAATGAAATTCAGTTGAATTTTCAAGAACCATTTTCTATTAATAAATTGCATTCTTATAGTTCGGGTAGACCCCATACTCTACCTTATACCAGAAATTATTATGCTAGACCAACGCCACCCGATCTCCTTTATGAAGAAACCTACCTTAATGATCAAGGTAGTTATCATGGTAAAACCATTTATGAATGGAATATAGATGGTGAATCAGAATATGCTATTTTAAAAAAATTACATCAGATGTTAATGTTTGCTACTGTATGTCGTCAATACAGTAACCAGGATCGCGATATTGCTAAGTTTATTATTAATGGCTTCACCGGCCAACTCAAAGGTTGGTGGGATAATATCATCACCTATGCTCAACAGTAGGAAATCCTCAACTCCCTTAAAGTGGAAGTTGATCCCACCACCCGTCAACCCGTACAACAGCAAGATGCTGTTTACACTCTCATCCAAACCATTATCCTTCATTTCCTTGGCACCAGTACTAGCACTCAGGATCGTAGTCGCGAACTTCTCCAGAATTTGCGCTGCCCATCTCTTACTCATTTCCGTTGGTATAAGGATGTTTTCCTTATTAAGGTTATGCAACGCCCTGATGGTAACAGTGAACATTGGAAAGCCAAATTTATTGATGGCCTTCCTACCTTTTTTGCCGAACGCGTTAGGAAAAAACTTCGGGACCGCCATGACCGGATGTCTATTCCTTATGAACAGTATACTTATGGACAACTTTGTTCCATTATAACTGATGAAGGACTTTCATTGTGTAATGATCTCAAACTTCATTACCAAATGAAACAACAGAATTTAACAGGAAGAAAAGAATTAGAAAAAAAAAATTTAAATAAAATATTTGCACAAGCAGGTGAAAAGAAAAAAAAAAAAAAAAAGCCAAATTTTTTGCCACAAATTGAAGTGAACAAGTATAACTTAGACATCACGTGTGAATAGGAAACATGTACAAAAAAATAAATAAATAAAATAAAATATTAAACTTTGTACATATATATCTTCTCAGGTCAAGACGTTCCACATTGAAAAACCAAGCCGTACTGGCCATCACGAGAGGCACTGTCGGTACGCATAGGGGCATGGAGGTAATACGGTAATTTACATATTTATTACAATATTATAATATATATTTTTTTTGTAAAAAGTCAAAAAGTTATTCTAAATACTCATCTTTTTTTCCCTAATTTTTTTTATCAAAAAGTTAAAAAATACACTTATGTAAATCATCCCAAACAACCCCCTAATCACATATAAGGGCACCTTTCACATCACCAAGAAACACATAGGGAAGTCTAAAAAATGGAAAATTTTGCAAATTAGTAGTATTTTTATAAAATATTTGCAAATTTATGGAAAAATCATAATTTATTATTAAAATTGATAAATTTTTCATTGATTTGTATTTTTTTATTTTTTTTTAAACTTGTACTAAAGTGCAATTTTTCCTAAAATTTTTTGGCCCGTAATAATAATACATGCTTTGATTTCTGATGGTTGAATTTGGAATTTGGAATTTGGACTTTGGACTTTGGACTTTGGACTTTGGACTTTTTTTTAAGATGGGAGACTTTGGACCTGTGTAGCTATTTTTGCAGTGTAAGATTATCGATTTAAATTTTATGAAAAAGAATATGATATTATTTAAGAGGTTTTTTTCGTACTTATTATGGGAATATATGCAGTTGTTCATTTTATTTTATTTTTTTAAAATTTTTTTTTAAAGTTTAGACTATTTCTTGTGGTGATTTCAGCTATTGTTGGACTGTTACAATTTAGTTGTCCAATTTGATTTATATTAGAAAAATTTTAGAGATTTTAAAAGTTTACCAAATTTTCTACCAAATGTCTTACATGAGTGTGAGACTGCTAGGCTAAGTCCTGTGTAATTTCTTATAGAGTTTCAAGTCCTATTTTCATAAGAATGTATTCCACAAGATCCTACATAAACGTAACGTGACGTGACACTTACATAAACGTAACGTAACGTGACACTTATATATACGTAACGTAACGTGACACCAATATGAACGTAACGTGACACATACATAAACGTAACGTAACGTGACACCTATATAAACGTAATGTGACACCTATATAAACGTAACGTGACACTTACATAAACGTAACGTAACGTGTCACGTTACGTTTCGCAAACTTAATAAGTTTTTATTTTTTAAAATTGAATGTGAAAATGTTACTAATTTATGTTGGTGTCATATTACATTTTATGTAAATATGAAATAGTAGGGAATTACAAGAATCCAACGCTTGGACACAATCTGCACCCGACACCTATATAATTGAGTCCATGTAACACAAAGTTCCCAAATTTAAGCTTCTTGATTGGTTACAGATTACACTTTTATTTTGATTCTCTGCATTTTTGTGTTTGCTTGCAATTGGGAATATCAGAACTTTTACTTGGCTACGCAACATAGTAAACAACCATGATTAGACAATGTAATTCTGTTTCTATCATGGTGGATTGCAGGCCCAGTGTGCCAGCTAAACTTCCTAGACCTCCACAAAAGCAGGGACATAAAGGATCCTCTCAGTTGTCATTGACCAGTGGCTTTTCAAAAGTTTCATCAAGTATGTAACATTTTTTTTTTAATGCAAAACTTATTTTTGTTCCCAGAAGTACTTAGTTATATATATTTCATTTCCTTTATGTTTTCTTTGATTCTCAATTCGATTCCCCTTTTGTTTATTTACTTTTTTTTTTTCCCGAAAACGATTTCTAAAAGTGCCTCTTTGTTAATCTGCCTAATATGAGAGCCCATTTGTGCTAATTTTAGCCAAAAAACTTGAGAGATAGAATAGAAATCGGATAACAATAGGAAAGAGATATGCTCTACGTTCTTTTTTACAAAAAGGTCCATCAACAAGTTTTTATTGAAAATAAAAAATAAAAAAATTCAAAAAATAAATAAAATCAATTTCCTATATAAAAAATTCAATGTTACCATAGATCATAGGTGTCACGTTACGTTTATGTAGGTGTCACATTACGTTACGTTTATGTAGATATGTCACGTTACGTTTATATAGGTGTCACGTTACGTTTATGTAGGTGTCACGTTACGTTACGTTTATGTAGATGTCACGTTACGTATAGGTGTCACGTTACGTTTATGTAGGTGTCACGTTACGTTACGTTTATATCAATTTCCCTATATATGGTTTTATTATTATTTATGATATTAACAACTAATATTGAGGGTAAATATGTCAAGAAACTTCCCACAGGACTTATGGGAACATAAGTTTTTTTGTGGGACCAAATGTAGCACAAGTCTCCCTAATAGGACTTTTAAATAATTTTCCCTACTTTTTATGTTATGTTTGTAATTACGTTTTATTGATTGAAAAAAAAAATTATATAACATTTTCTTTTATTGAATCTGGGATTGATGTGGCAGCATAATCACTTAAAAAATGTTAATTACATAAACGAGACTATTGTATAATTTTACAAATTCTGCACATATTTTTTGCTTAAAAAAAAAAAAAATCTCATTTAAGAGTGGTTTGGGAACAAATTAAAAAAGCCAAAAAGTAAAAAAATTATATAAATTATCACACCATTCACTTTATTTTTTATTATATATTTTATAAAAAAATTAAAAAATTAAAAAAAATAAAAATAAAAACAAACTCCAAACAACCACTTATGGTATAAGTTCATGCGCTGTAACATTAATTCGAGCTTGACTAATGTACATGTGGTCCCGCAATTATCCCCACTACTCCCCCACTAATAACATTACTAATACGGCAGTGTTACATATATTAATTAATGTATCAATATTAATTATAATATTATTATTAATTTTATTTATTATACAAATTATAAATATTAAAAAAATTTAAATTATACTATATCATTAATTAATATATTAATTAATACATTAATTAATACATATAACATTATCCTTACTAGGAATATCAGATCACATCAAGCTCATCACAGTATAGTCAGACTCGATATGGATTTGGGCCAACATCACATCTCCTCTCCTCTCTTACATTATTATTATTATTATTATTATTTAACAAATGTTAGATAAATTATATATTTTTTGAGATTTACTTAAAGTACACATTATTTTTTATAATTTCAAAAATTATAAATACTTTCTTGTTAAAATTTTTTATTTAACAAAATTAACTAAAAAAAATAAAATTCATAATTGTTCTCTAATACAATAATAAAATTATAAAAATTATTAATTAAAGTATATTTCTAATATCATTAAAAACTGTTAATTGATTTCATAATTTATTAATAAAATGCGAAATTTGTTACGAAATTAAAAACATCAACAGATGAAATGTAATTTCCAAAATAACAAGGATAATTCATATTTTAATCAAATTTTAAGGGGTGTATTTATAATTTACCTAAACATGTTTAGAAGGACCTAAATAAATATATTCTTTTAATTTTTATAAAAAAAAAAAAGTTTAAAAATAGAAAAATAAGATGACCAATAAATATATATATACTAATATAAAAAATATCAAATTTTGCGTCGGAGGTCATAATTTGGTGCGAAGAATCTTGCCCGTCGCAAAACATGAATATTTACCTTTCTAATTGAGTGAAATGATTCCGGGTTTGACTAATTAAACTAACCTAGTTAGAGTCTATTTGAGAAGATGATTTGTGGTTAAAATAGTCATAAAAGATAAAATAGACAATTTTAATTATAATAAATAAAACATCACATCCAACTTATAATCATTACACTATTCTCTCACAAAAAGGTCAAAAAAGTCAAAAAATTCTTTCCAAACCAAGCTTTTTAACCCAGACTAAAATAGCTAAAAAAGTCAAAAAGTTAACTCACTTCCCAAACCAATCCTTAGATTGTTGGATCAACATCACGACAAAGGTATTCTAGAAAGGGCTGGGCTTTCCTCCAATCATTGATCGGATTGGAGGGTATTATTAGATTTGTAGGGATTTAATAAAGATCCCGTTTTGATAATCCAAACCGTTCAATATGTAGAACTCATCGAGTACTATATACTTGTAAAATATTACGTTGATCGGATATCGATAACTATCTCGTCGGATTCAATTTTTATCAAATTTTTTTTTCACTGTCCATTTTTTTATACAAAACTGATTTGATCACATAGTTATCGATATTCAATCAATGTGATTTTTTATAAGCATATAATACTCGACGAGTTCTGCACATTAAACAGTTCAGATTATCGAAATATGACTCGTAGTGAGTCCTTACAAACAAGAACGAAACTAGGATTTCATTACCAAATGGGCCGAACCAAAAAAATCACCATGTACACAAACACACATGTACCTACAATATGATATATAAATTATATATACATAAAAAAAAAATTAATACAATAGAAACAATCTCTAATATAATAAAAGTTTTTTTTTGGTACAAAATAGAAAAAGATGACAAGATGGAAGAATAACAAAAACAACAATGCTAGGTAGCTCAAAATTTTGTGGCTCAAATGGCTCAAATCTGTCAAAACGACGTCGTTTTGACAGATTTTGAATGTAAAACGACGTCATTTTGACAGATTTGAACCATTTAAGCCACAAAATTTTGAACTACCAAACATTTTCCTAACAAAAAAAATATATATATATTTTATAAAGAATGATCATTTTATATATAAAATGATATATATAAAGTGTTATGATAAATAATGTTTTTCACATAAACAAAAAAATCTATAACCCTCATAATTTTTTTTTAATTCCATCCTTATCTACGGATCTAACAATACCTTTAATCCGATCATAAGCCAACCCCCTTCTAGAAACCATTGTGCTTATTGGGGGTACACTGAGAGAATCTTTTTAGGTCAGCTCACAAAAAATCTTGTCTCAGTTCTGTTATTTTATTTTTTATTGTTTTAAAATATTAATTTTTTTAATTCTAAATTAAAAATTAAGATAATATAAATTATTTATTTTATCTTTTTTTTTTAATTCATTAAAATTAATATATACAAAAGGTATAATTATGACAATTATATTACCAAAGGATAGTTTTGAAAAGTAAATATTTTTTAAGTATAATAATTATGCTATTAAAAAAAATTAAATTCTCCACAAGAGATTAATATTTTGAAACAGAGAAACATATAAATATATCAGCTTATTTTGATAATTAGGTTAAAAGTTAAAAAGTTAATTTTTTAACTTTTTAGATTACATTGTCTTTTTACTTTTTTATATATTTTTTTAAAAAAAATCAAAAAAAAAAAAAAAAACTTTCAACCAACTTTTTAAAATAGGCCATCAGTTATATGAAAAAGAAAAATAGTTGAGACCGCTAAAAGAGAAGTACTAATTGTGGTGTGGATCCCACATGATGGGATGTTTTGATTTTGTTTTTTTTTTCTTTTTTTTTCTTTTTTTCAGCTCATTGAGCTGATTTAGTGGTACAAAATTAGTGGTACCAATACTGCTGTATTAGAAATAAAGCCATCGAGTATTGTTGATAGCTGGGATCTCCTATAGTCACACAATTTTACATTTAATTACTGTAATTTTTTTATTTAAAAAAAATTTAATTGTGTGCCTATAAGTATGTAGGTGGGAACACTTTTTTAAACTGATGATGACATCCCATGGTTGAATAATATTCAAAAATCAAAGGAACAAACCTTCATCCATCCCCACTTCATGGACTATATGTACCCACTTCTATTATCTCCAACCTCACAAAAAACTTAGGAGAAAAATGAGGTTTTGGATACTAGTTTTGTTCTCAATCCTCTCCTTCTCCCTCGTCGCCTTGGCTCAACAATGCGGTAGCCAAGCTGGAGGAAAACTATGTGCAGGAGGGTTGTGTTGTAGCCAATATGGCTACTGCGGCAACACCTCGCCGTATTGCTCTACTGGCTGCCAGAGCCAATGTAGCCCTGGCAGTGGAGGATCCCCGTCCACTCCATCTACACCAACACCGACCCCGAGTGGAGGTGATATTAGCTCTATCATTAGCAGGACCCTCTTTGATCAGATGTTGAAGCACCGTAACGATGCCAATTGCCCCGGTAAAGGGTTTTACACTTATGATGCTTTCATAGCTGCTGCCAAGGCTTTTGGCGGTTTTGGAACCACTGGAGACACTGTGACTCGTAAAAGAGAGATTGCGGCCTTTCTAGGCCAAACTTCACATGAAACTACTGGTAAAATCTTTCACAATTCATCATGTTTTTCAATCCTTTTAAGTGAAATAGGTGAATTAAATTTATGACATGAAAAAAGAGAGGAACATATAATGAAAAGAAACACAATTGATGGATTTGTATATGATTAAACATGTATAGGTGGGTGGCCAACTGCGCCGGATGGCCCATATGCATGGGGATATTGCTTTGTCAAGGAACAAGGGAACCCTGGGGACTATTGTGTTGCAAGTCAACAATGGCCGTGTGCTCCTGGTAAAAAATACTATGGTCGAGGTCCCATCCAAATTTCATAGTATGTAAACTTTTTCCTCTCTCTCTCTCTCAACTCTATCAAGCTTTTGTTTGTTTCAGCAACGAATATTTTTAGTAATTTTTTTTTATATATTTAATTGCGACGTTAAAATTACTATATTACTTGTAGTGGTGATAGTGGCAAAGGTGATGGTAATGGTAGTAAGGTGGTGATAGAAACAAAGGGAGCATGGGCCCATGAGGAGCACATGCCCCTCCTCAACCTTCTAAAATTTATATTTTAGTATAAGTTTATAATATAGTTGTTTTATTTATCTTCTCTGAATTTGAATATATACTTCTATTTTGTCTTTATTTAAAAAAAAAAATCCATAATTTGCATCATTTAAATATTTATTTTACAACGAAATCTACCTTTAGATGTTTATTTTTTTATTCTTTCTGATAATACTTCTTAATTTATTTTTATTGGATTTTTGTGTGTGTGTGTACGTGTGAGATAAATTTATGTACAAATATGTAGAATGATTACTTATTTTCTGATGAAATCTCTCAATAAAATACTTGTTTTTCTTTGGGAATGACCATCATAGTTCAAATCGGTGTCATGGTTAGAGTCGGAAATTAAGTTTGTCATGGTTGAGGCATGCGGGGGTGGGTGACACTATTATAGGCATGACATTTTACTTTATTATTATCCCTTCTAAGTCAAAATCTTGGCTCCAGCCACTAGGTGGAGGTTGTGAGGTAGTCGTGGTGGTGGGAGTAGTGGAGGTGGAGTGGTGGTGACAATAATGGTGGTAGTAGGAATGGTGGTGCTGGTGCTAAAGTGGCACAGTGATGGCGGCGGCGATGGGGTGAGATTTGTCAGGATGGTGTGCCATATAATTTTGCATTCCAAAAAACTAAAGAAAATAAATTTTGAATAAAAATTGTAATATATAATTTTTTTTAATTGCAAAAATCACTTTAGGCCTCCACTCCACTTGAGCCGCCCTGTTACAAACAGAATCTTTCATATTTTTAACTTTGATCATTGGCTATTTGGTGAAATACAACACAAAATCTAACAGATAAATGTACATTTCAAGATACTAACTTTGGCCTATGACTTTGACAGCAACTACAACTATGGTCAAGCAGGAAAAGCTTTAGGGTATGATCTGATAAACAACCCAGATGCAGTTGCAACTGACCCAACCATGTCTTTCAAGACAGCATTGTGGTTCTGGATGACGCCACAATCACCAAAACCCTCTTGCCACAGTGTCATCACCGGCCAATGGACTCCGTCTAGCGCTGACAGAGCAGCCGGTCGACTCCCTGGCTATGGTGTTATCACCAACATCATCAATGGCGGAATTGAATGTGGAAAAGGCTCTGTTTCACAGCAAGAGGACCGAATTGGGTTCTATAAGAGATACAGTGACATATTTGGAGTAGGCTATGGTAGCAATCTTGACTGCAATAACCAAAGGCCTTTTGCATAGGCACCTTAATGGTTGTACTTTAGTCTCATTTTGGAATAAGTTGATGTGAAATAATGTTTGGCGGAGCTATGATCAGCCAAATTGGGATCTATCTAATCTAATACATATTAAGAAATAAAGAATCTACTGCCTCTCAATTAAGTGATTATTTGTCATGACTGTTCTTGCATCACATCACACATTGTTTGTCTATTTTTTTTTTTTTTTTTTTTTAAATGATATATAAACAATATTAATTTTATACCAAAAAGTCATCTCGAATGAATGATGTATAAACAGCATATACAGGCACTTCTTGTAGTTTTAGTTCTACTGATCATAAGATCTATAATTTTCTCATTTCTATTTATCCAGAAAAACTATATCAGAAAGTTACTGAGATTGTGTGGTAAAGATTGAATTAATATTGTAAACATTCATGCATGAAATAAATCTAGACCATTTATTGATAATTTTGGATATAGGATTCTGGACAAATAAAAATCTTGATTTATAGTCTTACTGATAACACTATAAAAGTGATTTTTAATTGATTTTAAAGATGGATGAATATTACATAGCATCCTGATTAGTTTTTTTTCACTAGAATCCATTTTAATGGAATGAGTGTTTCACTAATTTTGGTATAACTATTTCTGTATTTAGAATTTTGGAGTGAGACCACTTCCATTGGAAACTAGACTTCTGGGGCTTGATTTTAGGCTTAAGAATCACTCAAAACGGAGTCCAGAGACAAGCAAAAGTCATACAAAATATCCAATCACCAACAACAGTTTAAAACAACTTGGATAGATGGTGCTTTGCCCTCCCTATTAAATCCATTTTCTGGATTGATACACATTGCTTGCATGCGTGCATTGCTTGCATTGCTTGCATGTGTTCAATTGCCTTTATACACATTGCTTGCATGCGTGCATTGCTTTACTTACATGTGTTCAATCGCCTCTATACACATTGCTTGCATGCGTGGCCTCCCTCTGCAAGTAGAGGCTAATGCTTAGCGCTGATAGCAGGCCCCAAGGCATTACTAGCTCAGGGCTGATAGCAGGCCCCAAAGTTCATTAACTTGGCACAGCCAAGATCAGTGGCCAGCAGCCAATAGCAGTGGCCTGCAGGTCCCAAGGTTTTTCAGGCTTGAAGAACTAGGGTTGTGGTTCAAAATAAGGCAAGAGGTATATAGGATTTGAAGGCTCAAAGTTGCAAGTTTGGGTCCGGTTCCGGTGCTTCTTCAAGCAGGAAGTCAGTCACCTTTGCTTTTCGGCGACCGGAGTATCGGTAAGTCGGTTCGAAGTTGAGAAGTTTAGCCCAACTTCTTTCCCGAACTCGTTTGTGTTCAGGGTGTCAAATTTTAATCTAATAACAACTACTAGATTAAACTTGTTAGATCATTTTCTTTAAAACAATTATATATAGATCAAACTTATTCTTTTACAATCATCACAAAAGTGAGAAACAATCACCTTTTTTTTGTTTTGATTAATTTTCTGAAAAATTAATTTTTTTATTTTTTATTTTTTTAGTAATTTTTTTTAATATTTGAAATAATTTTTTTACTGTTTAAATGTACATAACTTAGATACACCTAAAAAAATAAAAATATTTATAAAAAAATATATTTTCACTTGCCATGGGCCTATCGTTTCACTTTCACATATCATTTCACCTTAAAGGTAAAACATTTTCCACACCATCTCAAAAGTTGAGCGCATTGGCATTGGGGCTCCAATTGTCTAGCCATGGGCTTCTCAATTGGCTCCACAATGGATGATCCATTGTCATGAACTCCATGTTGAACTTGGGCACTTCAAGCTCTGTTAAGTTGTCTTTCATGGACCCAAATCCAATTGATGAAGAAGGTAAGGAAACTTTGCTCTCATGCTCTTGTTCTTCTTCTGTCTTGAAAACAATGTCCTCCTCTGGGGGCACTGTTGGTGCCACAAAGCTTTCTTGTGGGTTGGTGCTAGAAAAGTTTCCCTGTGATGGAGGAGACGGCGGCGTCGGATGGGTTGTCCTTGATTTTTCTTCCATGGCTGCCCTTTCCTCCAAAACTTTCAAAGAGGTTGCTTTTCTGTAAATCTTGCATAGCACTATATCTTCCTGCATCCTCATCATACAACCAAAAATCAATACACCAATAACATGTTATTTTTTATTTTATTTTAATAATACAAAGATTTTTTTTTTAAACTGTTTTCGATTTTTTATTTTCCATTTAAAAGAAACCTGCATTTTTTGAAAATATTAAAAAGTTGTCTTTGAATTTTTAAACTGTTTTTGGGAAAGAAAAAGAAAAAAAAGATGATTTGTAAACCATCATTGTTTATATTTTCAGAAACACGAAAATAATAAAAATAAAAAAGAAATATAAAGGGAACGAAAACAAATCTAAAAATATAAATTTTTTTATTTAGAAATATTAGAGATTCACAAATTAAATCCCTAATTCATCTACAATAATGTCACGAGGGAATTGAGACTTGATTTTCTGACAAATTAAAATTTTACACATAATATATCATGTAATTATGAGTCAAATTAAAAAAAACTACTTAAAATGATTTATCATCATATTATCTTACCAAAAATTAATAGTAATCATATTAATAAAAACACATCGGACCCACGCATTTTTTTTTAATGGTAAAAAAAAATTATACAAAAATTGTGCGCATATATATATATATAATATTTTTTTTTTTGGTTTGAAAAGTATAGTTTTAAAATAAATTGGGAAGCAAGTTCTCTCTAGTGTGCTGTTGGATTTCAATGAGCCCATTATGGAATTCGCCTCCATAAGTTGAATCGTTAAGTTTTAGCAGCCTTTGATTAGATCAATCATATAAAAAATTAAATTGATTGAATAATTATTCTCACATGATTAAATCACATTTATCATTTAAAAAATAAATGTTAAGTATAATTATGAAAATAGACCGTCAATTATTTTGAAGACAAAATGTGATTTATATGGATATAGTAATTTAATCAACTTTACTTTTTGTATGAATAAATTTTTCAAAGAGTACCAAAAAATAAACGATTTAAATTATTAAGGAAGTCGTATGATGAACCCATGGAAACCCAACCACACCCTCCAATTTCCAACCGAAGAGAATTTGTTATCAATAAATTGCATGCATTTCACTTTTTAAATACTTTTTTTATTTGTAAACAATACTAAGGATCTTAATATTTGGTTTATGAATTTGGATAATAACTTCAAAAAGAAAAGAAAAAATGTATAAAAAGTATGTAAAATTTTATTTATATTTTACCTACTTTTTTTTTATTTCTCTATTTAAATTATAAACTAAACCCAGATGAATAACATGCAATACCATTGAGGAGCAGTGATCAGAAAGTCTATACTCATTCATGACCCAATCAGTCTTGGACCCTCTCGGTGCTCTGCCTTTGTAGAAAACCAAAGTCTTCCTAAGGCCCAGAACTTTTTTTGGGTCAGTGGAGCTCCGAATCTGACGGTCCGAACCCGTAGCCTTCCAAAAGCCTTTGAGAGTGGTTCGGTTGGGCCTCCCACCATGACCATGTCTTCTATCTCTTGGCACAAAAAAATACCACTCTCTCTCCCCTATTTTTGCATATCCTGCTCATCTCACACATTACAACATGTCTTATGTTAGCCCAACATTAAGAGCATTCATTTCAAAATGAGAAATCATATATAAATAGATAAATTGTACATAAGTATTATATAGAATAGAGTGCTATATTTTCATTTAAAAATATAATACTCATTATTAATATATAAATATGTCACTGACACATCATTCTTATAACAAATTATGTATAATAATTTTTCTTTGCAAAATAAGCAAAACTCATCAGTATTACGAGCATTGTAAAAAAAAATAAATTTAGTGATATGATATTCATCAACTATTTTGGATTATAATTTCAAAAATCTCACTATCACATCATTTTAATTATTTTATTATTATTATGTTTTTGAATTATTAATTTTTTTTTCGACCAAATCCCAGTGGTGCAGTAAAACAAACAGAACTACATAATTATAGATCAGTCAAAGTCAATACCCAAATTGAGAAATTTTTTTTTTTTTTTTTTTCAATAACTTGTACTTTTCCAATGGAATTGTAATTAAGTCCTATGGGAATTGTTTTTAAGGTATATGATATAAAGAATATATAATATTTTCATAGTAATTAAGATCCCTTAATATTTTTATAGAGAAAATTTGACTCAAAAAAATTTCTCCCGACACAGAGAAATTTCTCTAATCTCACAGAAAAATTTCATTGAGAGGCCTTAATTAATAAAAAAATATTTTGAACCTCTTCTACTATACAAAGTTGAAAATGGATGTTTCACTAATTTTTCCCAAGTCCTAGTACTAAATAAAAATTTTCAAAAAAAAAAAAAAAGGGAGAAGTTACAAATCAATGTGAGGAAGACCAAATAATGAAAAAAAATATGGAAATTTTTGTAGGGTGCAGTGTCTTATGTGTTTTTCTACACAAAAAAGACATACAACCGCGATGTAGTTGTAATTATTTTTTTTGTCAAATACCCTGATTTGTAGTTGCTTTATTTAATTTTTTTCCCCCAAAAAAAAAAAAAAAAAAATGAAGAAAAAGAAAAGAATGAATCAAGATTATGTAGTAGTGGAGTGGAAGATTGATTACCAGGCAAATCCCAAGGTTCGTGGTGGTAGATGTTGAGAAAGCCAATGATATCAAAACTAAGTTTATTACCCATTGCTATCCTTTTAAGGTAGCAGTTTAGTAGTTCTTCTTCTGTTGGGTGGAACCTGAAACCTGGTAGCTCTACCTCTACCACTGTTGTTTTCTTCTCCATTTTTTTTTTGGTGAGTCAGTGATGAGACTTTAAGTAGTGCTTGGTTGGTGGGTTTGGTTTTTGGTGATATCTGATAGTAATGCAATTAAATTTGCCTTCTGCATACACTCCCTTTATAGGGGATGAAGGTGTGTGTGTTGTGTGTGGGTGTGGGAGAGAAAGAGAGGTCTTGAAGGAAGTGGAAAATTGGGGCTAGTCATTGCATGGGTTGGTCCACACGCTTCCACCCCGCAGTGGCCCATTGGTGAGACCAGACTGGGTCACATTGGTCTTCCTTAATAAACAAATACAATTGATTCTCCGTAATTAAATATATATTAAAATATTTATAATTATTAAATTATGTAAATTTTGAAATGCAAAAATCTCTCAATATGATTGATCTCTCAATAATACATTATCCTATTTCGGTCACAATCATTTTATTTGGGTCATATAATCTCTATATCATATCACTTCAAATTCAATTCATATTTCATATTTTATCTTAAAAAGTTAAAAAGTATACTAATCTAACACTTCTCAAATAACCTCTGAATATAAGCTCAATTTTTTCCCCATTTCCTAATTTAATTTCAAATCTTTATCCAAATTAATGATTCAAATATAGTGTAAGCGAATAGAATATTTGAAACAAAAGATCCAGTGTCCATTTCTTGTGTTCATTTGTTTTGTATCAGTATTTCTTTGAAAATACAAAATTAGCTCCACAATGATATCGTTTTAGAATTGACTTGTTAAATAATTTTGACCTTTTCATGAGATGCTAATAATGTGTTTGTGAATGATTTGCTTTTTTCTTTAATTATATCGAAAATCATGAATAACTGAAATATTTTACTCTTTTTTTAATAAATTTTAATTTTTAAACTTTTTTTGTGATTTTTTTATTTTTTAAAATTAATTATTTTAATAAAAAAACTAAATTGCCAAACAGGATTTTGTAACTTTTGAACCTTCTAAAGAAAACTAACATTTTAAAATTCACACTCATACAAGAATTCTCCATTACTTGTAAGGTGACGATTGTTATTTTGGGAGTGAATTTTCTCGGGTCCATTCATGGGCTCACCATGGTTTCACTCTGGTGATTGGAATTGTATAGGGTTATATGTAGATTATTCATCAAAATAATTAAATTGATCCAATATTTAATTATATTTATTTTCAAACAAATTTAAAAAATAAATATAACTTTGCAATAGATCATATTTTTTAAAAAAAAACAAATTTAATAAAAATTATAATTATCAAATCAATTTGATAAATATATATTCTAATAAATTAAGCAATTCATATTGATGGAGTAAATCCATAGCCCCACGACTCTAACGGCACTGAGAGAATTATCTTCCTATTATTATTATTATTAGATGCAAGGGATGGAGGTTATAGCGATTTTAGTTTAGACTCGACTCATTTAATATTTTGGATTCCGATTTTATTGCCTTATACGATTGTTCATGTCTTATTTCTTATTATTCCTCATTGAATTTGGTTGTTGGAGTGTCTTGGTTTCGTTTGAAACAAATCGGGAGTTAGTTTTTCAAAATGGTTTCTACCTAGATTTTGGCTTATTCACTCAAACGACACTTCTTGCGCTCGAGCGGCCTTTGAGAACTCTCAGTACTTTTGCAGGCCTGCAGAGATACTGGGAGTTAGCATTCTACGCTTGAGCAGTACTTCTTGCGCTCAAGCGGTGTTGGCTCGAGCGGTCTTTCTTGAGCTCGAGCGATGGTTCTCTGTCTGTAAAACTTCTGGGAGTTTGTATTCTTTGCTCGAGCGGTCACTTTGTGTGCTTGAGCAGTCACACTTATTGTGTCTGATTACTCAAGCGACAATTCCTGTGCTTGAACGGTTTGCGCATATATCAATCCATAAAGTCACATTTTTGGCTCACTTTTTCATATCTCTCTATCTCTAAACATTCTAAAAACTCTAGATTGAGACCCTCTCTCTTTAAAACTCACTTTCTCTATATAAATATACCTAGATCCATTGATTTCTTCACCCGTGTTCCTTTGATAAAAGGTAGAACACTCCGAGTGCTTCTTTTTGATCGGAGCAAAGCTGGGTTTTGACATTGTTGAAGTTTCTTCATTCTTTTTCTTGTCTTCTAAGCCTGAGGTAGGGATTCTCGGCACTTTCTTATGATTTTTAACTTAGTTATTTAATATTTTCTAAAATAATATTGTGATTTGGAGATTTTGGACAAAATTAGGGTTTTTGGTTAAAAATCAAAAGAGGGGTTTTTCAAATAGATTGTTGGAAAAGATTGAGGAAATGTATTTATTATTGAGTTATGATGAAATGATGAATTTTTATCTTTGAAATTGATTTATAAAAGAAAAATGGGATTTTGCTAAGAATATGAAATGTTAATTTTGTAATGATAAATGAAATTGATGTTGGAAATGTAGAATTGGATTGATGTTGATGAGGATGGCGGAGTTGGATATGTATTATCACTCCTATCTTGGGATTTTCGGAAAGTTTATCTTTATGAAAATTATTTTTCTGTTTAGAGATATTTGTTTTAGGCTATCGGTAGATGATAGTTAGGATTGTTGTAGAAATTGCATGAGAACTGGGATAATTGAAACTATTTTCTCATCTATTTGCATTGGGAATTGTTGCATATTAACACATTGAAAATATTTGATGTTTTTTAGAAAAAGAGGTGAATACATGGTGAATCTAGATAGGGGGTGTGGTTACAATGTTAAGTTGGCCTATGTGTCCTTAGTGAAAAACCCAAAAACCCGCGTGGATAGGTGTCGAGCCTTCCAGTTAATACCGATAAAAATGACAAATTTGTAGGACTTGTATAGTCTACTTGTAGACACGTACCTAGAGATTCACGGAGTTATATTCACAGTCTTGCTTTCTATTGAAAAAAAAAACGTTTTATGAGTTATGATACAAACATGGCATTGCATGGTTTTGGAAAAAGATATAAATGTTTGTCATGAGCATTGCATATGTATTCACCTTATGTCTTTGTTAAGATTTATAAACTATGTTAGAATATTTCTATTGGGTTTTGACTCACCCTATGTGAGAAAACCATTTTTAGGTGCTGATGATATGCCTCCACTAAGAACATAGCTTGGGAGAAACTTGAAGCTGAAGGTTTCTTCTTATTTATTTGTTGTATTTCTTTCTGTACAAGCTGAGGGTTTTAATTGTATTGAGCTTGGACTCATTTTTGTTATAACCAAGTATCGTCTTGAAAAGTTATAACCTTTAAGACATTTTAATTACCTGTTTAGCTTAAATTTCATATCTTTTGTCTATAATACATGCTATAGATTCAGAGTTAGGACTCATGAATGTATAACCACATGTGTTATCATTTGTACATTCGAGATCATATGAAATGAAAAGTATTATATTTACTATTAATACAAGCCCAATTTTAATAATCTAATTTGTTCAATTTGTCAATCACTAAGTACAAATAGTTCATGATAAAGAACCAAATAAATCTAATAATTATAATCATATTATTTTATTATATTTATCTTAAAAAAATTCAATAGTTTATGTTTAAAATTATTCTTATTGTTCATTATTTTTTAATATAAGTATGAAAAAAATAAATAAATAACTTTCCCTGATGTTTGGAAAAATACAATAAACTCCATAAGTAGGAGGAGAGAAGAATTCATCTAATTTTATTTGTAATTCTTTATTGGCCGATAAGGTAATATCAATATTTGTTCAATAAATAGTCGTCTAATATTAAGAGGGCATACCTAGCTGAATAATGCGCAACCATTATTGGAACACATGCTGGTTTTAAAATTTTGGGATAAGTATAAATAAAAAAGAAAAAAAGAAGAGTTCAAGCCTTGTAACAAAATAAATGGGCATTTACTAATCAATCCTATTAATTAGACTTATTTATTTACAGATCCTATTGATAAATTTATTACTGTAAGTTCATTCATAAAAATAAGAGATATTGATAAATTTATGGGTAAATTACACTTACCTCTCTTAAGGTTTCTGACAAATACAGGGATCTCTCCTATAATTTCAATAATTATAAGAATCTCCCATACTTTAACTGATAATATCAAGATTCTCCAATCCTTCAATTTTGCACAAATAACGTTACTTGTCTATACAAAATGACCATATTACCCTTTAATTTAAGTGTGAAAAGACGAAGATACCCTACAAAGTATGTTATTTTACTTTTTTAACCCAAGCCACCATCCACAACTTCTCTATTTCTTTCTTCTCTTTCATTGTCCTGTTTCTTTCATCTCTCTCATTCTCCTTCTCTATTTTCCTATCAATGAAATCAAACCCTATTCTCTCTCTCTCTCTCTCTCTCTCTCTCTCTCTCTCTCTCTCTCTCTCTCGTAACCTAATCCAACCTAACCCAACCCAACCTAATAGTGCCTTTCTTTTTGGTCTCCGAGGAGCAAACCACTGACGACGAGATCGGACCTCTTTTTCTCTCTCGTGACGACGACGACCAACGACCCTCACCACACCCAACCTAACCCACCCTCTCTAAACAAATTCTACAACCGAACTACCACCGACACTTGTTTCTCCTTTTCTGCAATCGGCCAACCACTGTAGAGTATGGCTCTAAATAGCACAGATCCAAACCAAACCCACAGAGGTGATGGTGGGTATGGTTGTAATAGTTGAGGAAGAGATTGTAGCTGAGGTAAATGCAACGATGGTGGTTTCAAAGGTGAAAGGGTTATGTTGCTAGATTGGTGTAAAAGATGGTAAAAAATGAGATTAAGCTTGCCTTTTACTCACTTCACCAATTCCCCCAGTTTTGGGAGTCCAGACAAGAGGTTTCAATTTCTAACTAGTCTCTGCTTTGCTGATGTTAGAATAGTAGAGAGAGAGAGAGAATAATATGTATTGTATTGAATGAATAGTATTGAATGTTTGTAGAGTTGAATGTATATACAATAGAAGGCCTGTATATATAGGCTGAAAAAAAGTATCCTACTAGAAACCTAACTATGGCTATTCCTAAATATATCTAGGAAATCAATACCTAATATATTTAGGAATACCACATATACATTAACATCCCCCCTCAAACTCAAGGAGGATAAACATCTTGAATTTGGAGAGAGAAACTAAAACATGAAATAAAACAAAATAAAATAAAAGGCAAAAAGGTTGCAAATCTGAACAGGAGTGTCAGGGCATTTGAAATAAATCAGAGGCCGGAACTAATGCCGGAAGACAGTTTATGGTCGTGTTGGACCATTGTAGGAACTGACTTAAACTAATGTCGGGACAGTTTAAGGTCATCTTGGACTGTTGGAGAAACTGGCTAGAACTAATGCCGAGAGACAATTTATAGGGGTCATGCTGGACAGTTTGAACCAACAAGTGTGGCACACACATAACTTATGACGTGGTGCTGAACGATGATGGCAACAGATGACTGAGTGCACCAGGAGGTGGCTTGGATGGGGCGCCAGGAGGCGAGTTTGGTGGTGCGCCAAGAGAGGGCGGCTTGGATTGTGCGCCAAAGAGGGGCGGCTTGGGTTGTGTGCTAGAGAATGCGGCTTGGATTGTGCACCAAAGAAGGCAGCATAGGTGGTTTGCATGGTGTATAACTATGTTCACCATGATATAGATATAATATCCCCCCTCAAACTCAAATAGGTGTGAAGATAGAAACAAATTTGAGGTTGAAGCGGAGGGAAAGATAGAATGGAAAGAAAAAAAAATGCGAGTAAACCAGCGGATAGAGGAAGAGATTACCATGAAGCGATACTGAAAGAAAAACATGACAGCGGAATAGGTTGAGGTCCGGCAGGTGGTTGGTAAAGCAGAATTATTAGGTACTTAACCTAGCTCTGATACCATGTTAGAATAGTAGAGAGAGAAAAAATAATATGTATTGTATTGTATTGAATGAATAGTGTTGAATGTTTGTAGAGGTGAATGTATATCCAATAGAAGACCTGTATATATAGTCTGAGAAAGAGTATCCTACTAGAAACCTAATTATGAGAAAGAGTATCCTACTAGAAACCTAACTATGGCTATTCCAAAATATATCTAGGAAATCAATACCTAATATATTTAGAAATACCACATATACATTAACAGCTAATATAATTTGTTTGATTATTAGATTTTGATTTTGTTTGGGAAAATTATGTAATGGTGTTTGGCCAATTTTATGTTGTTCTTTATTTGATTTGTATGGATTAAAATAATGAAATCTAATATTTTTGTATTGATTTTTATTAAAAAATAACGTGATACTTTTGTGATGAATAATATCCACAGTATTTTTTGATGAATAATATATGAATATCAAACCCACAGAGGTGATGGTGGGTATGGTTTTAATAGTGGAGGAAGAGGTTATAGCTGAGGTACAGGCAACAACGTTGGTTTCAAAGGTTGAAAGGGGTTGTGTTGCTAGATTGGTATAAGAGAAGGTAAGTGACAGGGATAGGCCCACAAGGACCATGGCCCACCATGAGTAAACCCAGGCCCACTATTTAGATCCCATCGCACAACCCGGTCAACAAAGCCCGGTACAGCTGGAGGCCAACTGAATAGGAAAGGCCAATGATACTCGGACACGTGGCGGATGTAGAACAGGCCATGTCAGCAGACAAAGATCTGCAAAGTTATTGCCGCAGCACATCACCATTAATGCAACCCATCACAGCATTTATTGCGACAACACCTCCCAGCCGGCATGGCACCTCCTCACCCTGAACAAGACGAACGACGACGCAAGCTTTCGGCGGGAAGGTCAGAACGGCTAAGACAGTGAAATGATTACGAAAGGATATAAGCAAACCTCAAAGACAGGAAGAAGGTTAAGTTTTCCATTCTCCCTCTCTTTCTCTACATTTTTGGTGCATCACCTTCTCTAATTCATACGCCGGAGGGTTCGCCGGGGGACTACCCCGTTCCCCGATTGAACTTGCTTGCAGGTTACCCGGCGGGCTTGAGGAGCTTGGATCGGTCCAGCCCATTCACGAGGACTAACAGCATCATCAGTAAGGAACAAGATTAAGCTTGCCTTTTATTCATTCCACCTATTCTCCCAATTTTGGCAGTCAAGACAAGAGGTTTCAATTTCCAACTAATCTCTGCTTTGTTGATATAATTTGTGTGATTGTTAGATTTTGATTTTGTTTGGGAAAATTATTTGGTGGTGTTTTGTCAATTTTATGTTTTTTATTTAATTTGTATGGATTAAAATAGTGGAATATAATATTTTTGTATTGGTTTTTATTACAAAACAACCTGACACTTTTATGATGAATCATATATAGAGTATTTTTTTTAACACCACCAAATCCTCAATCAGAGATTTGATGGTTAAATTGTGGTTATTGTAATTTGTGGGTGGTGGCTTTGGGAGATAGGGTCACTTGGTAATTTTATAAATAAATGGTTGAGTGGTGGTTATTATAAGTTGTGGGTGGTAGCTATCCTATAGTGTGGGTTTGTAACATGAGAAATGTAGATAAGAAACAAGGAAGAAGGAATGATGAAGAGAAGAGAGAGAGAGAAATAAGAGATGGGTGGGTTCAAGACATTATGGGCATTTCACTATTTATCTTTGATGACATCGGCATCTTTTGTTAATTATATGAACGGTAGTCAAAAAATGAGAGAATCTTGATATTGTAAGTTAAAATATGAGAAGTTTCTGTAATTATTAAAATCACAGGGGAGATTCCTATATTTGTCAAAAACCTCAGGAGAGGTAAGTGTAATTTACCCTAAATTTATCAATGGGACTTAATGAGTAATAAGTCTTAAAAGTAGAACTTATTGGTAATTTATCCCAAAATAAATCCTGAGTTTTTAATTTTATCAATTTAAACTCCAATCTTTTGATTTGCTTTCCATCTAAACCATTCACCTATTTTGTTAAGTAAAACCGATAGAAAAATAGTATTTTAATCATTAATTTAACGTAGGAATATATAAAATGTCTAAAATATTATTTTCATTGAGTTCAATAATTAAAACACATTTTTTTCATCGATTTTACTCAATGAAAATAGGCAAATCGTTCATATTGAAAACAAAAAAGTTTAGGATTTACTTTGACAAAATTAACAACCTATGGTTTAATTTGTCAGAAGGGTCAAACCCTAAGTTTTGTTTTTTTATTTTATTTATAATTTTCCCTTAATTTTTCTATTCGATTATTAGAATCAAAACTCTTATTCAAATTATAATTTTGTATTTGTAAAGTTTCTGACATTCTATATTTGTAATTTTGAAACTTTGAAACTTCTCCAAATTATGAAATTTCTCACTTTCTATATTTATATTTTTATTAGAGAGAGATGTTGTTTGTTTTAACTTTTAATTTATTGTTACAAACAGAGAAATTGTAAATTGAAGAAATTCTTAGTTTCTTAAAATTGAGAAATTTATCAGTTTTTATTGAAAGTAAAACTGACAAATTCCTCAATTTCTTAAAATTGATATTTTTCAATTTTATTGAAATTGAAAATTTTATGAATTTCAAAACTATAAAATTTCTTATTTCACAAAGTTGGGAAATTTCTCAGTTTGCAAAATTGAGATATTTTTTATGATAAATTTTTCAATTTTGGGTTGCATTTTTTTTAATTAAAATTTTTGGATGTAATTTCACAGTTTCATATTGAAATTTCTCAATTCTCCAATGGTCATGAGAATTCATATAAATATATGTTCATTGTCATGCAAAATTACTGGATACCCGTATGATACATATAGTATTACCATGTGATACACATACACTACATCAATCACTAGTTATCATTTTTCATTTTATTAATTAAAGCACTAACATAAATATGATGATCCACCATTTAAATCAATTACAATCAAGTAAACCCTTTCACGATATGCAATAACTGCTTATGATCATAGCTACAATTTTTGTCAATAATGGATGCACTACAAGAAAATGCAGCATTGGCGACTAAAATAATCATTTTCGTCGCTAAAAGTCGTACAAATGGCGACTAAAATCAGTTTTGTCGCCAAACGTCAGCACTTTTGCCGACTAAAGCAGTTTGGTAGCCGAAAATAGGGCTTTTACCGACTAAAGGTCATTTTAGTCGCCGAATATAGCACTTTTAGCGACTGAAAACAATTTTGTAGCTAAAAGGCATGGTTTTTGGCGACTAAAATCATTTAGTAGCCAAAAGTGATGGTTTTGGCGACTAAAAAAGAGTTTAGTCGCCCATTACAAGTGTTTTGCCGACTAAAATGCATTTTAGTCGCCCAAAGTTGAGGTTTTGGCGACAAAAGTTCTGTTTAGTCGCCAAATGTGTAATCCTTAGGCGGGACTAATTTGTTTTAGCGACAGAAACACAAATTAGTAGCCAAAAATTGGAGAATTGGCGACTAAAATTGAGATTTAGTCGCCAAAAGTGCTACCCAATTTTTTTTGTAAATATTTTATTTTTTTACATGAAATATATTAAATAAAATAATTTATTTTTATATATACAATTTTTATATATACCAGTAAATATAGTATATAAATAATAAATGTTGCACTAACAATCATGAGATGTGTGTGTGGCGTAGTGGGGACCAGGTGTTGCTTAAGGTTCAGGGGCGTGTTTGGCTTCAACGTTGCAGGTTCGAGCCTTGGGAGCTCCAGCAGGGGCTCTTTTTTTTTTTTTTGAAAAACTACTATTGGCGACTAATGCATTTTGGTCGCCGAAAGATAAATAAAAAATAAAATAAAAATAGTATTGGCGACTAAAGGTTTAGTCGCTAAAAGTATAATTTCCCAAAATGGAATGGAGTATTGGCGACTAATTATTTAGTCGCCGAAGACATATGTATTGCCGACTAACAAATGTTTAGTCGCCAAAGCTTTTCGCGACAGTTTTTTCGGCGACCACAGCGGCGACTAAAGATTTTAGTCGGGGAAAGTGAAAAAATGAGTATTGGCGACTAAAAAAGGGCTTTTGGCGACTAAAACTTTAGTCGCCGAAAGTGATTTTTCTTGTAGTGATGATAATTATCTCCACATGTCAATAATATTTGCAACTATATATGTTTTATTTGTAATTTTTTATTGATGAATGACATTATATAAAACATTATCACAATTACATTCGATGTTTATTCAATATAGAGAGTCTTCCATAAATAGAGTCTTCCAATGAGAGGGCATAACTACAGGCAAAATGTGCAACTCCATTACAATAACATATGCTAATTTTGGAAATGGATATTCAATTATCGCAATCAAAACTCTTATTCGATTAAATTTAGTCTCCTATTAATTGAATTGGCTAAATTAATATTATTTTTTCTATCAATGGCTATTCAATTATCACAGTCAAAACTCTTATTTGATTAAATTTAGTCTCTTATTAATTGAAATTGGCTAAATTAATATTATTTTTTCAATCAATAAGATTTTTACAAATATACGGATAGAAGTACATTAAACTGGACATTCATAGTCCAATAATCAATATCAACCATTAACACAAGAATAGTCTATAATAAGATGGGAAGAAAAATAATTAATATTTGTTTTTAGTAAGAATCAACCCTTGATCTCTATGTTAAAAACATATAGGAGTGGTGAACTGAATTAGTCCAATTAATTAAATTAGAGGTAAATTACATTATTAGTTCTTATAATTTAGACGAAGTATCACTTTAATCTCCATAGTTTCAATTTGAACAATTTGACCCTAATTTTATTGCAATGTGGTTCCTCCATCATTTGTTGTTAACATTTAGAACCGAAAAAAATCATATGTGAAATTAGAGAGACCAAAGTGAAGTTTAAAACAAACTATAGAGACTATCGTTATAATAAATAAATTACTCTGGTGGTGTTGTAATGAATAAATTACAATGCTGGTCCCTATAGTTTCATTTGAATTCTACTTTGGTTCCTCTAATTTTACGAGTAGTCTCTTTTCACTTCAAATTCTTACCATGAGTAACATAATGATCACATTGCAATAAAATTAAAAATATAAAGGTCAAATTTGTTCAATTTAAAACTACAAGTTAAAATGATGCTTTATTTAAACTATAAAGACTATTTGTATAATTTACCTTTAAATTAATTAAATGCTTCGACAGAAACTCACCAAAAAAAAGTGGGCGAGATTGGAGGGTGTTCTCATATGCAAGAATCTCTCTCGTTTCCACAGACCAAACCTTTAATTAATAAATAATAGCAATTGGCCATGCTAGTTTTTTCATAAAGTAACATGCTTTTTTGTGTTGTCAAATTTTCCAAGACGACAGTGAATCATATGAGTGGCTTGTTAATGACAACTTTACTACATAACAATAATAATAATAAATAATAATAATAATAATAATAATAATAATGAGGGTGGTGGAAATTTTGTAACATGTTACATCACTGGTCATCTATTGTTGCCAAAAAAAAACAGAAACAAAACTGTGGAAAAAAATTTTTGAGTCATGACGATCTTTGAATCAAAGGGCCTTTCCGCGTTTTGATTTCACTTTCACATTTAGAGAAATGATAAGCGCCAAGACTTGGAATCTCTCTTACGAGAAATTTGACTTCAAGTCAACCCCGATGACTTCGTTTTAACGAGAATTCTCATCTCATATGTCTTTATATATATATACACTATTAGGTAGTTTAGAGACCCAACATATCTCTATTCTCATTAATCATCAAATGTTAAATTTTGTGTTGTTCTCTCATGTCTCTAACACAAAATCGTAAGCTATGTTTGGAAACTAAATATTTTAACGAAAATGTCAAAAGTCAATACGAACTATCAAAACATTCCCTCTATTTTTTTATACAATTTTTGGTAAAAAACTAAATAATTTCTAAAAAAATTATATCTAAAACCAAAGAAGTAACATTTACCATCATCTTTGTAGTATTCCCCTAAAGAACAGAACAAGAAGGAGAAGAAGGATTAGAATATAGAAAAGAAAGATCCTCCTGTCTATTACGTTCCAGTACCTTGCAACACGTCCAACGACTGGCCGCCATAAGTCTTTTATATGAGAGATAATATGAACAAACATACATTGGACAAGTTAGGTAACACACACCAAAAAAACAGTTTGATGACAAGTGTATTTTTACCGGTGTGAAGTTAGGGTGGCAGTCACGGATGTACGGCTTATGAAGTTTATTTTAGGACTGATTTTGGTAGTCTAAATCATTAACTTTTTAAGGTGTATTGAGTCGAACATATTTTTAAAAAATTAAATCGATTAGATATTGACAACTTTTTCATTGAATTGTATTTGTATTCAGTTTTGTATTTCAAGTTACATTTATTACTTTTTTTACATACAAATGCAATACGGTGAAAGAGTTTTTGATATCCAAATAATTTGATATGTTATACTTAATATACCCTAAAAAGTAAACAGTTCAAATTATTAAAATAAGCCTCATAGACCGTACAATAGTGACTATTGTGCCTCGCACAACATCCGCCCCAATTCCTTATATGGCACTAAGTCCATATTTTGTTTTGGTTTTAAGAATAGGGTTAATGAAGTATATTTTGTGAGAAGTACGCATCATTATTTTAAATATCATTTTTACCTTTACTCTTTTTTTTTTTTTTTCTTTTTTTCTTTTTTAACTTTTCTCTTTCTCTCTATTCTTGTAAATTACTATCAAACGTCTCGCCCACCATTGCCCACCGCCGCAGCTAGCAATTTGCTAGAAAAGTCATCAAAAAATTCATTTTCACCAAAAAAATCGCTTGCGACCGACGATGGAGCTGAACAGATAGGTGGACAAATAGACAGAGAAGTCAAAATTGCCTTTTCATCATCTTTGCCCTACCCACTATTGCCCACCTCTGCAACTGGCAATTTGCTAGAAAAGTCATCGAAAAATTTGTTTTCACCAGAAAATTCACTTGTGACCAGTAGTGGAAGTGGACAAATAGCTAACCAAGTAGACAGATAGACAAGGATGGACCCAAGCGGGGCTGGCAGGGGCGACCACCACCCCAAAGTTTTGAAAAACCCCCCTAGATATAATAATAAAATTACAAATATTTTTAAATTATATAGGTTCACTACTCCAAAGTTTTTGCAAAAAATTTAAGAACTGCCACCCCCTAAATTTTGTACTTTAAAATTTAAAAATTTATTTATTTTTTTGATAGATACTAAAAATAATAATAATAATTTTCTTTTTAAGTATGATTACTTTTTTATTTTAAATATAGTAATGTTAAAATAATTGAAAACTTATTTGTTAATATGTTAAAGTCCTTTTTGTTTGATTAGGGCCCAAAATTTTTAATTGTTTGCTTATTACTAAATAAAAAAATAAAAAAAATGATTACTCAAGAAGATAGAAGTCTCAATCATATGTTGGCAGCAGTAACCTACCTAGAGTAGTTATCATATATTCAAAATAAAGAAGCTTCTTTTCTCTCTCTTATTTCACAACCAGTGAACCCAAATCATCAAAACCAGTGACCCAAAACACAATCTCTCTCTCACGTGCGTCATAAGTCTTCTGGCGTTCAAGATCGTGATTCCTCCGGCAGTACTCCCGTACACACACACACACACACACACACTCTCTCTCTCTCTCTCTCTCTCTCTCTCTCTCGAAGAAGAAGAAGAAGAAGAAGAAGAAGAAGAAGAAGAAGAAGAGTTAGGGTTTATTATTTGGGAAAAAAGATTAGACTATGAACTTGGCAATGTTGGTAATGGAACCATTTGTGTAATTCTTTTTTGGGGAAAAAAGATTCGAGCACAACTTTAGATACCTAAGTAGATATATAGAGCAAATAGTTGTTTTTTTGAAAATTAATATGGATTTATTAGAACATATCCAATTGTATTTTGATAATATTTTGTAATTATATACGATGAATGGAAATATCTAATTATATATTTTTGTGATATTTGGGTAGAAATTGATATTGTATATCACATCCTCATTACAATTTTTTTGATTACATATACACTCGACCCCCCTCCCGATATTAGAATCCTAGGTCCGTCCCTGCAGATAGAGAAGTGAGAATTGCATTTTCCTTATCTAGACCCTTCAAAATCTAGTCAAAGCTCCCACAGAATCAAAGCCAAAATCTGACCATTTCCAAATACATATACACACATATACAACTTGAATAAAAACATGGAAAACATACGTGTTTTCAAACTGTTCCCACTGTCCATTGAAGCATTTGGAGACATATTTTTTGGGTAGTCCACGTGGCCAAGGTTGCTAGTCGAGGTGCCACGTGGGTGGACCATGGTGCCGAGATATGGTGCGATAATATCGGAATACGAGATATTTGGATAGAAGACTAGAGTCCTAGATAACATCAAACTACCTATTTGGATAGAGATGAGACTCTTGAAGAAGTTCATTTTAATCTGAATAAAATGAGTTGTGATAGATGTTATCCTTGTAAAGGATAGAGTTCCATGAAATAAGACTTCCAAGGGAAGTTGGACAATGACCATTATAAAAGTGAGGCACCCCCGTAGGTCTAAGGTATGCTTTTATTTGTGATGTTTTGACTTGTGCATTGAGTACTTATTTAATATCTTTGAGAGATAAGTTGATTGTCTTAATCGTCGGAGTGCCCCCAGGTGGACAAACCACCGCAAAATTCTCATCTTCTTGTTACAGGTTGTTGGGCTTAATCTATTCTACCGGTGCTCTCCAGCTGAGTTCCTCATTTGGTTGTATGGTTAAAAATTAACACCCACAATATGTCACTGTCTATGGGAACTTAGTTAGAATAGATGGCCATTATCGTGCAAGATCAACGTGTCGGCGACGATGAGTTCAGTGAAGATGGAGAATACATAAACATTGACGGAATGAAGACCCTTCTAGAAGGGATGAATGCAAAGATAAGGGGGCATGAGCGCTCCCGAGGAGATGAAGATGACCTTCAAATAGAAAAGACATTAGCCTAGTTGAAGCAGATTCAAGAAGGAAAAACATGTCCTAGGCGGAACAGATCCCAGATGGAAGAGCATGGCCTAGGTGAAACAAATCCAAGATAGAAGAGTATGGCCTAGGTGAAGCAGATCTAAGATGGAAGAGCATGGCCTAGGTGAAGCAGATCCTAAAAGACAAGATCTCGGCCTAGATGATTAGGTCCGAGAAGACAATAACTCACCTTAAGTGAGCAGATCCCAGATCCCATAAGAGAAGATCTCGGCCTAGATGATTAGATCCGAGAAGACAAGTGCTCAGCCTAAGTGAGCAGATCCCAGATCCCAGAAGAGAAGATATCGGCCTATATGATTAGGTCCGAGAAGACAAAAGCTCAGCATAAGTGAGTAGATCCCAGATCCTAGAAGAGAAGATCTCGACCTAGATGATTAGGTCCGAGAAGAAAAGAGCTCAACCTAAGTGAGCAGATCCCAGATCCCAAAAGAGAAGATCTCAGCCTAGATGATTAGGTCTGAGAAGATAAGAGCTCAGCCTAAATAAGTAGATCCTAGATCCAAAAGACAATATTTTGACCTAGATAATTAGGTTCAAGAAGACAAGAACTCAGCCTAAGTGAGCAAATCCCAGATCTTAGAAAAGAAGATCTTGGCCTAGATGATTAGGTCCGAGAAGATAAGAGCTAAGCCTAAGTGAGTAGATCCCAGATCTTAGAAGATAAGATCTCGGCCTAGATGATTAGGCCCAAGAAGATAAGAGCTAGGCCTAAGTGAGCAGATCCTAGATTCCAAAAGAGAAGATCTCCGCCTAGTGGATTAGGTCTGAGAAGACAAGAGCTCAACCTAAGTGAGCAGATCCTAGATAAAGAAGACAATCTCGGCCTAGATAATTAAGTCCGAGAAGACAAGAGCTCAACCTAAGTGAGCAAATCTCAGATCCGAGAAGGCAAGATCTTGGCCAAGATAAGTAGGTCCGAGAAGACAAGAGCTCAATTTAAGTAAGTAGATCCCAGAAGACAAGATTTTGGCCTAGATAAATATGTCTGAGAAGACAAGAGCTCAACTTAAGTGAGCAGATCCTAGATCCAGAAGACAAGATCTCGGCCTAGATGAGTAGGTCTAAAAAGACAAGAGTTTGACCTAGGTAAATTTTTTTAAAAAGATCAGAACTTACCGAAGGCGAACAGAGTTGAGATAAAACAAAGTTTACCTGAGATTAGAAGATCTTGACAGTAAGAGATTGTCGAGGCCTTGGAATGTGGAAAAACAAAATTTGGAGCTCAGCGCTAATGAAATTTGGAGCCCAGTTGACAAGAGTGAGGAAGCTTGGAAGAAGGTTATGGTAAAAGAAGACTATAAAGAGTGCTTCTTCCTTTTTGGTTCAGGCATAGCCAAGGAGGAGGAAAGGGAGTTAGAGGCTTTCTTGTGAGTAAACGTAGAAGTGTTTGCTTAGATGCCATACGAGATGCCTGGCATTGACCCCAAGGTCACTTGCCATAGACTTAATGTAGACAGGTTGACTAAACCTATCAACCAACAGGCAAGAAGGCCGACATTGATTCACGTGGAGGTAGTAAAGGAGGAAGTGGACAAGTTGTTAGAAGCCAAGGCCATGCGGGATATAAACTACCCAACCTAGTTATCCAACACAGTAGTTGTGAAAAAAAAGAATGGGAAGTGGAGAGTCTGCGTAAACTTCACCAGTCTGAATAAGGCTTGTCCCAAAAACAACTTCCCTTTGCCTAAAATTGATTAGCTGGTGGAGGCCGCTTCAGGGCATGGGAGGATGAGCTTCCTGGATGTTTACAGGAGATACCACTAAATAGCAACGTATTTCCCTGATGAGGAGAAGACTACATTCATCACCCCAAAAGGGTTGTACTGCTACAGAGTCATGTCTTTCGAGTTAAAAAATGCAGGAGCAACCTGCTAAAGGTTAGTGACCAAGATGTTTAAGTATCTAATTGGAAAGACAGTAGAGGTCTACATTGATGATATGGTCGTGAAGACCAAAGAACCTGGGAATCATCTGGCCTACTTGAAGGCAGTTTTTGATATCCTAAGAACATATCGGCTCCGACTCAATGCTTCGAAATGTGCATTTGGAGTAGGGTCTGGTAAGTTCCTGGATACTTGGTCACCAGAAGGGGCAATGAGGCAAGCCCAGATCAAATCAAGGCCATCCTTGACTTGAAGAGCTCAACGTCAGCCAAGTAGGTCCAAATTCTAACTGGGAAGGCAGTAGCCTTAAATAGATTTATCAACCGAAGTCCTGATAAATGCAAACCATTTTTTAGTTTGTTAAAGAAAGCCACATATTTTTTGTGGACAGAAAAGTACGAAGTCTCCTTGGCCGACTTGCAGAGGTACTTAACAACAGCTCCAGTTCTATCAAATCCAAT
>CM069906.1:101470412-101661438 GCA_036172215.1 Camellia granthamiana
TTTGAGATGTGTGCACCCATCCTAGGTAGAGGACTTCCTATATGAGATCCATGAAAGTGTATACGGAAGCCATGCTGGGGGCAAATCACTTGCTCATAGGGCCATAACTCAGGGGTACTGGTTGCCCTACATGCAAAATGATGCTGAAGCCTACGCGAAGAAGTGTGAAAAGTGTCAAAAGTTTGCACATTTGATACACTAGCCAACTACAAATTTGAATCCAGTATCCAGTCCCTGGCCATTTGCCTAATGGGGCATGGATCTCGTTGGGCAATTGCCCCAAGTGATTGGATAGAGAAAGTTCTTGCTAGTAGCTGCTGATTACTTCACAAAATGGGTAGAGATAGAACCCTTGGCCAAAATCAGAGATATGAATGTAAAGAATTTCATCTGGAAGAACATAATCACCAGGTTTGGGATTCCAAGAGCCATTGTGGCAGATAATGGCACCCAATTTGACAGTAAATTGATCAAAAACTTTTGTACCGAGTACAAAATCAAGAACTATTACTCTACTCCTAGTTTCCTCCAAAGTAATGCTCAAGAAGAAACATCCAATAAAACCATCTTGGATGGGATCAAGAAAAGACTGGAAGCAGGCAAAGGAAAATGGGTAGAAGAGTTGCCCAATGTGCTTTGGGCATATCGGACTATGCCGAGGAGATCAACTGGGGAGTCTCCTTTTGCCATGGCTTATGTCACTGAAGCAGTTATTCCACTAAAGGTCGGCTTCCCTAGAATCAAAACCCAGGGAGTAAAGAATGAGACCAACGAGGCATTCTTGGCTCGAGATCTAGACCTGCTGGAGGAAAGAAGAGAGAGAGCAGGAATTCGGCTGGGGGCATACCAGCAGCAGCTTGCCAGGGATTACAACAAGAAGGTCAACCCAAGAGAGTTTAAGGTTGGGGACCTCGTGCTGAGAAAAGTTATAAGCAACAAAAAGGATCCTAGAGAGGGCAAGCTTGGCCTAGACAGGGAAGGGCCTTACCGAATTATCTCGGTTGCTTGCAACAGAGCATATCGGCTAGAGGACAGTGATGGCAAGGAGTTACCACGACCCTGGACCACTTACAATCTAAAGTTTTTCTATCATTAGTTTTTGTTTTTAGATTTATGTACTGATTTTATTAGCCAAAGTTTTAATAAAACAGTTGCTTGATTTTATTTTTATTATTGTTGATATTTGCGCGATAGAACCGAAGTAGTCCTATGACGATGTTTCCGAATGAAACATGACGAATAACTTAGACTTATCATATGATAGAGTTGAACTAAGTTTGCAATGTTTCTGATTGAAACATGACGAATAACTTAGACTTATCGTATGGTAGAGTTGAATTATACCTGCCATATGATAGAGTTAAACTAAGTTTGCAATGTTTCTGATTGAAACGTGATGAATAACTTAGACTTATTGTATGGTAGAGTTGAATTATACTTGCCATATGATAGAATTGAACTAAGTTTGTGATGTTTTCGATTGAAACATGACGAATAACTTAGACTTATCGTATGGTAGAGTTGAATTATACTTGCCATATGATAGGGGTTGAACTAAGTTTGCGATGTTTCCGATTAAAACATGATAGATAACTTAGACTTATTGTACGGTAGAGTTGAATTATACTTGCCATATAATAGAGTTGAACTAAGTTTGATCTAGCTAGATTAACAGAGTAACCGAGGTCGTCAAACTCGGCTAATCTTTGTTTGAATCAGACCTCAATAAGAATTGGAGTTGTATGATTAATGTGAATATAAGTGGTACTTAGGTTTACATTAGGGGGCAGGAGGCAGGAATGAGGAATAGGCTTGACACTTGTTGAAATTTTTGGAAAAATTTACAAAGGTGGAGTCAACCGAGGTATCTAGATAAGGGATACTCGAATTGCTTGTTACCCAAGATCACCAACCAGGTTAGTCTATCTTTGAAAGGGTAAGGTCTTGCTAAAGGACATCTAGAACAAGTGAATGAAGAACACTTGTAAAAATGTTTGATGAAATGTTTTTAAGTGCTGTTTGGTCGAGATCACAATAAAATGTGAACTCCGAGGTAAGTTGGTTTGAGGTGACCAACTAATGGTGCACCCGAGATGAAGTGGATCTGAGGTGATACATGTCAGATGTATTCTAACCTGAAGTGATTACTGTCACGACCCAAACCCGCCCCTGTAGGTTTAGTGCTGTAACCGGCCAGTAATCCGTGAATTACCAAAGGCCTCTGAACAGATTAGCAAATAATAAGGGGTTGCGGAAGCAATAATACAAAATAGACAAGGTCCAATGAGCTGTGATGACGTACATGGGACAGAATATTTCAAAACTTATTTATCGATGTATAAACATGCCAGTCCAGATACACAATATTTACAAATATTTACAGAAGTGAACTTCCCAAGATCTGACTTTACAAACAGTTACAGAGACTAGCATGGAAACAAAAACAGCCATGGCATTAGACTTTGATCGGAACTTCCTCGGGAGGCACAGCGGTTGGCTGACAAAAACAGTACGAAAGGCCGTCAACTCTGGCCCTGGTCATGTGCCGGCTCACCTACATACATAATATAAACTGTGAGCGAAAGCCCAGTGAATAATAACAGAGTAAAGAGGATTTATGAATGATGTCCATCACAAGTTAGAATCCAGTATTTAAATCAGAACATATTCAGATTCAAAACAGATATAGATTCAGATACACACTCAAGTTCATATTCGGATTTTTCATAAGATCATACGTGGTACATCCATTAGCTATCAGATCAGATTGGTCCAGAGACCCACATACATAGTTGGTACCAACGACCGTAAAGGTCCATATCTTGCGCGCAAGTAGCCATGGTATTGTTACCCCTAGGCAAGGGCCACATGCAGATTGGCCGCGGTATTGTTACCCCCGGGCGAGGGCCACGTGCAGATTGGCCGCGATATTGTTACCCTCGGGCGAGGGCCACGTGAAGTAAGGGTGCCACAAATACTTTTTAGAAAAATTGGACATTCATTCATAATTCGTAAGATAGCATTTCAGAAAACAGATCATACCATACCAGTCAGAAAATACTTAAGTTAAACATAACTTTACAGAGTTATTACTCACAGTTGGCCTTGAAACAGACAGACAGAGCAGATTGATCACACGACACGCGGCACGTGACCTACATAACACATAACGGACACACACTTGAAACATACGTTCTAATTGCACAAAACTTATGTCGTTAGTTCTTAGTGTGGTTCTGACCTTAAATCCTCACTATAGAGTCTTAAACATGGCCTAGGAATGCCTAGGATGGAATGAGGATGCAAAAATACACTTTAAGACACTTTTCAAAATTTTGCTGAAATAGGGGTCCCGCTCGAGCGTGTCTTTCTCCGTTCAAGCGAACATGCAGACAAAGGGATCCGCTCGAGCGTGTATTCCTCCGCTCGAGCGGACTGTAAACTACAGTGAAAGTACTGGATGCATGAAATTCACGCTCGATGGGCGCTCGATACCCGCTCGAGCATGAGACACAAGTCCTCGCTCAAGCGTGCATTACCCCGCTCGAGCGGACTGTAAACATGTGAAAAGTACTGGATACACGCATTTCACACTCGAGCGTGACTTTACACGCTTAAGCGGACTGCATGAACTCAGTGTGTACGCTTGAGCGTGGAGTTCCCCGCTCGAGCGTGAGTCCAAAATCTGGAATTTCCAGATTTGAACCTCAAGCTCAAAACTCAACTTTTAAAGCATCAATTTCGATCCTTTTAGGCTAATTTTCTGGAAAACTCTTGTAAACTCATAGTATAAGGTGTTTCAAAGATCAATTTGTAAAATCAAAGCCCAAGGGTGAGTCAATTGAACACAATTTCAAATAAAATTTCAAGAACAAAACTTAAATGTATCATGCAAGAATCTCCTTGAAACCAAACCCTCCAAAACATGATCAAACTAAACAATTTGATGGACAATAAGATGCATGACCACAATGAGAGTGAAATTAACACATGTATGGAAGAAATCTTAGAATTCAAACCCCAAGCATGGAAATTTATGCATGCATGCATGAATTAATCCTCAATTCAACATTTTAACCCCATTCTAGACTTAGATTACTAATGTCTCATGAACCATGCATGAATTAAATTCACAATTAAAAGGGAACTCTCCTACCTTAAGTCTTGAATTCCAAGTCTAGGAGCTCAAATTTGCCAAGCCTCCTCAATTCTTGTAATTCTCTAAGCAAATCTCTAAATGAAACCAAGTTTTCTCCTATCTCTAGCTCTCCCTCTCCCACGGTTTTAGGCAAGGCAAAAGGCTGGAAATGGTGTTTTAATCAACTCTACACAATGTGTGAGAAAGTGGCCCACTCAAGGACAGGTTCGCAATTAAAGCCAACTAATGGTTTACATTATTTAATCTAATTTAATCGTACCAAATCAACTTTTAATTAAACCTACCATAAAATCACATAAAATCTAACTAGCATAAAACATTAATCAATTTTGGAATCGGGCGCCGATAAGGCTTTCAATTCGCAGTTTAAAGTCAAAGACATGAACAGATCAGTTTATGGCAAACAGATAGGAACACAAAAATAATGCAATACACATGCAAATTAATCCCAAATCCTTCCTAAATTACTATTAAGCATAATTAGTCATGAATTAACATTAATCGGAGGTCGGGGTCATTACAATTTCACAGTTCAAATGTACTTGGAAAATTGTAAAAATATTCTAAGTATGGGAACATGCAACGCATAGAAGGAAAACAATAAGCATACATGAAAAGAAGCATTCAAAGAAAAAGAAGCATGCATTCAAAGAAGAAACTTGTTCAGATACAAAAGGCGCATCGGCTTGGCATAAAAGACTATTTGTCCAACTATAAGAGATGGCACTTCGGCCAAACAAACAAACTATTACAAGTGTTCAAAAGTGAAAGAAAAAAGTACTGAAAAGAGAAAAATTTCAAAGGAAATAAGGAAAAAAACTAAGCACTATGATCTTTGGCAATGGTCTCGGATTGATCAACCTCGGCTGTTGGTGTTGTTTCGGTCTCGGTAGACAGTTGCTTTGACTTCTCTGCCTTGATCTCGATGTCAACCTCAATGAAAGTCTAGTCTAGGCTCTTCTCGGCAGTCGCAGTCTTGGCCTCAGATGTGGCTTTCTTAGCAGAGATATGTTTGGAGACCTCATCTTCTTCTTCATTCTGAGTCAAGTCCAGGACTTGCTCATTTAGAATTGGGGACTTGGCCCCAGCAGATTCTTCAACATCGACTTCGGCCTCAGCGTCTTCCTCACACTCAGCCTCATCTTCAGATTGGCTTGGAGTATGAGGAAACGATGACAAGTCGGCTTATGTCCTGAAAAGGTGAGTTGTTTGGGATGGCCAACTTCTTCAAAGCGACCATCTAGCCAAGGGTGTACCCCTTGTTGCACGCCTGGTTAACCTGTTTCTTGTATGTATCACGGAGGTCGGCCACCCTTTCCTCGTAGGCTTTCTCATCGGCGGCTTTGATGTCGGCCTCTTTTGTGGCAAGCGTTGTCTGAATTTCGGTTTGGGCCTGTGCCTCTTTCGCTTTTGCTTCTTTTTCTTTGGCCTTGGTAACCTCGACAATGTTCTCGACAGCTTCAGCACGATCCTCGGCTTTGTTTTGGGCAAGTTGGGCTGCTTTGGCCTGGTCCAACAAGCTTCAGATGCGAGCCTCAGACTGGTTTAGTGAGGTAAGGAGCTTGGTTGCCTCCTTAGTCTTCTTGGTCAACTCCTTCTTAAACTCCTCGGCTTTGACCGCGAAGGAATAACCCTGCTGAATAGCTTATAAGAAGGAAAACAAAAAATTCGTTAAATATAAAACTCATAAGTTGGAGAATTGAATAAGAAGGAACAAAGTATAAAGACTTACCAGAATGTAGTGTTGCATCATCAGAGCGTAGTTCTCATACTCTGTTAGCTCGGCCATTTGGTTGAGGTCGGCTGGCAAGAGAACAGGGGTAGAGAAGGCAGCGCCAACTTTCACATTGTCGAGCGCGCTGTCCCCGGCCAGCAAAGGTCGGTCTCCCACCATGAATGTTGGAGTTTAGGGCTCGTCAGCATGAAAAACTCCTAGATGAGCTGTGCCCCCCGACCTCGGCTTCTTCGAGGAAGGTTCCTCGGATGATCTAGCCTCAACAGGTCTCTTCTAGGAGGCAAATAATTGTTTCTCAATCTCGACTAACTTTGAGATCGGCACGGTGTCCTTAGACTCGACTTCTGTAGCAGTGGCCTTTGTCGTAGCCTTTTTTACCCTTTTGACTTTTGGCTTAGGCTGGGTTTGAGAAGGAGAATAGGAGTGGACAGATACCACCCCAGGGATGTCGGCAAGAAGGTCGTTGGGGACTATTTTTTGTGTGACCTATTTCATCGGTTGTAGCGGCGACGGTGACTCTGGAGCCGAAATGAATTGCTGGTAGGGGCAATTGAAAGGTTGGTTGGGTCAATCGCCGAGGTGTCAGAACCCGGTGCCTTTCGCTGCGAGTTCTTTCTGTTGGGGCGTTAGGTGGAGCACGACGTTGACGTTGGCGCTGGGATAGTAGAACCAGTTGGGGTGCAGAGGTTGATGGTTGCTCCGCTGGATCAGATGTGGATCCCTGGTCTAGTTTAGTTGATGAGGTGACTGGCGAGGTTATTGCAGATGGAGGAGATTTGTTTTTTCGAGGGACGTCGAGCAAAGGGCTCCAGTATATTAGTATGTAATTGAGAAGGAGTGGGGCTTTGCGGTCTTCAATGGGAAGGGCAGAGAAGTCGGATAAGGTCGGCATTAGGAATATGAGTTTGGCAGAAGTTCTTTTCTAGTTGAGAGAGAGCTGCAAAGGCAAAGGGAAAACGTTAGAACAGAGTAATAGAAAGATTGCTAAATAAAGTAGTAGAGAAGGGACTTTGGGGGGGACTAAGTCCTTACCCTTGTCATCCCTGAAAACTTTATGGTGCAATGGGAAGAAGTGGAGCTTATCGTCTGGTGCAAACTCCTAATTGCCCGAGAGAATCAGGTAGTCATCTGTCGTGCCCTTATTTGAGTCTAGAATGTCAGCTACCAATTTGTACTGGGTAGATCTCAACTTGAGGTAGTACGTGTAGCCAGAGTTGGTTTTTAGGCCACACATTATGTAGTAGTACTAGATGTCGGATAGGGTTATTCTGGCATTTTGCCAGCGTGCCAACTCGGCGATGTCGTTGATAATCCTAAAGGAGTTTACAGCTAATTGCATAGGGTTCAATTTATAATAATGGAGGACCTCCCTAAAAAGGATATCTAGGGGGAACTTAACTCTGTCCTCAACTATGGGGACTATGGGAAAGGGCATGTTGTCCTTCCCAGGCATAATAGAGTCATCCTCTCCAACCAACCGAAATTAAACGTCGGCTGGAATGGAAAACTCTTGCCTAAAGTACTCTAGTTTGGAAGAGGCATCTACTCTCCACCTAAACATGCCCACTATCTCGGCTAAAATGGGTTCAGTAAACAGAGTTTTGATGAAACGGCTTGGCAAAGGGTTAAAGACCTCGGCTAAACCCTAAAGGCACTAAGGCAAGGATTTTGAAGATCTAAGGGGAAATTTGTTTCAGTTTTTTCTAAGTGTGTGGGTTCTAAAGCAAATCCCAAACCTAGAACTACAGAAACAAGAATCAAAGGACAAAAATCTAAAAACAAGCAAGAAAACAGAAAGGAACATGATTTAGAATTAGAGGCAAGCAAGATTCAAGAATTAAACCAAAACAGAAATATAGAGAAAACAACACAGATATAGCATGAACAGTGCAGACGACACTCAAGAAACACATAAATAAAATAATCAAAGACAATGACAAATTAAAGCATTCAATAGCAACGCAGATATGATTTCAGATATAGTGCAGAACAACATCTAAAGCATTGGGGCAAATCACAAATTTACAGATTCAATGGTGACAGATACAATGAAAACATATGGCAAGACTCTAAAGCAAGAACATGGCCAAGAATAATGAAAGACAACAGTTAAAAATGAGACATTAAGGACTTACTGGGTGAGGCCGACTGAATGGACGTCGAAATAAGGCTTGTAGGAAACAGACGACGAAAAAACTCACCGGAGGAGGTGATTGCAACGGTTGCAGAGAACTCGAAAAAATGGCAATGGAGGTTTGGGAATTTCTAGAGAGAGAAAGTCTGAGCAGAGAGGGGATGCAAGGTGAAGAGATAGAGAGAGAAAGAAAAAGTTTTGTCAAAAATACGAAAATGCGGCAAAATATGATGAGGCGCCTTGGACGACGTGCTTGTCAGGCGGTATGACCAGAAGCCACGTGATTCGATAGTGCGTGTTAGGTACAAGTAAGGATGGATCTAGGGGGGGGCGACCGCACCTCCAAAAATTTGAAAAATATCATATATTATATTAGAAATTTTAAAATAATTTAAAATTATAGGAGTTCGCACCCCCAAATTTAAAAATAATACCATAATACATAACATCATATAATTTCTCCCCCTGTGACATTATCAAAAGGAAATCATGGGTCAGAATTTGGAGGAGGAGAAGGAAAATGATAGTGAGAAATGGCATCAAAAAATAGATAATCAAAACATATATATACATATATATATATGAATCGCCCGTGCCTCTTTTTTCGGTCGAAAATCACATCGAACACGCGGCATGTCTCTCTCTTTTTTCGCAAAACACGGTTGCTACGCGGCCTGGCTTTTACGTCATTGGCCGATAAAAGTAGCTCGCCCTCGATTGCCACTCGCATCGGCTATCTCTCCCTCTTTGTCTGCTTCTCTTCAGCCTCTTCTCTTCAACCTTCTTCTTAATCACACTCGTCTTCTTCTTCTTCTTCTTCTTCTTCTTCTTCTTCTTCTTCTTCTTCACCTCACTCTCGTTTAACTCTTCTTCACCACTCTCTTCTGTTCTTCTTCTTCATCGAGAGACAAAAAAAAAACTGAACGGAGGAGGCCAAACCTCAATCTGGTCTCTTCTATTTCTCTGCAACTCATTTTTTTTACACCTCTCACCTCTAAACCATGGCGTCCTCATCCCGTCCCCTCACTCTATTTCCGGACCTGAACGATCCCATAAGCTCTGCTGGACCGAGTGCCTCTATGCCTACTCTGCCTGCCATTCCTCTTCCTAACCTTCCTATGATGTCGATTGAGCAAATCATGGCAGCTCAATCAGACATAGAAGCCAATCATTTCACCCTGACGTCCTGTATGGAGACGGTGACAGCAGTCACAAAATTGGCTCACCGATTGCAGAACAGGACGAGTGAGCTTCATCAAGTCAATGCCCAACTCACTCTACTCCAGTGCATGTACAAGGATGCGCGAGCAGAAATAGGCGCACTTAAGGCCGAAAATAAAGAGCTTAAATGGAAGACCACCTCCATGGCCCGATTTGGAGCAACGTTGTTCTTGGCTTTTGATAGTCAGCGGGGAGTCGTCACTCTCGACGAAAGCACGGTGGCAGACGCGTCAAGGGTCGCCCAAGGTGATAAAAAGAAGAAGAAAACGATGGAAGAGGCGAGTAAGTAAGATCGACGTATGGCCGAAAAAAAATGAAGGTTTTTTTTTTGTATGTTTATTTTGATCGGCGTGTGGCCGTTAAAAAAAATGAAAGGTGTTTTTTTTTTTATGTAAATATTTTTATTTTAATTTTTTTTTGTTTTTATGTTTAAGTATTGAAAAATGAAATTAAAAAGCGAGTTGAGGTAGATGGAGTTTATGTTTAAGTACTGATTTTTTTCATGTTAGTAAAAATTGGTATTGAACTTCAATTTTATTGGTTAGAGGTTAAACGTACTTTGGCCCCCCCAAAGTCATAATCCTGGATCCGTCCCTGGGTACAAGCCAATAGGATAAAGAGACGTGAAGGAAGCTGTCATGACCCAAACCCGCCCCTATGGGTTTAGTATCATAACCAGCCAGTAATCCGTGATTACCAAAGGCCTGCTTAATAGTAATAACAATAATACAGAGTAAAGGGGCTGGCAGAAGCCAAAATAGTAAATAAAAGATGTCTAATGAGCTGTGACAATCTGAATGCAAAAAGACTTTTCTGCAGATATTCACATTCAGAACCAAAACATATATACATTATATACACAAACATCCAAGTTAGGGACCAAATCCCTTCACCATAACTGTATAGTCTAGTCTTATTCAGTTAGTACAAAACAGAGACAAAAAGGGCGAGTCTAAAACACCCCAAAGACAGCCATGGCTTTGACACACTCGGAACCTCGAAGTGAGACACAATGGTTGGCTTTGACAAAACGGGAGCTTAGCCTGACGCTCCTAGCATCGGTTCGGTGCCTGGACACCTACATATATATATATAAACAGTGAGCTAAAGCCCAGTGAATAACAGTAATGTAAAGAGGTTAAGAATGAATGTCCTTTCAGTAATTAAACAGTCATCTCAGTCACTTAGAAACCATAGCAGTCATATGTGGTACATCCCATAGCAAAACAGTACAGTAGGTCTTAACAGACCGAACAGTCAGTTGATGGCCATCATAACAGTAAACAGTAGTGGTTCCAAACATAGGAACCGACAGAGATCTCTGTGATAGTAGTAGTAACAGTACAGTAACGGTAAATTGCTATGGATGCCATGAATACAGTTTACAAATAGGACAAACATTCATTCATTAAACAGTGATGTTTCAGTAGGCAGAACAGTTGATCATTCAGTAAATAATCATAATTGAACATATCTTTACAACGTTGTTACTCACAGAGCACTGGGCTATAGGCAAGCTAATAAGCGTCCTCGAATGCCAACCCTACACAGTTACAGAACGAACACACACTAAGTTACACACTTGGGAATCAACAACTTAGTCCCTAACTCGACTTGGTGAGGTTCTACATCAATATCCTCATTAAGATGCCTTAAACATGGCCTAGGAATGCCTAGGATGGAAAGAGGATGCAAAGATGCACTTTAAAACACTTTTCAAAATTTTCAGAAAACAAGGGTCTCGTTCGAGCGTGGCTTTCTACGCTCGAGTGGACATGCAGACAAAAGAGCTCTGCTCGAGCGTGACTTCCTTAGCTCGAGCGGACTGTAAACTTCATGAAAAGTACTGGATGCATGCAATTCACGCCCGACGGACGCTCGACCTCCGCTCGAGCGTGAGACTCAGGTCTTCGCTCGAGTGGACTATAAAACACAAGAACTTCTGGGTACATGCATTTCACGCTCGAGCGTAACTTTTCACGCTCGAGCGGAAGTGCACGACTCAGAGGGTACGCTCGAGCGTGAAGTACTACGCTTGAGCGTGGGTCCAAAATCTGGAATTTTCAGATTCATCCCCAAGCACAAAACTCAAGCATTTAAGCCTCAAACTCGATCCTTTTGGGCTAATTTTCTGGAAAACACTTAAAAACCCATAATACAACATGTTTCAAAGATCAATTTTGTAAAATCAAGCCCAAAGGTAAACCAATTGAACACTAATTTCAAATAAACTTCAAGAACAAGATGTACATTTAACATGCATGTGTTCAATTGAATTCAAAGCTACTAACACATGACCAAATGCAAGTTTTAGCTCAAGAACATGATGAATTCATGAACTATAACAAAAATGTGGACATGCATGTGGAATTTCATGAAGAACAATTCCAAAATCCAAGAATATGTGCATGCATGCAAGAATTCACTTTCAAATTCAACTCTTTAAACCAATTCTTGACTTTAAACTCTAAGTTATCATGAACCATGCAAGATACAACTCAAATTCACAATGAGAGGATGAAATCTCTACCTTAGGTCTTGAATTTCAAGTAAAGAGGCTCAATTATGCAATCTCTCTTCAAGTCTTCTAATTTTCCAAGCCAATCTAGGTGAACTCAATTCCTTCCAACTCTCTAGCTCTCTCTCACATTTTTGGTCTCTAGAGGAAATGAAGATGATGCATCAAAAATGTATAAGGCATAATAAGGGTGGGTTTTTGAGTCAATCCACTCAATGGCAATTTCGTAAATAACTTGAACTAATTCGATTTAGCTTTATTTAATCTAATTTAATCACACCAAATCAAATTTCAATTAAATCTACCATAAAATCACATAAATCCTAATTAGTATAAAATACCAATCAATTTCGGATTCGGCCGCCGATAAGGCCTTCAATTTGCAGTTCAAAACTTAAAACATGAACAGATCAATAAATTGATAAACAGATAGAAATGCAATCAAGCAACATACTCATGCAATCAGTTTAGGATTTCATCCTAATCAGTTACTTATCATATTCAGTCACAGTTTTGCAGTAATCAGAGGTGAGGGTTGTCACAGAAGCAGTTGAAAAGACTGTGCGTGATAGCTCATGCACAATTAGAACTCTTGAAATTCTTGAATGAATGAGGCCATAACCTCGGCTAGAGTAGCAATCCCGGGTGAGAGACTTGAAGAACTTGATTTTTGGTATCTCTTTGGTCCTTGGTAGAATGGGCAGCAGAGTCTTGGTTACTTGAAACTGACGAGATGATCTCGGTCATGAAAAAGAAATGAAATTTTAGTCGACATGCTATAGAGACAAAACGATGTAGGTTCCATTACCTCAGGTTGCCGAGGTAATAGAACCTAGGGGGCAATTGTGGGAACGTATTTCGTGAATGACAGCACGTAGCTAAGGTGATACGCCAAGGTGCCACGTGGTTTAGTTATGTGCCAAGATGATCTCGACTAGGCCGAGGTTATCTGCGGAGATACCGGAATCTGAGATAAGCAGATAAGGGACAAGAGTCCTAGATAAGGCTCAAGAAAAGTTTATCTTTATCTAGATGAGGGTCCAGGATGAGTATGGAGCTTGAGTCCATTGAAGTGAGGCTTCTAAAAGGATCAGGTCACTGCTGGTTATAAAAGCAAGGCACCTTCGTGATTCTAAGGTAAGTTCTTTCTTGTGAGTTTAAGCACAATTTGCTATCTTTGAGAGATATTGTTTACTGACTTGATTATTGGAATGCCGCTGGATGGACGAACCACCGCCGAATTCTCATCTTCTTATGCAGGTTGTTGGGCTTAATCTATTATACTGGTGCTCTCTAGTTGAGTTCCCCGTTTGATTGTGTGGTCGAAAATCAACACCCACACACATATATATATATATTCTATTTTGTAAGAAATCAAAAGCCAAGTTATGATGGGGCTATTTGGTGCAGTTTATCTAAATTGCTTTATAGTATATTTTAGTTGTAGAGTCTGTGCAACTTCTATATATAATTTGTTAGACAAATTTAACTTGAAATAAGTTAAACAAAGCTTAATCTTTTCGGGAAATAAATAATTTTTACAAAAATTAAAAATATCTTTTAAGTGTTTATTTTGATCAAATTAATTTTTTTTTTGAAATCTGAAAATAAATATTGAAAATAAAACCAAATAGTATATAGAGAAACTTGTAAGCAACTCTTGAAAAAAATTGAGAAAATAGTTGCTTCATTGACCAACAAAGTGACTTTTATTATCATCTTTGTAGTATTTCCCCTAAAGAACAGAACAAGAAGGAGAAGAAGGAGAAGAGTATAGAAAGAAAGATCCTCCTCTTTATTCATATTTAGATCTCACTAATGTTCCAATACCTTGCAACACGTCCAACGACTGGCCGACATAAATCTTTTATATGAGAGATAATATAAACGAACATATTACACACAAAAATTGATGACAAGGGTATCTTAAGACTCATTTTGATGATTTTTAAGGTAAATTGAATCAAATATAGTTGTAAAAAATCAAATTAATCGGATATCGATAATTTTTTGATCGAATTACAACTACATTTGTTCAATTTTATATTTCAAATTGTATTTACCATTATTTTTTTAGATACAAATGCAATATGATAAAAGGGTTTTCGATATATATCCAATTAATTTGCTTTTCTGCAGTTATGTTCTACTTGATATATTCTAAAAAATGAACAGTTTAAATTATTAAAATAGGCCCCGAAATGCGCTCCATAGGCCTCACAACAATATCCGTTGTGCCGCCCTTAAAATAACCACCCCAATTCCTGATATGGCATTAAGTCCATATTTTGTTTTGATTTTAAAGACAGGGTTAATGAAATATATTTGTGGAAGCACATACCATTGTTTTAAATTCCATTTTTACGTTCTTTTTTTAAACCCTACTTATTCTCTCTATTCTCGTAAACTACTATCAACCGCCCTGCCCACCATCTTCCACCATCGCAGCTGGCATTTTGCTAGGAAAGTCATTTTTGCCAAAAAACTCGACACTGGAGGTGGACAAATAGAGGGACAAGTAGATAGACAGAGAAGTCAGAATTGCCTTTTCCTCATCTTTGCCCCACCCACCATTGCCCACCACTGGTGATTTCCCAGAAAAGTCATCGAAAATTTGTTTTCGCTAGAAAATTTACTTGCGACCGGCGGTGGAGGTGGACAGATAGATGAACAAGTAGATAGATAGATAGATAGATAGATAGATAGAGAAGTGAGAATTGCATTTTCCTCATATGGATCCTTCAAAATCCAGTTCTAAAACCAGTCAAAAACAACAAGAGCTCCCACAGAATCAAAGCCGAAATCTGACCATTTCCAAATATATATACATACATATATAATTTGAATAAAAACATGGAACATATGTGTTTTCAAAGTGTTTCCACTCTCCATTGAAGCATATCTAGCACACCAACAATCTAAATGCAACCCTCTATCTTGCAGCACACTTCCTGACTTGGGAGGGACTTATTGCATGCTTTCAAAATTCATTTGCCACGTTTGTTTTGGATGTCACATATAATCACTCGCCAAAAGCTGGCATATGCTACAAAATCATACAAAATTCTGAAGAACATTACCATACACAAGTTCAAAAATTAGACTCGTTTTTCAAGCTTAATGATGTGATAATCGATCAAGATATTTAAGCCAACACTCTCTCTCATATATTGTCTAATTATTAACCAATCACATTATTTACCCATTATTAAGTTTAAAAAATGAGTCTAAAAAGTGTACTTATATATTATTTTCTAATTCTGAAATAAGCCAAGAAAACAAAAATTAAAGATTTGAAAGAAACAAAAGACGTAGAAAATTCATTAGAGTCTATTTCATTTCAGTGAAAAATATGATAGAAAATGACATGAAAGAAAAAAATGAAACGAAAATGTATTTCCTTGCATGCATTTGGCTAAGATTTTTTTTTTTTTTTTTCCGAAAAATTTGTAAGAAAATTGGAAAGTGTGATGCCAATTGGCCACTTACATGAGAAAAAATATTCTTTTATGTATATATAAAGATATTATATTTTGTAAGAAATCAAAAGCTAAGTTATTATGAGACTATTTTGAATTACTTATATTTTATTTTAGTTGAAGAGTCTGTGCAACAAAGCATAAAATAAGTTAAACAAAGCTTATAATGTAAAAGTTAGGAAGAAATAACTTAAAATAAGCGGAATTTTCTTGCATTTTATGCTATTCTCATGCCTAACACAAATAAAAAGCAATATTTTTTTTTTTTCTTCTTTTTCTCACATTTTACATTTCTTTCATCCTAATCAACCTCACCCTTAAAGCTAGACAATGGATAAAGTATTGTCCATCAACCTTAGTGGATGGCAAACATTATTTATATAAATTAATGTAATGCATATCTTGAAAATTTGTCCATAGAATCATTTACACTGCGTTTGGTTAGGGGATTTGAGGAAGGATTTGGACAGAGAAAGGGAAAAGGTCTGTGAAATTATGTGAAATATAAGTATAGTATTTTCACATTTCACATACTTTTTCCATTTCCTTTTCCAAATTCATCCTCAAATCCCCCAACCAAATACAGTATTAGGGATCCAATTTGACATCAAATAGAAGATTTATAATTGAATAATGTAAAAGGTGAGGGAAACAATTAAATACAGAATGTGAAAGGAGATTAGTGCTTAGAGTTTCACAAATTTAATTTTGAAGTCTTTCTAAAACTGTGTTTGGAGTATGGATTTGGGTAAGAATTTAATATATATATATATGTGTGTGTGTGAAATGTAACTATATTTCAATTACAATTTACTTATCTTTTTCCTTTGATTTTTTTTTTTTTTTTTTTTGGTTCCAAATTCGTACCCAAATTCATACTCCAAATACAATCTAAAATTTTTCAAGTGGGAATTGGGGTATTGGAGGTGGATTATATATAATAAAAAACTGACAACAAAAATTTGTTTTATTATATTCTTATCAAAGTTTCCTACTAATGTCATCCCATAATCATAAAATATTCATTTTTATAAGTATGAAAATTGAACATTATCATTTAATTGGCAAATAAAATTTTCAACAAAATTATAAAGCACTTTGTACACATTGTATGTAGTACATCAGCTATATTTAGTATATCAAAAAATTAAAAAATTGACTTTTAAATATATTATCAAAATAAACTTACAATAAAAGTCATGATTAATCAAAGACTTTAATTGTAGTTAAAATCACCACAATCGTAACCAATTCTGATTCAACAATTTCCTGGACCAGAGCCATCGACCTTGTGATTGTGTCCCATCACTACAGCAACCCCATAACCAAACAAACACAAAACTTTTATATTATGGAGAATATATTAAAACTAATTATATTATAGAGAATATATTAGAGTTGGGGTCCAGCTATTTACAAATTAATAGGCTTGAGAACCAGGGGTCCTCTCAGTTCCGGTCAGAGAATTTTTAATTTGTCATTCATTCGTTGAATTGACAGGTTAAAAAAATTAATCTACATCTATCTATCAGATTAAAATATATGAATTGAGCGAATTTGTGAATTTATAGATGGATACAAATTTATTTGACAGTTTAAATTTTTATAAATTTTGAACATAATACAATTTTATTAATATTTTTTTATAATAATCCAACTCAACATAACAAAAAAATTATCAAGTAAATTGTCAAATACCAATAATAAATACATATAAAAAAATTATGCATTATCAAAACTATTTCATTACTTTTTTTATTCGAAAACTATTTAATTTATTTTTTTTTAAAATGGCATAATTAAACCTTATATTTTTCACATAAAAATATCAAATATCAACACTAGACATTTGATAAAAGGATTTTCAACTTGAAAACAAATTAAAAATACAACAAAATATCTAAATTCTTTTTCAATTTAAAACACAAACAGAATATCTAAATAAATTAAAAACACAAAATCTTACAAATTATTAGGGGTGCTCACAGTTTGGTTGTTTGGTTGTGGTCAAAGAAATCTCAAATTTGCTATCTGTCTAAAACTAGACGGATTGAAAAAAAAATCAATCTGTAACCGTCCGCTCGTCATCACGTAACCGTCCAAAATGCAACGGATCAATTTGATTCGATCGATTTGAACAAATCAAAATATTCGCTGAACATCCTTATTGAGAACAAATATTATATGGGAAAAATTACAAATTCTTTTTATAATTTTAATATTTAAAATTTATAAATTTTATCATTAATTTGAATTTGTTTTTCTAACCATCAGCTGATGGGTTATTTCCCCAATTATATTGTAAGGGCGGTGGCCCCTCTAGCCTCCTTGGGCTCTGCCATTGGTTGGAGTCCAATCGGTAATTATGTAAATCTCGTTGAAAATTTCTCCATATTGACAGTGCGTTTTTAACAAATCTTAGCACCTTCTTAATCGTGGCACACGATTCGCTGCCTAGAAATTCATCTGTCCCCTATTTCAATCATCATTAACTATTGAATTTGCTATTAAAAAAAATTATTGACTTTTATATCAAGATTGATGTATTTCGAAATTTTCAAAATGGCTCATAATAAATATATGTATTATGACAAAAAATAGAGAGATGTGATGACTTAAAAATAAAACAAAAAAATGTGTCATCAAAGTCTTCCGTTACATTATATTTTAATTTTGTGGGAATATTGGCAAATTACTCAAAAAATTAATAAATAAATAAGTAAATAAAAGAAAAAGGGAAAAAATTATTTACAAACACAAAATTTATAGAAAAATACATTTGTGTCAATGACATTTATGAAAATAAAAAAATAAAAACAAAACAAAACAAAATAAAATAAAATAAAAAATAATGGGTGTTTTGATAAATAAAAATAAATAAAAGAAACACAAAAGTCATGTAATTGCGCACAACCGTTCTTGATGTGACCCTACTCCAAAATTTGACCTAGTCCTTTAGGATAAAATAATTTTGTTGTACCCTCTCATCTGCAAATCCAACATTGTGTCCGTGAATTGTTCGTCTGGTGTAGAATTATTTTACATGGTGTTTACATTATGAATTTGAATAGAAAGTTAGAAGGGAAAAAAAATAAAAAAAATAAAAAAATAATTTATATTTTGTTCACTTTTATTTTTATCTTTTTAAATCTCTACTTAAATAAATGGTCCAAATACAACATAAATTGACTCTTGATTATTTCTTATTGTAACATATACATAATTGAATGTGTTATAGTCCAGCAGGTAAATTGGATATACTAATAATAATTACACACAATAAAAATACTTCAGATCACTAATTGAAAACTACTAACGATGTGACGCTGATGTGGACTCACCATTGATGTGATAGTTTGGCCTTTTTTTTTCCCCCCTTGCACTGCTAACTCATTAAAGTTGACATTAGTGGTGCAAATTTAGAGTACTGAATCAGTATTATAAACACAGAGTAAGATAATCTCAAGGCCTCTCCAGGCTTATGCACCAATTTATCTCCAGGCCTGTTTTATATATTATTTATCTTGGTTAGGGTTGCACCAATTTTCCAATGGATAGAATAGATGTGGTACCCCAGAGTATCCAATGGAGCAGTTCATCGGATGGCTCGCGCGTACTTAGATGAGATTTTGATATGGTATCCCAGATTATCTAATGGGATGGTTCATTGGACGGCTCGCGCGTGCTTAGATGAGATTTTGCCATTGATTGAGTTTCTCCCCCCCCAACTCTTAGTAATTGGAGTTGTTTCGATCAAAAACAAAAATTAAAAATTAAAAAAAGAAAGAGTAGATGCAATTTTTTTTTTTGGAGGAATTAGTAGACGATTGGATTAGGGAAACATGGTGGAGCCCCCAATCTTATTTATCCCCATTTCTCTTTTTATTTTAGAAAAATCTCTTCACCTGGAAGGAAAAATGAGAAGGGAAAATTATTAAAAAAAAATAATCTTAGGATTTCATCATTGTAATAAGATGAATTATAATATTTTAAATTATTTTCAATGTAAATAATTTGCTTATTTTTGTTAAGCAAAATCAATGGGAAAATAGTAATTTAGCCATTAAACTCAATTTATGAATATATAAAATATTTAAAATACTATTTTTCGTTGAGTTTAATCACTAAAATATCAACAACAACAAAATCGGTTAGATTTACTTAACAAAATAGAAAGATTGTTAAATTGAAAATAAATTAACATATTAAGATTTAAATTGACAAAATTAAAAATTCAAGATTTTTTTGTTCCAAGGGCCATTTTTTTTTTTTTCTTTCGTGTGTGTGTAATTTTGCCAAAGTAGAATGTTAACCAAAAATTCAAATGTAAGGTATAGATTAATCTGATTGTTATAAGACCATATCATGAAAAAATCTTCACCTTAGATTCTAAAATTGTAGATATTTTTGGTCCATTTTTCTGGATATGTATCTTCTTCTTTTTTTTCTTTTTTCTTTTTTTTTTTTTTTTTTGTTTGTTTGTTTTTTTTTTTTTTTTTTTTTGTACTCAGCTTTTGTCCAGTCCTTTAAAAAGAAGAGAAAAATTAGAGATCATGAAAAAAATTTCATAAAAATGATCATGAAAGATTTATGATTCTTGGATTACCTTAATTAGTGTGTGGTGCTTTATTCTAAGTGTAATCCAAGAGTCACAAAACTTTTATAATTATTTTTATGAAATGTTTTTCATGATACCTAGCATTGCTGTAAAAAGAATGGACGTTCAATTTAGATCTATGCGCTCACCACACGCCCCACTTTGATTTAATGCATTAATTGTTTCAACAATGGTAGGGGGCCCAAATTTTGTGACTCAAAAGTGGCTCAAATGGCCAAAACGACGTTGTTTTGAGTACAAAACAACATTCAAATGGCCAAAACGACGTCGTTTTGGCCATTTGAGCCACTTTTGAGCCACAAAATTAGGGTCCCCAAACATTTTTCTAATTGTTTTAAGTTTTCAATTCCGATTTAGAGAACTGAATTGGAAACTTTAAAAGTACCATTAATGAGGTGATAGTGTAAAAAAAAAAAAAAAAAAAAAAACAAAGACCAAACTATCACATTAGTGGTAGAGTCCACATGATGCCACGTCATTAGTGGTGCATTAGTGGTACTAAATTAGTGGTATGAAGCAAGTTTCTTAAGTTTTGTGTGCATTCAGAAAAATAAAATAAAATAAATTGTTTCAATAATTATAACCTCTTGTTTTATTTATTTATTATTTTATTTATCTTCAAAAAAATAAATAGCCTATTTTTCATATTATACATGTCATCTATTTTAAGATAATAACTGGGTAGATTTTTTTAAAAAAAAATTTTTAATGAATGATGGACTTTAAAAAATGAGTTTTTTACCAGCCGATCCCAATAATTGAATCTTTTACCTATTAGGTCTTAAGTTTCTATCTCATGCACTAGGAAGTCCTGTTATATTTTTTTTATCTCAATTTTGCCCCTGCTATTATATTGCCAGAGCCATTGATGAATTAGTAGTGTTGGTGAATATAAGAATTACTAGAGCCATTGATAAATTCGTTGGTGTTGGTAAACATGAGAATTGCCTCTATGACCCTTGGATTTAAGAGAGATGGTGTTAGATCTGAGAGAGATCAAGAAAATCGACATGAATGGAGATGGGGTATATCGACATTGATGAGTACCAAAGACATTGATGAATTCATTGGTGTTGGTGAATATGAGAACTGTCTCTGTGGCCCTCGGATTTTAGAGATATAATGTTAGATCTGAGAGAAATCAGGAAAATCGACATGAATAGAGATGGGTGTGTTGACATTGACGAGTTTGGAGCTTTGTATTATTCAAACCAGTGATAAATTTATCACTGAATTACGCAACGAATTTATCAAATCAGTTACACGTCTGTAGAAGATCAATAACACCTTTCAATGCACTGATTGGACACTTTGCATCCCAAACCGGTGATGGAGGAAGATGGTGACAACGAAGATATTAAAGATGGTAGATTGGTGATGGAGGGAGATAGTGGCAATGACGATGTTGAAGATGGTAGATCGATGATGGACGATTACAGTGTTGAAGCTAGCAAATGAATGATAGAGAATGAGTAGCGGTGATGGCAACGAAGGAGAAGAAGATGATGGTTGGTAATGGAGAAGGATGAGGAAATAGTGTGCCAGTGACATAAATAGGAGAGAGAGAGAGAGAGAGAGAGAGAGAGAGAGAGAGAGAGAGAGAGAGAAAAGAGAGAAATAAAGATAGGATGTGTTTGGGTTTAAGGTAAAATCACTCAACTGAATATAAGGGGTAAAATGGAAGATGGGCTAAATCATTTTGGGCTAAATCATTAAGTCATGTCCAAAGGACCGACCCGTAACTCCCCTTTAAAAAATCTCTAATTGGATTGGGCCAAAACTTGATGGGTTCTATCACGACCCAAACTCGCCCCTATAGGTTTAGCATCGTAACCGGCCAGTAATTCTTGGATTACCAAAAGCCTCTGAACAAATCATGACATAAGAAGGGATTGCTGAAGCAAATATAGAAAATAAACATAGTCCATTGAGTTGTATTGACGCACATGGGACAAAATTTTCAAAAACTTATATAAATAAACATGTGACGTCATAATTACAGTAGTCTTACGTCACCAATTTACAAAAATAAAGTCCAAAAAGTCAAAAGGGAAATTAGCCCAATGTACAGATAAACAGAAAACTTGTTCATATACCAAAAAAAAACAAGTCTTATACAATCACAAAATATGACCACATGACTTTCGGAACCTCCTCGGGAGGCACAACGGTTGGCCGACAAAACAAGCTCCAGGTGATCATCATTGAGCCTGGTCACAAGCTTGATCACCTATATACATAATATAAATAGTGAGCGGAAGCCTAATGAATAATAACAAAGTAAAAAATTTAATAAATGATATTCCATTGTAGATTTCAAATCAGATATAAATTCATATTCGCATACTTAACCAAAAATCATAGCAGTTATATATGGTACATTTATTTAGCAATCATATCATACCAATTTTGCATAGTCAGTACCGATGACCACATACGTCTACATCTTGTGCACAAGTAACCATTGTATTATTATCCCCAGGTAAGGGCCACATGAACATAAGCCTCGTTGTTACCCCCAGGCAAGGGCCACATAAATATAAACCACAATATTGTTACCCTTGGGCAAGGGCCACGTACATATTGAGCACGGCATTGTTACCCCTGGGTGAGGGCCACGTGAACTAATGCCACAAATACATTTCAGAAAAATGGACATTCATTCATGATTCATAAATAACATTTCAAAAAACAAATCGTATTATTTAGTCATAGAATACTTATAATCAAACATAACTTTACAGAGTTGTTGCTCACAAATGGATCCAAAAGCAGATAGACAAAGCAGATAAATCAGATAGCTTACAACACGTGACCTACACAAACATAACAGATACACAGATTGAAACACACATTCGGAATATACTTAACTCATTACGTTTCATTCTTAGTGTGTTTCTAAGTCTTATCCTCATTATTATGTCTTAATCTTGGCTTAAGAATGCTTAGGATGCAATGAGGATGTTAAAATGCACTTGAAAACACTTAGTCAAATATGCTAGAAGAGGTCTCGCTCGAGTGCAACTTCCTTCGCTCCAGCGGACGTCCAAACATGTGAGTGGTTGCTCGAGCGTAACTTCCTTTACTCGAGCAGTCTGTAGACTCTGCAAAAGTACTTGTTGTGTGAATTCTCCGCTCGATGACTGCTCAACAGTTGCTTGAGCGTATGGCTGAGATATTCGTTCGAGCACCACTCTTATTACTTGAGCGGTCTATAAAACATGAAAACTTTTGGGAGCACACAATTTACGCTTGAGCCAAATTTTGGTCACTCTAGCGCGAGTCCAAAATGCAGTGTGGTCGCTCGAACGCAAGATCTGTCGCTCGAGCGGAGAGTAGAATTCTGGAATTTCCAAATTGCACTCCCAAGTTCAAAACTCGAATTCAAAGCTGCAAATCATGGTCTTTTGGGCCAAAAACTTGAGGGAACACTTGTAAATTGATAAAGCATGGTGAATTCAAAATCATTTCACAAAATTAAGCCCAAAAACTTTGTCAATTGTTCAAAACTCAAACTTAAAATTGTGAAAACATATCATTACATATCATGCATGTAAAAATGCAAATTAAAAGCTTTCAAAACATGATCAAATGAGACAAATTGATGGAAAACAAGATGAATTCTCAAAACTAAGGTAAAATAATAACATACATGGGAGAATTCTTTGAAAACTTCCTTAAGACACCATAATATATACATGCATGCATGGTATGATCTATATTCTTTCATTTTAGCTCAATTCTAGCATTACACTACTTAGTTCTTTGGATTCATGAGCTAAGTGATTCAATCTCAAAGTTACAAGGTTGAATTCTTACCTAGAAGCCTTAATTCCTTTGATTCCTAGCAAGTCTTGCTCAATCTCTCCAATTCCTTGAATTTCCAAGTTAAATCCTTTGTTTGAACTCAATTCTCTCTCTCTCTCTCTCTCTCTCTCTCTCTCTCTCTCTCTCCACGTTTAGAGTCAAGAAGATAAGAAATGGGAGTGTGTAAAGTGATCTAAGGCTTAACATCAGCCTTATATAGGCTCCACTAATTAAGCTAGCTTAGCCTAATCAAGTTATACTTAATTATTCTAATTATTTCATTCTGAATCGAATTTCAATTAAACCCACCATAAAATTTTAAAAATTTCAAATATCGCATAAATCAAGTCAATTTCATGATCAAATACCGATAAGGCCTTCAATTCGCAAAACAAAACAGAAATTGTAACAACTGTAATAACCCCGATCCGCAATTAGCCACTAATCAGTAGTTAAGGATGTTAATTAAGTGAATAAAATAAATTATGGTTTATTATGTGATTTGCATGATATTTGGCTTACTATCTGTTACTTGTAGGAATATCTGTTTGGAATTCCACTTTGATATGTAAATTGAAAGCCTTATCGGCACCCGAAACCGAAATTGACTACACTGTTATGTTATTTGGAATTTTTAGAGCCATATGGCAAATTTTATTAAAAATTGATTCAGTCTGATTCGTTAAGTCATGTTTGGTTAGCCTAATATTTTATTATTGTATTTTAGCACTATAGCTTTATATGTGAGCCTTAAGCTCATTTTTGAGCTCATCCTTGCCCATTTTGAGTGCAAAAATCTGAGGGATTATCTTAGAGAGAGAGAGAGTGTGTGTAATTCTAGAGAGACAAAGGAAGAGATTAAGGAGAAATTGAAGATTTTGCTTGAGTTCATCAATTTTGTGCAAGAATCTAGCTAATTAAGGACTCTAGGTAAGATTACAACCTTTAGATTGTGCATCTAAGTCATTTAACATGAGATTTCTTCAAAATTATGTGTTTAAGGGTGTGTATTGAGCTTAGAAGGAAGATTTGAGTGGCAATTCATGCGTGCATGTACATTTTCTTACAAATTGAGCATGATTTCCATGAATCCTCTCTTGCATGTTTAAAATTCATCTTCATTTGGGGAAATCATCAAGTTTCAAGTTATTTTATGGTATTTGATCATGATTTGGGAAGCTCAAGACCAAGAAAACCCATGCATGTTGTGTTCATGAACATTCATCATGTTTTAAGTTGAAATTGTGAGTTTCTAACCAAACCCTTGGGCCATGATTTTATGAAATGATCCTACATTCTTCATGTTTTACAAGTTTACTATGTTGTCTCTAGTTTTGGGGCCCAAGAGATGTGTTTTGGATGGTTGAATTCGAGTTTTGAGCTTGGGAGGTCAATCTGGATTTTCCAGAAATTTGACCCATGCTCGAGCGGGGATTTTCACGCTCGAGCGTGAACCCTGAATTCATGCACCATGCTCGAGCAAGGGTCGAGCGCCCGTCGAGCGTGAAAATCTTGTATCCAGTACTTTTAGAGTTTACAATCCGCTCGAGCGGGGAAAGGCATGCTCGAGTGAAGATTCATTGTCTGCATGTCCGCTCGAGCGTGCGGGGAAACCCACGCTCGAGCGTAGACCTCATTTTCAAAAAATTTGACTAAGTGTTCCAAGGCATGTTTTGGCATCCTCATTGCATCTTAGGCATTCCTAAGCCTTAATTAAACCATAGTAATGAGGTTATGGATTAGAAACACACTAAGGAATGAATGTACTAAGTTATGAGATTCAAGAGTGTGTTTGGAGCAATGTGTTAAGGAAGAACAAGAATCAATATGATGTAAGCTAAGCCGTGTTGGCCACATGAATGTGTAATGATAAGACATGCTTGTGTTATGTATTTTGTGATTGTAGGTCAAGACTCGAGGATTGATTGACCACTTACTGGAATCACTGTGAGTAACATTTCTGTAAAGATATGTTGATATGAATTATGTTCTAAATGAAATGTTCTAACAACCCTCACTTCATCTTAGTCATGCTCTCATGCATTTATATGATTTTGTCTTGTTAAGCTTGCATTTCAAGTCTCGTCTTTGTTTTGCTTAAGTGTTACTGCATGCTTTGTTCCTTGCTTGGTGTAAGTTTAGCCGAGATCATCCTAAGCCTAAGTCACACCTTTGAACCTCTTACACCTAGGACTATCTTGGAATCTTTTGATTAACCTCCGCTCGCACCTTGACATATTGGCCGAGATATCACTATCTAGGCCGAGGCGTTCATCACCAAGGCCGAGATATTACCCTTGCACCTAGTGATCTTGTTCCTGGATTGGTATGACCTAGACCGAGGAGTGGCATATCTAGGCCGAGGTGTGGCACAGCTAAGTCAAGTGTTGTCCTTCCTAGCCGAGATCATTGAGACCTTACTTGCCGAAGCCTTGTCCTTAGCCGAGATCATTACCTACCAGAGTGCCTATGCCATCTTGCTTGTTGAACACACTTTGTCATAGTCTTGTCTTTTTACTCAGTCACCTTTTTGAGAAGAGCCAACCAGCCGATGCCGCGTGTCCCAGCAGAGGGTTAAGTCAGTGAGCTGTTGAGAAACACATCATTTTGTATCATATCCTTGTCTTTTAGAGAGAGAGGCTCTAGGAAGAAGAAGGAGGAGTTCATAGAGAGGGAATAGATTTCCAAGCTTGATCTTCACACCTTGAGCCGTTAGATTCATGTCTTAAGGTTAAAATCTTGATCTACTCTTGTTGTTCTTATTGTTCAGCTAGCTGCATTGCATAATCGTGCACGATTTGTAAGTCATGCACTGATTTAAAGTTTGGTTTTAGAAAAAGAAAGTGATATTCATGTGTTCTTGAATAAAAGCCTTGTTTGATCCGAAAGCTTGCATCAAGATTCATGTTTTTGTGTTTGTCTTCATAAGATCTTCAAGTATGGGTACCTAGGTCCATGTTTTCGAACTCATCTCATGAAATCCCAGATTTCGTAATAACAAGTTGTGATTGAGCATTCATGTTTTTCATGTTCTTCATGTTCATGTTCTTCATGTTCTTCAACAGAGGGAAACCCAGATTTTTCCCGACTTCATTTTCTTGAATGTGGCCATCGGGACCACACCTCGGCAAAGAGGTGTGGGACCTCAGCCAAGACCTGGTTGATACCCATTATGTTTTCTTGAGATGAGAAACAGTGTTTTGTTTTGGTCTGACTTAATTTTGAAGGGATGCCGAGATCATTTGCATTCATATAAAGCTTGTTGAGAGTGCATTCAATGGACTTTGCCATGTGTTTGTAGGACTTGGACTCTTGCTTTGACCCCGACGTTCAAAGAACTAAGTGAGTGGTATTTTTAATAAAGCTATGTTATGACATTTGATAAAGATTTGCCTTTCTTGTTTTGGAAAAGTATTTGTTAAGCATGAATGACTATCGCTATTTTGTGTATCAAGTATTAACTTTGGTTTTGATAACATTCTTGATAAGTCCGTACGTGCTAAGGGACTATAAGCATTTGTAGCACAAGTCCGTACGTGCTAAGGGACTATAAGCATTTATAGCACAAGTCCGTACGTGCTAGGGGACTCTAAACTTTTGTAGCACCTTTGATTATGTCATCCCTTGTATTATTGATGCTAGTAAGCATCCCTTGAGACTTGAAAGATTTTTAGATGAACTTGATTTGTCCTTTGATTTCGCACAAGATATGATGTGTTTTGGCTTGATAAAGATTTCGGATATCATTCATGCAAACCCCTTTATTGATTATATCATTCACTGAGTATCCAAGCTCACCCTCTCTATGTATATATGTAGGTGATGAGCAGGACGGCGGTGACGCCTAGATGCGTTTGGCATGATGTTTTGGATTCATACTTTTGATAGCATCTTGAAGACTATGCTTCTTGGCTTGTGATTCATTGTATTTTGCATGTATCGGCTTGAGAAGCCTTTTGATCAAGATGTATTATGTACTTATTCATTTGTATTCAAGTTGTAAGACCTCGATATGATGTATGTCATTTCACTTGATTTATGCACAGCTCTTATGGACTAATTAGAATTAAATTTATTGCTTCCGCGCATGTAAGCCCCATATGTATACTCTGTTTGTGTGTGAATCTTTGTAAGTTGGCCTTTGGTAATCTCGAATTACTGGCCATCATGGCACCATTCTACTAGGGCCGGAATGGGGTCATGACAGATTGGTATCAAAGCACAATTTCCTTATAGTACGTTTATTCACACACTTTGAGTCCTAAAGAGCATAGGATGTCCCTTAGAATGATGTTAGGATTGCATCATATTGCTTGCTACTTGACAAAGTGTGCATCATCTCGGCATAACTATTTGTTACTTGCATACATGTTTACTTGCTCATTTTGTTTTAAAGCCATATTTTGCATACTCCTAGCATCATGAGAAGGGGTAGACCCTCCAGTTGGCCGAGATCATTCTGAAGACAGATTAGACAGACTAGAAAGGTTGGTCGAAGGTTTGGTCTGCGAGTTGAGACAGCCTAGGCCACAGGATGCTAGTACTACCTCTACCCAGGCCGAGCAGACGAACGACCGACATGCAGTCCTACCTCTACCTCCTCCTCCTCCAGTGCCGCAAGTGCCTCTACAACAAGCTTTATATAAGGACGACACCATAGCCTTGATCAGAGAGTTCAAAAAGATGAAACCGCTAAGGTTCCAAGGGGGGTATAGAGCCGATGAAGGCACAAGGCATGGGTTTTGGAAATGGAGAAGTTATTCGAGATTTCTCCACAGCACCGACGCCTAGAAGGTGTCATTAGCAGCATTCACGTTGGACGACGACGCACAAAGATGGTGGATGATGGTCCGAGAAGGCAACCCAGGTTTGACTTGGGCTAGATTTTTGGAGTTGTTCTACAACAAGCATTTTCCCCTTAGTGTCCGAGACCACAAGACCACAGAGTTTCAGACTCTGACACAAGGAAACAAGACAGTGGCGGAATATGACCGTGCTTTTACCGAGTTGGCAAGATATGCGCCTCACATGGTTGACGACGAATACCGAAAGGCTAGGAAGTTCAAAAGTGGGTTGTTTGGACTGATACAGGACCGAGTGAACATGATCAACATGCCAACTTACACCGGGGTATTAGACAAGGTCATCTTAGCAAAAGCTAACTTGAACCGATACCAGAGTTCAGGAGAGAGCCAGAGGAAGAGGTAGAATTATGATAATCGCTGAGTCCCGTTTCATGCCAAGAAGAAGTCGAATATGGGCGGTTCCAGCAACTCAAAACAGGAAGGTGGCACTAGGTCGACATGTTGAAGTTACGGGAAGCCACATTCTGGAGTTTGTCGTTGGGCGTCTGGAGCTTGTTTTGAATGTGGTGAGGTATGTCATCGTGTCAAAGACTGTCCGAAGACAAATGTTAATGATGGCAAGAAAAAGGGGAGTACTTCGGGCTCTGCACAGAACAGCAACGTCGGCAAGGCACAGATGAGGCAGGACAGAGTTTTTGCATTGGTACCAGGAGACACTCAGAATGCTGAGATAGTAGTGTCAGGTATACTCCCAATTTGCTCTCAAGATGCATACATATTGATTGATTCGGGTTCTACGCATTCGTTTGTATCTGCTAAATTTGCCGAGAAGTTAAATAGAGAACTAGAACCCCTTGATTATGCGTTATCTGTATCTACTCCATCTGGGAGAACCATGATTGTTTCATCCGTTTATAAGGCATGTGTTGTTGTGATTGAGGATGTAGAATTATTTGTTGATTTAATGCCATTGAACATAACCCACTTTGATATCATATTGGGAATGGATTGGCTAGTAGGGAATCATGCATCCATTAACTGCGTCTCCAAAAGTGTCACATTGAAACCCCCAAACCTAGCCGAGGTTACGTTCCAGGGTAAGGGAGTAGTATCCCCACCTTACTTGATCTCATTCTTGAAGGCCTATAAATTGATTCAAAAAGGGTGTCAAGGTTATTTATATAGTATACTAAACAATCTGAGTGGAAACGTTAAATTGGCCGACATCCCAGTTGTTAAGGAATTCCCCGACGTTTTTCCAAATGAATTGCCTGGCCACTTAGTCGATAGAGAAATAGAATTTACTGTTGACGTCACGTCGGGAACGCCGCCTATCTCCAAAACACCCTATAGAATGGCCCCCGCCGAACTTAAGGAATTGAAGGTGCAACTACAAGAATTGTTGGATAAGGGTTTTATTAGGCCGAGCACTTCGCCTTGGGGAGCACCAGTTCTATTTGTTAAGAAAAAGGATGGTACACTTCGTCTTTGTATCGATTACCGAGGACTTAACAAGGTAACCATTAAGAATAGGTACCCATTACCGAGGATTGATGATTTGCTTGATCAGTTACAAGGAGCACGAGTCTTTTCTAAAATTGATCTTAGGTCGGGCTACCATCAGCTTAAGGTTAAAGCTGAGGATGTTGAGAAGACAGCTTTTCGAACAAGGTATGGCCACTACGAATTCTTAGTAATGCCTTCTGGAGTGACTAATGCTCCCGCAGCATTTATGGATTTGATGAACAGAGTCTTTAAGCCATACTTAGATGAGTTTGTAGTTGTTTTTATCGACGATATATTGATCTATTCTAAGAGTGAAATTGAGCATGAGAATCATCTGAGACTTACCTTGCAAATTTTGAGAGACCGGAAATTGTATGCTAAGTTCAACAAGTGTGAGTTTGGGCTTTCCAGCATTTCATTCTTGGGGCATGTGATTAATGAAGAGGGTATCTCAGTTGATCCCAGTAAGATTGAAGCTATTGTGAATTGGCCGACGCCGACCAACGTGTCCGAGGTTCGTAGCTTTCTAGGTTTGACAGGTTATTACAGAAAGTTCGTGAAGGATTTCTCAAGGATTGCAATTCCATTGACACAATTGACTAAGAAGGGAGTGGCATATGAATGGACCGAGGATAGAGAGTTAGCTTTCCAAGAGCTAAAGACGAGGTTAGTCACAGCGCCAGTTCTTGTTCTACCGTTAGATAATGAGGAGTTTCAGATTTACAGTGATGCATCGCATAAAGGCTTGGGTTGTGTGTTAATGCAAAGGGGTAAAGTTATAGCATATGCATCTCGCCAGTTGAAACTCCATGAAAAGAATTACCCTACCCATGATCTAGAACTAGCTGCTGTAGTTTTTGCTTTGAAGATTTGGCGTCATTACTTGTATGGAGCTTCTTGCCAAGTTTTCACAGATCACAAGAGTTTAAGGTACCTGTTCACCTAGAAGGAATTAAATATGAGGCAGAGAAGATGGCTTGAATTATTGAAGGATTACGACATGCAGATTCAGTATCATCCGGATAAAGCCAACTCAGTGGCCGACGCGTTGAGCAGAAAGTTAGTTGGGAATTCAGCTTGCTTGTCAATGATTTCAGTGGAGCCAACTATCATTGAGGAAGTGAAAATCAGACAGATGGAAGACAAGTTCTTCAGGAAGGTGATCGATGAGATTGTCACTAAGCCGAGGTCAGGGTATACCATTGAGAATCAGGTACTTAAGTTTGGAGGAAGAGTGTGCGTGGTCGACGTCCCAGAGTTGAAAAGGAAAATTTTACAGGAAGCCCAAGGTTCCAGATTTGCCGTTCATCCAGGGAATACCAAGATGTACCAGGACGTGAAGCAGACTTTTTGGTGGCCAAATATGAAAAGAGAAATAGCCGAGTTCGTATCCCAGTGTCTATATTGTCAACAAGTGAAAGCCGAACATCAGAGACCGGCAGGACTTCTTCAACCTTTGTCAATTCCAGAGTGGAAATAGGAACACATCTCCATGGATTTTGTTGTCGGGTTACCAAGGTCACAAAAAGGTAGGGATACGGTTTGGGTTATAGTTGACAGATTAACTAAGTCAGCACACTTCTTGCCCGTTCAGACTACTTTCAATGCTGACCGACTTGCTATGTTGTATATGAACGAGATTGTTAGGCTTCACGGAGTGCCGATGTCCATTGTTTCAGACCGAGATCCGAAGTTCGTTTCCAGATTTTGGCAGAGTCTACAAAGAGCTTTGGGGACCGAGTTGAGATTTAGCACAGCTTTTCATCCCCAGACCGATAGGCAGACAAAGAGAACAAATCAGACACTTGAGGATATGCTCAGACTATGTGTGTTGGACTTCAAGGGAGGTTGGGAAGTGCATCTACCATTAGTAGAATTTGCCTACAACAACAGCTATCAAGCCAGCATTGGCATGGTGCCGTACAAAGCTTTGTATGGGAGGAAGTACAAATCGCCAATATGTTGGACTGAAGTAGGAGATAAAGCTTTGATTGGCCCCGATCTAGTTCAAGTTACAACCGAGAAAATTAAGCTCATTCGACAAAGGATCAAAACTGCTCAGAGCCGACAGAAGAGCTATGCCGACCAGAGAATGAGAGAGTTGGAATTTGAAGTTGGGGATCATGTATTCCTGAAAATTTCGCCGACGAAGGGAGTTTCAAGGTTTGGGAAGAAAGGTAAATTAGCACCTCGTTATATTGGACCGTTTGATATCCTTGAAAGAGTTAACTCAGTTGCTTACAGACTTGCCCTACCGCCAGAACTAAGTCAAGTCCACAATGTGTTTCACATTTCGATGTTGAGGAGGTATATTCGGGATCCATTGCATGTGATTGATCATTCCAGGATTAGGATTAATGAAGATTTAGGCTACGAGGAGAAGCCAATGAGAATTATTGATAGACAAGTGAAACAGTTGAGGAACAAGTCAATACCGATGGTGAAAATCGAATGGAATGAGCATTACGGCAAGGATGCTACATGGGAAATGGAAGAAGAGATGAAAGTCTGATATCCGGAATTGTTTTCGGATCAAGGTAACTCAAGTTTGGAGACCAAACTTCTTTAAGGGGGGTAGGATGTAACAACCATCACTTCATCTTAGTAATGCTCTCATGCATTTATATGATTTTGTCTTGTTAATCTTGCATTTCAAGTCTCGTCTTTGTTTTGTTTAAGTGTTACTGCATGCTTTGTTCCTTGCTTGGTGTAAGTTTAGCCGAGGTCATCCTAAGCCTAAGTCACACCTTTGAACCTCTTACACCTAGGACTATCTTGGAATCTTTTGATTAACCTCCGCTCGCACCTTGATATATTGGCCGAGATGTGTATTATCTAGGCCGAGATGTTACCCTTGCACCTAGTGATCTTATTCCTGGATTGGTATGACCTAGACCGAGGTGTGGCATATCTAGGCCGAGGTGTGGCACAGCTAAGTCAAGTGTTGTCCTTCCTAGCCAAGATCATTGAGACCTTACTTGCTGAAGCCTTGTCCTTAGCCGAGATCATTACCTGCCGAAGTGCCTATGCCATCTTGCTTATTGAACACACTTTGTCATAGTCTTGTCTTTTCACTCAGTCACCTTTTTGAGAAGAGCCAACCAGCCGATGCCGCGTGTCCCAGCAGAGGGTTAAGTCAGTGAGCTGTTGAGAAACACATCATTTTGTATCATATCCTTGTCTTTTAGAGAGAGAGGCTCTAGGAAGAAGAAGGAAGAGTTCTTAGAGAGGGAATAGATTTAGCTTGATCTTCACACCTTGAGCCGTTAGATTCGTGTCTTGAGGTTAGAATCTTGATCTACTCTTGTTGTTCTTATTGTTCAGCTAGCTGCATTGCATGATCGAGCACGATTTGTAAGTCATGCATTGATTTAAAGTTTGGTTTTAGAAAGAGAAAGTGATATTCATGTGTTCTTGAATAAAAGCCTTGTTTGATCCGAAAGCTTGCATCAAGATTCATGTTTTTGTGTTTGTCTTCATAAGATCTTCAAGTATGGGTACCCAGGTCCATGTTTTCGAACTCATCTCATGAAATCCCAAATTTCGTAATAACAAGTTGTAATTGAGCATTCATGTTTTTCATGTTCTTCATGTTCATGTTCTTCATGTTCTTCAGCAGAGGGAAACCTAGATTTTTCCCGACTTCATTTTCTTGAATGTGGCCATCGGGACCACACCTCAGTAAGGAGGTGTGGGACCTCGGCCAAGACCTGGTTGAACCCATTATGTTTTCCCGAGATGAGAAACAGTGTTTTGTTTTGGTCCGACTTAATTTTGAATGAATGCCGAGATCATTTGCATTCATATAAAGCTTGTTGAGAGTGCATTCAATGGACTTTGCCATGTGTTTGTAGGACTTGGACTCTTGCTTTGACCCCGACGTTCGAAGAACTAAGTGAGTGGCATTTTTAATAAAGCTATGTTATAACATTTGATAAAGCTTTGCCTTTCTTGTTTTGGAAAAGTATTTGTTAAGCATGAATGGCTATCCCTATTTTGTGTATCAAGTATTAGCTTTGGTTTTGATAACATTCTTGACAAGTCCGTACGTGCTAAGGGACTATAAGCATTTGTAGTACAAGTCCGTACATGCTAAGGGACTATAAGCATTTGTAGCACAAGTCCGTACGTGCTAGGGGACTCTAAACTTTTGTAGCACCTTTGATTATGTCATCCCTTGTATTATTGATGCTAGTAAGCATCCCTTGAGACTTGAAAGATTTTTAGATGAACTTGATTTGTCCTTTGATTTCGCACAAGATATGATGTGTTTTGGCTTGATAAAGATTTCGGATATCATTCATGCAAACCCCTTTATTGATTATATCATTCACTGAGTATCCAAGCTCACCCTCTCTATGTATATATGTAGGTGATGAGCAGGACGGCGGTGACGCCTAGATGCGTTTGGCATGATGTTTTGGATTCATACTTTTGATAGCATCTTGAAGACTATGCTTCTTGGCTTGTGATTCATTGTATTTTGCATGTGTCGGCTTGAGAAGCCTTTTGATCAAGATGTATTATGTACTTATTCATTTGTATTCAAGTTGTAAGACCTCGATATGATGTATGTCATTTCACTTGATTTATGCACAGTTCTTATGGACTAATTAGAATTAAATTATTGCTTCCGCGCATGTAAGCCCCATATGTATACTCTGTTTGTGTGTGAATCTTTGTAAGTTGGCCTTTGGTAATCTCGGATTACTGGCCATCATGGCACCATTCTACTAGGGGTGGAATGGGGTCGTGACAAATGTGATAAGCTATGATTTCTGAAATTATATCTGTTTACGTGAACGAACATCCCAAGTTTGAAATCTATTATGGCATCCATAGATAGTCCCAAGTCATGGGGGACGGCATGAAAATGCGGGTCCATGACATACAAGTTTACGAGATCTCGTTAGCGACTTTATTGTGGTGATATGTATTTAATCGGTATCCGGAACCAATTACTCTAGTCGGAAGACGTTATGTGATGTGTTCTATGGATGTACCATTATTATGTTCTGATATGAGGATGATTATGCTATGATCTGTTTTTAATTATGATATGTTCGGATTTCGTTCACTAACCCCTTTATCTTAATGTTATTCACTGGGCTATAGCTCACTGTGTGTATATATATGTATAGGTGGGCATTCTGGAGATCAAGCCTGAAGGCTTTTGCCCGAAGTCTATGTTCTGTTGTCAGCCAACCATTGTGCCTTACGTGGAGGTTCTCGAAGCATCCTGTGTTTAAGTCCTGTGGCTTCTGTTTATATAAGACTTGATTTGATGTCGTTGGCTGTACTTACAATACTGTAATATGTGTGGGTATAATGTATGGTTGACTACCGGTTATGTATATAAAAGTTTTAATTATTTTATTTCATATAAGTCAGCACAGCTCATTGGACAATTATATTTATGTATTTGCTTCCGCTAGCTCCTTAATTTTGTTAATCTGTTCAGAGGCCTTCGGTAATCCAAGGATTACTGGCCGGTTACGATGCTAAACCTATAAAGACGGGTTTGGGTCGTGACAACAACCCCGATCCATGCTTAACCATTAAACCATGATTAAGGATGCTAATAAGTAATTAAAATGGAATTCTGACTTCTTTGCATATGTGTTGCATTATTTGTGTTTCTATTTGTCTATCGTAGAAATATCTGTTTGTATTTTTAGTTCTGTCCTGCGAATTGAAGGCCTTATTGGCATCCGATCATGAAATTGACTTGGTATACGTGTTAATTGGCATTTTTAGAAATTTATGGTAAAATCGATTGAAATTCGATTCGGAACAATTAAATTAGATTAATTAATGTCACTTTACTTAGCTTAAGCCAAATTAATTAAGACCACTAAGCAAGTCTATATAAGGCCACTCCTACCCCTTCCTACACATTTTACACTCTCATTTCCTCATCTTTTGAGCTCAAACGTGAGAGAGAGAGAGAGAGAGAGAGAGAAGGAAGACTGGATTTCAACTAGAGGATTGAAGAAATTAGAAGAACTTGGAGGTTTGGCTTAGAAACTCAAACAATTAGCTATCTAGCATTCAATTGAGAAGCCAAGGTAAGAACTCAACCCTCTAATTATGTAATTGAAATAGCTATTATTAGCATTCATGTGAATTAGGAGATGAATTACAAGAATTGAGCTAGAATTAAGGGAATGAAGTTAAATCATGCATGCATGTACATTTCATGAATTTTGAAGTTGTTTTCCAAAAACTTTTCCTTATGCATGTTATTATTTTCCCTTAGTTTTGAAAATTCACCAAGTTTCATACCATTTGACCTTAATTGATTATGTCTTGGAAGCCTTGAAGCCAAATCATCTCGTGCATGTTAAGTTTCAAACTTGTGAGCTTGAATTATGCACAATTCACATGCTTTTGAGCCTTGGTTTCATGAAATGATTTACAATTCACCATGTTTTATCCATTTACAAGCATTTCCTTAAGTTTTCTCAGGTTTTTGGCCCAAAAGATCATGATTTACAACTTTGAAATTGAGTTTTGCACTGGGAAAAATAATCTGGAAATTCTAGATTCTACTTCTTCGCTCGATTCTCTGCTCAAGCGACCACTATGTGATCTTACACTTCCGCTCGAACGACCTGAAGTTCGCTCGAGCATGAAATGCATGCTCCTAGAAGTTTATATGTTTTGCAGACTGCTCGAGCGATAAGAGTTACGCTAGAGCAAGGACCTGAGTCTCACACTCGAGCGAGTATCGAGGAAAAATCGAGCAATCAGTACTTTTGCAAAGTTTACAAACCGGCAGAGCGAAGGAAGTTGCGCTTGAGCGACCACTAACATTTTTCATGTTCGTTCGAGCAAAGGAAGTTACGCTCGAGCGGGACCCCTATTTTCAGCATTTTTGACCAAATGTTTCCAAATGCATTTTGGCATCCTCATTTCATTCTAGGCATTTCTAAGCCCTAATTAAGCCAGACTATTGAAGAATAAAAGTAGCACACACCAAAATAAGAGAGAACTAAGTTATGATTCCGAGTGTGTAATTCTATACGTATTCGTTCTGTATCTATGTAAGTCACGTGCCACAAGTTACCTGATCTGTCGACTCTGTCTGTTTGTCTAGAGCCATTTGTGAGTAATAACTCTGTAAAGCTATATTTAATTATAAGTATTTTCCGACTGATATGATACGATCTATTTTCTATAATGCTATTTTTTTTATGAATCATGAATTAATGTCCATCTTTCTGAAATATATTTGTGGCATCCCTACGTTCACGTGGCCCTCGCCCGAGGGTAAAAATATCATGGCCAATATGCACGTGGCCCTCACCCAAGGGTAACATACTATGGCTCATATTCATGTGGCCTTTGCCTGGGGGTAACAATATCGAGGTCTATATTCACGTGGCCCTTGCCCTGAGGATAACAATATCGAGGTCTATATTCACGTGGCCCTCGCCCGGAGGTAACAATACCGAGGCTTATATTCACGTGGCCCTTGCCTACAGGTAACAATACCATGGCTACTTGTTTGCAAGATATGAACCTTAACGGTTGTCATTACCGACTATGTGAATTTGATATGTCATGATAGCTAAATGGATGTACCACAAATACCTGCTAATGATTTCTGAAAAGTATGTGAATATGGATTTGTTTCTGATTTCAAATCTAATATGAGACATCATTCATTAAATTCTTTACTTTGTTATTATTCACTAGGTTTTGCTCACCATTTATATTTATATATGTAGGTGATCAGGGGCGTGACCAGGCTCAGTGATGACCACCTAGAGAGTTTTTGTCAGCCAGTCTTTGTGCCTTCCCGAGGAGGTTCCATACGCCTTGTAGTCATATTTTTGTGAACATAAAAAGGCTTCATTTCCTTTTGAATTATAAACAAGTTTTCTGTTGTCTGTTTATTGGGCTAAGTCCCTTTTGGCTATATCTATAGTGAATGTAACGTAAGATTACTGCATTATGATGTCATGTATATATGTATGAAGGTTTAAAAAAAAAAATGTGTCATATATATGTCTCTACAATTCATTGGACTATGTATGTTTCTATAATTGCTTACGCAGCCCCTAACTATGAGTTATTCTATTTAGAGGCCTTTGGTGATCCTAGGATTACTGGCCGGTTACGACACTAAACCTATAGGGGGCGGGTTTGGATCGTGACAGAAATACAAACAGATATTCCTACCATGAACAAATTTAAACTCAAATAATGCAACACACATGCAATTAATTCAAAATTTCACCTTAATTACTTATTAGGCATCATTAATCATGGTTAAGCAATTAATCATAGGTCGAGATTGTTACAGTCTTCCCCCCTTATAGAGTTTGTTCTCCAAACTCGAATTATCTTCGTTTTAGTAAAATATTGGATCCTAACTCAGGGTATCTCTTCATCATGTCTTCTTTAGTCTCCCATGTTGCATATGTCCCTCCGTGGTTCTGCCAATCTACTTTCACCAATGAGATTTCTTTGTTCCTCAATCTTTTAATCCTGCGATTCACAATCTGAATTAGCTGTTCTTCATAAGTAAAATCATCTTTCAAAAGCATATGAGTTGGTTCAATCACATGGAATAGATCTCTCAAATACCCTCGAAGCATGGATACGTGAAAAACATTATGCATATGCTCCATAACTAGCGGTAAGGGTACCCGATACGTCACCGGATTGATTTTCTCAAGGCTTTCATATGGCCCAACATTTCTCGATGCTAACTTACCCTTAACACCAAACCGAGTTTGCCCTTTCATTGGAGTTACTTTGATAAACACGTGATCCCCGACTTCATACTATTTGTCTCTTCTTCGGATATCTGCATAACTCTTTTGGCAGCTTTGTGCAGTGTTCAATCTTTATTAAATCAATTTCATCTTTTTCGTAATTTCTTACACAAGTTCTGGTCCCAACAAAGGTTTATCACGTACCTCGGCCCAACAGATCAGAGAACGGCATTTCCTACCATACAAAGCTTCATAAGGAGCCATGTCGATACTCAAATGATAGCTGTTGTTACACATAAATTCGGCCAATGGTAAGTAGGTCTCCTAATTTCCTTGGAAATCTAAGACACTTATTCTGAGTATATCTTCCAAGGTCTGTATCGTTCTTTCTGATTGGCCGTCTGTTTGTGGGTGATATACATTGCTCAGTCTTAACTCAGTTCCCAAAGCTTATTGTAGACTCTGCCAAAATCTTGACGTGAGCTTAGGATCTCTGTCAGATACAATAAATACTGGCACACCATGTAATCTCACAATCTCATTAACATACAAGTTAGCCAACTTATCCACATTACATAAGATTTGACAGGTAAGAAATGTGCAGATTTAGTCAATCGATCAACAATTACCCAAATAGAGTCCATACCTTGAGAAGAGCGAGGTAATCCCACAATGAAGTCCATCGTGATATGTTCCCATTTCCATTCCGGTATTGGAAGTGGCTAAAGCAATCTAGCGGGTCGTTGATGTTCCGCTTTAACTTGCCGACAATAAAAACATCTAGTCACAGAATCAGCAATGCTTTTCTTTATGCCAGGCCACCAGAAATTCTAATTCAGATCCTTATACATTTTCGTATTACCTGGATGCATAGCAAATTTTGAACTGTGAGCCTCGGTCATAACACATTTCCTCAAGTCAGAATGATCTGGTACACAAAGTCTATTCTGAAATTTCAACACATTATCATTATACACAAATCTCGGTCTCGGTTTTGAGTCAAGGTCACCAATAATCTTCTTCAAAAACTCATCGTCAAGCTGTTTCTCTTTAATTTCTTCAATGATTGCAGGCTGGGCAGAAATGACAGCTAAGATCTTGCCTTATTCCCGCAACATAATTTCAATCTCATTCTTCTCTAAGTCACATAGCAGCTTTTTCTACTCGGTGAATAAACATGACAAATTGCCAACGGATTTTCGGCTCAAAGCTTCCGTAACTGTGTTTGCTTTCCCTGGATGGTACAAAATCTGCAAGTCATAATCTTTAATCAATTCTAACCCTCTCCGTTGTCTCATGTTTAGTTCCTTTTGGGTGAAGAAATATTTCAAACTTTTATGATCCGTATATACTTCACAAGTCATCCATACAGATAATGGCGCCAAATTTTCAATGCAAAAACCACAATTGCTAATTCAAGGTCATGAGTTAGGTAATTCTTTTCATGTAGGCAGAGTTATCGAGAAGCGTAAACAATTACTTTCCCATTTTGCATTAATACACACCCCAAACCTTTGTATGAAGCATCGCTGTAAATTTGAAACCCATCAGTACCATTTGGCAAAGTTAAAATTGGTGCAGTTACTACCTGGTCTTTAATTCTTGGAAAGTAGATTCTCTTTGATTAGTCCAATCAAATGGTGTAGTTTTCTGTGTCAATTGAGTGAGTGGCAAAACAAGCTTGGAGAAGTCTTTCACAAATCGACGATAATTGCCTGTAAGTCCCAGAAAACTTCTAACTTCTGACACATTGGTTGGTCTTGGCCAATCCACAATGGCTTCAATCTTCTATGGATCTACTAATATGTCGTCTTTGTTGATTACATGTCCTAAAAATGCTACACTGTCATGCCAGAATTCACATTTGGATAGTTTTGCATATAACTTTTTTTTTCTCAAAGTCTGTAAAGCAATTCTTAGATGATTTTCATGTTCTTCCCTGCTTTTGGAGTAAATCAAAATATCATCAATAAACACAATTGGTGGTATTTGAAATTATTTGAACACCCTATTCATTAGGTCCATAAAAGCTGCAGGTGCATTAGTTACCCCAAACGGCATCACCAGAAACTCATAGTGCCCATATTTAGTCTGAAATGTGGTTTTCTCTATGTCTTGGGCTTTAACATTCTATTGGTGGTATCCGGATCTAAGGTCAATTTTTGAAAAAACTTGGGCTCCCTAGAGTTGGTCAAACAAATCATCTATTCAGTACAATGGATATTTATTTTTGATAGTCGCTCAATTCAATTCCCTGTAATCTATACATAACCTCAAGGACCCATCTTTCTTTTTAACGAACAACACTGGAGCACCCCAAGGTGAAGTGCTTGGTCGGATAAATTTCTTGTCTAGCAATTCTTGGAGTTGAACTTTTAATTCTTTCAATTCAGAGGTTGACATTCGGTAAGGGGTCTAGAAATCGATTGTGTTCCAGGTACAACATCAATAGTAAACTCAATTTCCTTATCGATTAAATCTCCAGAAAAATCATTTTGGGAATACATCAGGAAACTCATTAACTACAGGGATGTTCTCAATAGTAGCATTATCAGCATTCATAATCAAAACACAACATAGGTAACCTCGACACCCTTTTCGCAACAATTTATTGGCTTTCATGATAGAGATCAGATACGGTGGAGAAACTACCTCATTCCCAGCAAACACAAATCAGGTAACCCTGGAGGTCGAAACATAATAGATTTATTCACACAATCAATAGTAGCATAATACTTCGTCAACCAATCTATGTCCAGTATACAATCAAAATAATCAATACCCCATGGCAATAAATCAGCATACAGTGTCATATCACCAATTACTATTTCACATGCCGGATAAACATAAGTACATACCATAGAACCCCCAGATGGTGTAGATACAGACAATAAATAATTCATGGGTTCTAAAGGTCTAGTCAATTTCTGAGAAAAGGCATGCGACACAAATGAGTGTGTAGAACCAGAATCTATCAAGATATGTGCATTTTGGTTACAAATGGAAATTATACCTGACACTATAGACTCGGTATTCTGTACATCCCCAGATACTAGTGCGAACACTCTCCCTTGTCTTAGCGTCTCATTTCTCATGTTTCCCCTAATATTAGCTCTTGCATTTGTTCTCACTACAGAAACAGACCCGGCCGAACTTGTTGCAAGACAATTAACATTGTCGAATCTCAGTGGACAATCTCTAACCATGTGGCCAATCTTGCCACACCGAAAACAAGCGCCTGATACACGGTAACATGTGCCTTTATGCTTTCTTCCGCAATCGGGACAGTTTGGAATAGATCCACTATTCTGACTAGAGCTACTAGAGGATCCTATATTCTGCCTTTTTGAAAATGACCAACCCTTCTTGAAATTTAAATCCGGATCTTTTACCTTTCCATTCAATCGTTAAAGTTGGAGCTTGTTTCTTTGCTGCCAAAATGGCCTCTACCATCAATGCTCTATCAAGTATTTCCACATATGTAGGCAACTTTAGAACACCTACTCAATCAAACACGTCCAAATCTAATCCTCCTTCAAATTTCTGAGCCTTTTTGTAATCTATGTCAACCATATGAGGAGAAAATCTAGCCAACTCGGTGAACTTAGCCTCATACTCGGCTACAGACATCTTGTCTTGCTTAAGTTCTTGAAATTCTGACAATTTATGGTCTCTGAAGCATTGAGGGAAATATTTCTCATAAAAGATCACTTTAAACTAGCTCCGCATCATAGTCCCACTATTATCTCGAATAAGCATCCACCAACATCTAGCTTCTTTCTTCAACATATAGGTGGCCAAAAGAACTTTCTGAATTTCCGAGCACGGAAACACCAAAAATATCTTTTCAGTTTCTAGCAGCCATGTTTCAGCCTTCAACGACTCAATACCACCCAAAAAGATTGGCGGCTTCATTTTGTTAAACTTTTGAGTTAAATTTATAATATCATTGTTATCCGGCTCAACTTGCACTGTGGTGGGAGTGGTAAAGGTTGTTGTCTCTGTTGCTACGTCATTACTTCAGTCAAAACTGCAAGCATCTATTCCATTCGGCTCATTCGGGCCTCAGAAGATCCAGCTGTATCATCACTTCGTGTATTTTCCATTTGCTATAGGTAAACAGAGCGCTTATAAACATAGGCAAGTAGTTCGTTTCATAATGTTCAAAGTATTTAGTTCCAGTTCATTCGTTTCAATTTCATGTATTCATGTCCAAATTCAGTTTTCACATTTACAGAAACAAATACTCATTCACACATGCAGATGGAATGTCCCTAATCTTTTCTAAGACATCTTATAGCTCATATAGACTTGTGTGTGCGGTATAACACGTGCTCTGATGCCATTCTGTTACGACCCAAACCATCACTCCGGTCACAACCCAAACCAGCCCATATAGGTTTAGCGTCGTAACTGGCCAGTAATCCTTGGATTACCAAAGGCCTCTAAACAGATCATGACATAAGAAGGGGCTACAGAAGCAAATATAGAAAATATACATAATCCATTGAGCTTTGTTGGCGTACATGGGACAGAATTTTCAAAAACTTATATAAATAAACACGTGACGTCATAATTACAGTAGTCTTACGTCACCTATTTACAAAAATAAAGTCCAAAAAGTCAAAAAGGGACTTAGCTCAATGTACTGATAAATAGAAAACTTGTTCGTATACCAAAAGAAAACAAGTCTTATACAATCACAAAATATGACCACATAACTTTCAGAACCTCCTCGGGAGGCACAAGGGTTGGCCCACAAAACAAGCTCCAGGCAATCATCATTGAGCCTGGTCATGCGCCTGATTACCTACATACATAATATAAATAGTGAGCGGAAGCCCAATGAATAATAACAGAGTAAAGAATTTAATGAATGATATCCCATAGCAGATTTCAAATCAGATATAAATTCATATTCGCATACTTAACCAGAAATCATAGCAGTTATATGTGGTACATCCATTTAGCTATCATATCATACCAATTTTACATAGTCGATACCGATAACCACATAGGTCCACATCTTATGCACAAGTATAACCATGGTATTATTACCCCTACGCAAGAGCCACGTGAACATAAGCCTCGATATTGTTACCCCCGAACAAGGGCCACATGAATATAAACCACAGTATTGTTACCCCTGGGCGAGGGCCACGTGCATATTAAGCACAGTATTGTTACCCCCTGGAGAGGGCCACGTAAACTAAGGATGTCACAAATAAATTTCAAAAAAAGGGACATTCATTCATGATTCATAAATAGCATTTCAGAAAACAAATCGTATCATTTAGTCAAAAAATACTTATAATCAAATATAGCTTTACAAAGTTATTGTTCACAGATGGCTCCAAAAGAAGACAGACAAAGCAGATAAATGAAATAGCTTACGACGCGTGACCTACACAAATATAATAGATACACAGATTGAAAAACACACTCGGAATATACTTAACTCATTACGCTTTGTTCTTAGTGTGTTTCTAAGTCTTATCCTCATTATTATGTCTTAATCTTGGCTTAAGAATGCCTAGGATGCAATGAGGATGCTAAAATGAACTTGAAAACGCTTAGTCAAATATGTTAGAAATAGGGTTCTTGCTCGAGCGCAACTTCCTTCGCTCGAACGGACGTCCAAACATGTAAGTGTTCGCTCGAGCACAACTTCCTTCGCTCAAGCAGTCTGTAGATTCTGCAAAAGTACTTGTTGTGTGAATTCTCCGCTCGACGATTACTCAAGCGTGTGACTGAGATATTCGCTCGAGCGCCACTCTTGTCGTTCAAGCGGTCTACAAAACATAAAAACTTCTGAGAGCATGCAATTTACACTCGAGCCAAATTTTGGTCGCTCGAGCGTGAGTGCAAAATACAAAGTGGACGCTCGAGTGCAGGATCTGTCGCTTAAGCGGAGAGTAGAATTCTAGAATTTCCAAATTGGACTCCCAAGTTCAAAAGCCGAATGCAAAGCTGCAAATCATGATCTTTTGGGCCAAAAACTTGACGGAACACTTGTAAATTGATAAAGCATGGTGAATTCAAAATCGTTTCACAAAATTAAGCCCAAAAACTTTGTCAATTGTTCAAAACTCAAACTTGAAATTGTGAAAACATATCATTACATATCATGCATGTAAAGATGCAAGTTCAAAGCTTTCAAAACTAAGGTAAAATGATAACATGCATGAGAGAATTCTTTGAAAACTTCCTTAAGATGCCACGATATATACATGCATGTATAGTATGATCTATATTCTTTCATTTTAGCTCAATTCTAGCATTACACTACTTAGTTCTTTGGATTCATGGGCTAAGTGATTCAATTTCAAAGTTACAAGGTTGAATTCTTACCTAGAAGCCTTAATCCCTTTGATTCTTAGCAAGTCTTGCTTAATCTCTGCAATTCCTTGAAATTCCAAGTTAAATCGTTTGTTTGAACACAATTCTTAGTCTCTCTCTCTCTCTCCAATTCCTTGAAATTCCAAGTTAAATCGTTTGTTTGAACACAATTCTTAGTCTCTCTCTCTCTCTCTCTCTCTCTCTCTCTCTCTCCATGTTTGAAGTCAAGAAGATGAGAAATGAGAGTGTGTAAAGTGATCTAAGGCCTAACATTAGCCTTATATAGGCTCTACTAATTAAGCTAGGTTAGCCTAATCAAGTTATACTTAATTATTCTAATTATTTCGTTCCGAATCGAATTTCAATTAAACCCTCCATAAAATCCTAAAAAATCCAAATAATACATAAATCAAGTCAATTTCATGATCAAATGTCGATAAGGCCTTCAATTCGCAAAATAAAACAGAAATACAAATAGATATTTCTACCACGAACAGATTTAAACTCAAATAGTACAACACACATGCAATTAATTCAGAATTTCACCTTAATTACTTATTAGGTATCATTAATCATGATTAAGCAGTTAATCATAGGTCGAGGTTGTTACAGGTCCAGTCCACTTAGTGTATTAGAGACAAGCAAATTACTTTTGTTTAGATGGAAATCCTCCTAACCTAGAAAAATTGTTCCATAATTTACATTGAATGTGTTTATGTGATGAAATTGAATTGATACAGTGTGCAGTGCATAAATAAAATGAATGTCAGCCCTTGATTGCTATTTATGAATAAATTTTATGGATGAGTAATATTATTGTTTTTTAGATTGACAAAAGACTTACAACCTACAACAAAATGTTTTGAATCCTCTTAAGCCTCTGTTTGGGAAGAGGCTTTTTGGGCTTTTTTTTTGGCTAAAATAGTCATAAAAGACAAAATAGGCTATTTTAGCCATAACAAACAAAACATCACATCCAACCCATAATCATTACACTCTTCTCTCACAAAAAAAGTCAAAAAAGCCAAAAAGTCAAAAAAGCCAAAAAGTCAAACCAAGCTTTTTAGCTCAGGCTAAAATAGCCAAAAAAATCAAAAAATCAAAAAACCAACCCACTTCCCAAACCAACCCTTAATGTTATGGGTGAGCATGATTCAGATTGATTTGATTTGGGATAAAATCAGGATCAATCTATTGTATACTATTTTATAAAAATTAAACCAATCCAGTTCATTTAAATCGTAAAACCAATTCGAACCAAACCATTTAAACATGATTCAGTTCGGTTTGGAATCATGGATTCACATAATCTATTAATAAAGAAAAATCATATAATATTTTCATTTCATCATTTTTCAAAACATAAACATGCATATTATTCTGCCATTAATTTAAATGGCCCTATTTGGCAAGTGACTTTTTGGCTAAAATCTACAAAAAAAAAATAAAATAGGCTGAAATAGTTAATAAGACAAAATATCGTATCAAACCCATAATCATTTTATTTTTTTTCTCACAAACATCACATCTAATTACAAAAAAAATCCAACCATCTTCCTAACACACAAATTTTAACCTACTTAAATAGCCAACTTTCCAAACGGGACCATAATATCTAGTTCCACAATAGCAACAAGCATCACCAAATTTCAAAAAAAAATTAAAACTAGTTCCACCATTAGACCATTACAAAACTAAAACTAAAAAAACAACAATAGCTACAAAATTTCATAACAGCAAATTCCACGGCAACAGCAATATATAGCATAATTGGTTTTATATATAAGAAGTATGATAATATATATCAGGGGTATATAATATGAATATAGGCCCTGTTTGGTAGAGCTGTGGGAAAGTACTTATAGCTTATGCCTAAACAGCTTATAGCTTATAACTATGACCATTAACTGATTTCCAGCTTATTCTTAAAGCATCTCCTGCCCCACTTAAAGAATAAGCTGATTTCTGACTTCCAAAAAGTTATAAGCTATAATCTATAAGTTAAACCAAACACATCAAAATAGCTTAAATTAAGCTGAAAGCTGAAATAAGCTATAATTAAACTCTATCAAACAGGCACATAACCTAAGTTGCATACGGTCTAAATCAACTCCAATCCAGAAACTGTGAAATGTAATCCAAAACCGATCCACGAAACACGATTCTTCAATTCTTCAATCTAGAACCGAACCACGGATTCAAAAAACCAATCCAAACCTATTGGATTGGACCGGACCGGATTGGTTTGCGAATTTTACGAATTCCTTTCTCAACCCTACTTAATGTTGTATAAATTAATAAATTTTTGTAAATTTTTGTTACTTATAGATATAATCCATAATGTAATTTTAAAATTTAAAATAAGAATCACTAAAATAATATATTTAGAACAACTCATTTAATATGGATTATTAATTTCTATAGAATTACTCATCCTCTAAATCATGTTTCCTTGTCTCTCGAACGCACCAACTCTTCTCCCCAACTTATGCCATCTAGAGAAGTCATACCACTTTGAAATTAGGTTTGCAACAATACCAATGAAATAATAGAGAAGTCTCAATTTAGCCGAACATAATACAATAATTGGTGGTTATATATATAATTCATGAAATAATATCATGCATCGTAGTCTAACTCTTCTTGGTTTTGACCCATGATCATAATGATTATGAATCAAATTAATGGCTCATATTTATTTTTCTAAGATCCAACCACTAAAAATGGTGGTGCATATAGTATATTAGGAAGAAATTAACATATACGTCATGTGATTGAAATGATATGATGACACTCTTTCACTCATTAATTGACACTTAGCAACAGGTGGAACCAAGATTTGATGTAACTGAACACCCAAAATCTCAAGCTAAGCAAAAAGTGACTTCGTAAGTCCTATTTTAATCACATGTCAATTAATAAATGAAATGATACACCACATAGCATATCTGTCACATTAAATATTTTCTCGTGTATTAGTATGCACATTTTCTTTGTGGTGTGTATTGTAATCTAACCTTACACATTGTTATGAATCTAGTGTGTTTGGTCATTAGATATCAATCTAGTGTGGTTTGGTCCTTAAGAGTTATGGCGTATTATTATTTATTATTTGAACATCAAATCTTGTATCTTGTTTAGAATTTGTTCCATCTCTCTAATACATTATGATTGGTACCTCTCCATGATTATTTACTCTAGACATGCATGCATTGCCAGCCATATACTGTAGTTGAAATGTCAAATTTCTCAAATTGAATATATACTTTTTCAAAGGTGGAATTGTTGCTGAGAGGATAATAACATCAATAATTGGGGAGGCAATGAGGCATACAGTTCTTATTCCTCTGTAACCCTTATTTGTAATTCCAGTATTCATCACCAAATAAACAATAATCAAAACTCAACATTGCCCACTTCATTACCATGACATTAAAAAATTGACAAATAAATTCACAGATTGCCTGTTGTTGCCGAAAAGTGCTACAAGAATCATCATAGAAAAGGTAGAATGATCCCCACTGACAGCTAGCACCTTCACGTTTCTATGACATGAATAGGTTTTGTTCTTATAAATATGTTGAATTCAAGTTGAACCACCATTGCCATTCAAGCCTCACTTGATTGTCAAGCTTTTTTCAGTAATAACAATGGCAGTTTCATCCACATCACTTGGTTTGCAATACCATGTTAGGTCTATTAGCTTGCCTGCTAGGTTACACACTCATTTTACAAAAATTGAAGTTGAATTAAACAAGCTTAAGACCTGGGAATCATCATTAGTTGGCATGGTTCCATTAAGTGCTGAGACTATTAGGGTTGGCCTAGTTGGACTTGCGGAGTTGTACAATTGTGTTGAACAACTCATTCCTTCTCCTGTCACCCAACACGCTGTTCTACAACATCGAAATGGAGTACTTGTGGAAGAGGCGCTTGAAGGGTCAGTCATATTGATGGACTCGTGTAGCGTTGCACGAGACTTGTTTTTAATGATGAAGGAACATGTGCAAGATCTTCAATCAGCGTTGCGAAGGAAGGGTGGAGATATAAGCATTGAAAGCAACATTTTACATGTGTTGCAAAAAGAAAGTGAACAAGGAAACCATAAAGCATCTTGGTGTATTGAAGCAAATGGAAAGAAAAATTGTTAGATCCTCCTCTTATCCTCTCTTACATGTGAATCACTACTTATCAATGGTTATTCGAGTTCCACGAGAAGCAACTTCCATTACCATCTCTGTCCTGCGAACCCTCTGGTTGTTCTTTTCAGTGTCAGCTTCAAAGACAAAACCTAGTGGATGGTCATTGGCCTCGAGGTTATTGCTCACACGGCTGGTAGCTTCTGAGAGAGGCAACAAGATTTTGAATGAGGTGGGGAATGTTGACAGCACCCTTCAATCCTTGCATCGATGCATGCGGAGCAATGATGTGAAGGGTGATGTACAAATGGCAAGAAAAAGACTACAAGCACTTGATGCTAGCATTGAAGGTCTCGAAGCTGGATTAGATTGTCTTTTTAGGCGACAAATTCAGAATAGGGTCTCCCTTCTCAACATTTTAGCTCACTAAAAATGTGTATGAACCACTATACATATCTAGAATCGGTCATTAAATCCGCTTTTTTAAGGATTTGCTAGTGATCCAAAACCTACATTTGTATGATTTTGTGGCATATGCCAGAGTATATTACAAAGAGATTTAAATTTATTGTATAACGACTATAATTGCTTTAAGAAAATGCTAATTAGAAAATGATATTAGCTAAATAACAAAATTATCCCATCTCATCCAGAATCCAATGTACAAGAAGGATTACTAGGATCAGTCTACAAATTTGTGGCACTGTAGTAGAATCACTGGCGAAGTCATCAACAGGCAAGTAGGGGCAGTGGTCCCACTGACTATTTGAAAATTATCTTTTTACTCATAATTTCTAAAATGGTTTTCAAAATTGCTCGCGTTAGAGTTTTGAAATCTAAAACTTACCCATATTTTAAAAAAATATTTCCAATTTGCACCTCCACTATTTTTATTGCCCTGAAGTTTTATCCCTTTGTTTTATTTCCCTCTCTCTCTCTGTGTCTAGTCAAATAGTTAAAAACAAAAAATAATATGAATTGTGTTATGGTTCTTGATAACGCTTTGCCCTTGCTGAACAAAAATCCAAACTCCACCCTTGAATTGAATCATTACCAATGGCACATTGTGCACCTATGTGGGGAAAGACATTGCAAGCTTTATTCGGGTTTGAATCAGTTTATATAAATTAGGGATGGTAATGGATAACCTATCCTGTAGTATCTATGGAGGCCCAATCCAAATACATGAGTTTTTTTTTTTTCTTATCTGTTAGGTAGAGTAAGTGATATTCTTTAAATATTCACAGGGGATGGGTCGGGGATGGGTACCCACTAATTTCTCCATATGTTTTTTTTTTTTTTTCACAACCAAAGCTAAATATACATTCAATCTTATTTTATTTTATTTTATTTAGCTCAACAACAAAATCAAATACACATTAACTAACATTGTCACATTATTCTTGTCAAATTTTATATATATCTAGAATTTTTTAAATTTATTTAGAAAAATTCTATTCTTACAAAAAAATTTCATCTTTTTTTTTAATTTTATGTATCTCCTTCTCCTCTCTATTATTTGATCTTCGATAATTTGAAGATGAGTTATTACTCTCGTTTCCATCTTCTTCTTCTTCTTTTTCTTCTTTTTTTAAAAATTTTTATTTACATTTATAGAATAAATTTTCTAATTTCAATATCTCCTATAATTGTTTTATTGGATTTCTCTCTGATTTGATGGTAACCTTAGATTGAATTTCTCAATTTTCATCTTAACTAGCAATCACCTTAATTAAAATTTTGTACATTTTTGTCTTCAATTTTCATGTTTTGGTTATGATTAATTGCGCATTTTTGATCGATAGCCACAATCTTGTCACTACTAGATTGTCGTCATCGCAAATCGCCATTGTTGTAGTGAGAGGATGAGAGAGAGTGAAAATTAGAACTCTAATTGTCAACAGAGTAGTGAAAACATATGGAAAAATTATTTTTCGATGTACCTAAAAAAAAATATGGGGAAATTAGTGGGTACCCAGCTCCGGTTGAGATTTAAAAAACATCACTTACCCTACCCGACGGATAAGAAAAAAAGGGAAACCCAAGTACTTGGATTGGGTCTCCATGGATACCCACATGGTAGGTTATCCATTGCAATCCCTACTCTGTTGACAATTAGAGTTCTAATTCTCACTCTCTCTCATCCTCTCACTATAGCAACGGCGATTTGCGATGACGACAATCTAGCGGTGACAAGATTGTGACTATCGATCAAAAACGCACAATTAATCATAACCAAAACATGGAAATTGAAAACAAAAATGTACAAAATTTCAATTAAGGTGATCACTAGTTAAGATGAAAATTGAAAAATTCAATCTAAGGTTACCATCAAATCAGAAAGAAATTCAACAAAACAATTGCAGGAGATATTGAAATAAAAAAATTCATTCTATAAATGTAAATAAATTTTTTTTTTTTTTAAAAAGAAGAAGAAGACGATGGAAATGAGAGCAATAACTCACATTCAAATTATCGAAGATCAATTAATAGAGAGGAGAATGAGATACATAAAATTTTAAAAAAAAATTAAAAAAGAAGATGGAATTTTTTTTGTAGGAATAGAATTTTTCTAAATAAATTTAAAAAATTCTAGATATACATAAAATTTGACAAGAATAATGTGATAATGTTAATTAATGTGTATTTGATTTTGTTGTTGAGCCAAATAAAATAAAATAAGATTGAATGTATGTTTAGCTTTGGTTGTGAATCTTTTAAAAAAAAAAAAAATTGAATGTATATTTAGCTTTGGTTAAGATTGAATTTTTCAAAATAAATTTTAAAAATTCTAGACATACATAAAATTTGACAAGAATAATGTGACAATGTTAATTAATGTGTATTTGATTTTGTTGTTGACCCAAATAAAATAAAATAAGATTGAATATATATTTAGCTTTGGTTGTGAATCTTAAAAAAAAAAAATGGTTGTGAACTTTAAAAAAAATAAAAATAAAAAATAAAAAGAGATTGAATGTATATTTAGCTTTGGTTGTGAATCTTATCCAAAAAAAAATGGTCAAGTTGGGTTGGAGAATATCCAAACCCATTAAAAAATGGGGAGGGTAGTACCCATAGGGAATGGGAAATGGAGAAAAATAATTATAGGGGAATGAGGATAGAGAATTAATATCCACCCTATTAAAACCCCATTGCCATCCCTAATATAAATAAAAGCCAAAAGCAAAAATGAGTGAGAATTTGGATTCTGAATCTAGTCATTTTCGGAGCCTGAATGATTAAATTTTTTAATAATTCTAAAAGTAATAATTAATTAATGGAAATCTAAAGTTAGCGTAAATTGTTTACCAGTAATGCTCCGGAGCTCTAAAAAAAGAGCATTAAAATAGCATTAATTTGTCTTTTTCTCCATTTTTTTTCTTCTACTTCACTGTTTTTTTTTTTTTTTTTTTTAAATGGGTGACAGCTCATTAGAGCTGTCCTTTTTCAACTCTAATTAGAGCTCCGGGGCATTTTCCATTGTTTACATATATGTGCAGGCATATTCGTGTCTGACAAAATCTGCCAATAATTTTGATTCTTGCCAGTGATTTTCGCTAATACGAGAGGACAATGCCATAAAAAAAAAAATATTTGGTATAAGAACCGATTGTTCCATATGTTTAGTTTTAAATTGTGTAGTAATAATGCATCCAGTTATGCTATTGAGTTGTTTTATGATGGATCCATCCATGAACTTTGACACAATTGTATTGGCATGCAGTTGTTACTTGCCTGGAATTAATTAAGGCACAGTTTGTATTGGCATGGAACTTGGAAGGAGATGGTTTACCAAGCATGTATGATGTCATGGAACCCTAGGGCACTGTAGAAAATGAGACCTAGATATATTGCATTATGCATAACATAAGCACAAGAAGTTTCATTATGTATAAATGTGTATTTGTTTTTTGTTTGTTGGTTTCTTTTTTTTTTTTTTTTTTTTTTTTGCGAATTACATTAACAGTCCTTATAGTTTGAGGTTCGTATCATTTTGATCCTTAACTTTTCAATTGCAACACCTTTGATCCTAAATTTTGAATCTTATTCTAAATAAGGACAATTGAATATACTATTGTTCTATTTCAAGGGTAAAGTCGTCAATTTGATAAAATATAAACTAATTTGATAAAAATAAATGTCAAAATTTTTTTTTTTAATTTTTAAAAATTATTTCTAACCATCAAAGATAAAACTATGTAAAATTGATAAATCTTTTACACACTTATTTATTTTTTTACCAAATTAATTTTTGTTATATGTTTGGATGATGATCATATAATGGGTAGTTGTTAAGCTTTTAATGTGTAATCGACATATTTAATATATGAAATATTTTTAGTTTTTGATTTTTTGATTTAATGTATGTAATCGATATATTTAATATATGGATTGGTTTAATAATAATATCAAAATTGTTGTCATATTTGACTTTTGGAAAAACAAAAACTTATTTAATGAAAATAAAAAAAAATCACATATTACATGATCATCATCAAAACATATAATAAAAATTAATTTGATAAAAATAAATAAATAAATGTGTAAAATATTTATCAATTTTACATAATTTTATCTTTGGTGGGCCAGAAATAATTTTTAAAAATTAAAAAATGTTTTTTTGACATTTATTTTTATCAAATTAGTTTAGATTTTATCAAATTGATAACTTTGCCCTTGAGATTGAGTAATGGTATATTCAATCATTCTTATTTGGAACAAGATTCAAAATTTAGAGTCAAATGTATCACAATTGAAAAGTCAAGAACCAAAATGATACAAGCCCAAAATTATAAGGACCTTTAGTGTAATTCGCCATTTTTTCTTTTTAAAGTAAAACTATATTGTTTCAGGGTCTTGATTTTGAGGCCATTTTATTTTAATTTTTACTCCAATCGTTATATTATTATGTGCTTTACTGACGTGTCTTGTTGTAATAAATTAAATCGTGAATTGAATCTTAAGATTCACTTTAGTTAACATAATCTATAATTATATATCTATATCTATATTTCAATATTTAAAAAGAAGAAATCGAGAGAGCTCAGTTAAACAGTGGGAAAAATCAAAAAATGAAAAAAATATATGAAAATAATTAATTCGAAACTAATATATAAATTTCAATGCAAAGAAAATTGATACAGAAACTTAGCCGTAATGGAGATTGTGAAAAATAGATGTCTATTTTTTTAACCTCAAGTATTGAGATTCAAAAGTTTTGAAATTTTGTTCTCAGTATTTCTTCGCAAACAAACAAACCCAAATACAATGAAAAATCATACAACTAATATACTTATCAAAAGAAAACCAAACAATAAAAAAAAAATTATTAAAATAAAATATTAACTAAAGAATCGTAAAATAGGAATAAGAACTGTGGGGATGTATTTTTCTAAGTACCAACACGTGGCCGAGGTGGCACCGAAGTGTCAGCCGAGGTGCCACGTGTCGTGGTAGTTACGCCGAGGTTATCTCAGAGTTGCCGAGGTTATCTGCGAGAATACAATAGTCCGGGGTTACCGCCGAAGATATCGGAATCCGAGACGATCAGATAAGGGGCAAGAGTCCTAGAATGAAGAAAGACTTCAAGATGGATAAGGATAGTATTCTTAGGGAGTCTATCCTTATCTCTTGTAGAGTCCAGAGTAAGTACAGAATGAGAGTCCATAGAAGTGAGACTTCTAGTGGGACTAGGACAGAGAAAGACTATAAAAGAAGGGCACCCCCGGCGGGTCTAAGGTACGCAATTTTGAGTCTCGAGCAGTAATTTAAATACTTGTATTATCTTTGAGAGATACTGACTTGATCGTCGGAGTGCCCCCGGGTGGAAGAACCACCGCCGGAGCCTTTTCTTTCTGTGCAGATTGCAGGGTGCCATCTATTCTGCCTGTGTTCTACAGCTGATTTACTAAGGAGGGCAGTGTGATCGGAAATTCACTCACACAAGAACTATGCAAATTAATAAAACAAATTAAATAACAAAAAATAGAAATTTCAAAAGGAGAAATTGTGAGAAAGGAACCTATGCATATTTTAATACTGTCAATTAAACCCAAAAAAAAAAAAAAAAAAAAAAAAAAAAAAACAGAAAATAACATAATACAAAAAAAAGTTGATTAGAAACTAACAATATTATACTTTTGATTGCAAAGAAATCTGAGAGAGATTGTTAGTCTCAACAGAGATTGCGAGAAAAAGATGTTTGTTTCTTCTAATCTCCGACAATGAAATCCAAAATATGAATTTGCAACCAAAATCAAATAATATATATATACATTAAAAATATATATATGGAAATAATCAATTCGAAACTAATACATAAATTTGAATGCAAAAAAAAACTGATACAGAAACTTAGTCACAATAGAAATTACAAGAAAGAGATGCCCATTTATTTTTAATCTCAAGCATTGAGATCCAAAAGTTTGGAATTCCGTTCTCATAATTTCTTAGAAGACAAACAAATAAACCAGAAGACAACAAAAAACCATACAACAAATAATATACTTATCAAAAGGGAACCAAATAATTTGAGAAATTTTATTTTAAAAAAATAATAACTAAAGAATCATAAGATATGAATAAAAAACTACGAAAATTAAACAATACAAATTAAATAACGAAAAATAGAAATTTGAAAAGGGCAAATTGGGAGAAAGGCACCCATGTACATTGCAATACTATCAATTAAACAAAAAAAATTGGGAAAACAAAATAAAATACAAAAAAATTAATTAGAAACTAATAATACTATACTTTTGGTCACAAAGAAACCTAAGAGAAATAGTCTCAACAGAGATTGTGAGAGAAAGATGTTTGTTTCTTCTAATCTCCAACATTGAGATCCAAAATATGAATTCTTATCTTAGGATCTCTTAGCAACCAAAATCAAATAATATATATATTGAAAAAATCAAATAATTTGTGAGAGGGTAATTTATAAATAAATTGGGCCGAGCTAAGAAATTGCCTTTTTTGTAAGTTGGGCCGCACAGTGGACCGGGGTAAGAGATGAATAGCTCTGTCTAAGAGCTAACTAGTTGGGCCTAGTTGAGGTTCGGGCCGAGCTAAGCATCACACATAGTCACGCCGAGATAAGGACGCCATTATGCATAGTTAGCTCGGTCTCAAGTTATTAGCCCAGATTGGAGTATGCTAAATCGGGGTACAAGCAATGAGGAAGAACCGAGATAGTTGGAGCCCGGTTTAATCTGCCGCTCTAGCATGACCATGTTAGGTCGGTCGTGTTGTCATACTACCGAGGTAAAACCATCTCACTTGGTTTAAGCAATGAGGGGTGTTGAAGGATAAGCATTATCTTTCAGGAGTGTGATTTCTAGGAGGACTTTAAACGGAGGAATAAGAGTCCTACTAGGATTGTGCCACGCAGAACCTATAAAAGCTCACAACATAACGTATGTAAAGGTAACACAACTTTGATTCTCGAATACACAGAGCTTTTGTCTATTTGTTTATCTTGCTGACTTAGGTATCGGAGAGGTATCCGGCACACACCCGGCGGCTAGCTCACGTTTATGTTTTCAGGGAGTAAGGCGATGACGTTTGGAGGAGTACAGACTTGATCAACAGGATTATACGAGAAGATTATTTCGTACTCGTATAATTTGAGAAATTTTATTAAAATAAAATATTAAACAAAAAAATATAAGAGAGGAATAAGAACTATGAAAATCAAGCCGTACAAATCAAAGAAAGGAAAATAAAATTTCAAAAAGAAGAAGTTGGGAGAAAGCCACTATTTAATATCAGTTAAATGAGGGGGAAATAAAAAATATATATATATATTGAAACGATTAATTCTAAACTAATATATAAATTGGAATGCAAAGAAAATTGATATAGAAACTTAGTCACAATGGAAATTGCAAGAAAGAGATCTCCATTTTTTTTAACCTCGAGCATTGAGATCGAAAAGTTGGGAATTTTGTTCATAGGATTTCTTGACAAACAAACAAACCAAAAGAAAACAAAAAATTATACAACAAATAATATACTTATCAATAGAGAACCAAACAATAAAAAGAATTATTAAAATAAAATAGTAACTAAAAAATCATATGACAGGAATAAGAACTAGCAAATTAAGCAATACAAATTAAATAACGACAAACAGAAATTTGAAAAGGAGAAATTGAGAGAAAGGCACCTATGTATATTTCAAAGCTATCATCAATTAAAAAAATTGAGAAAACAAAACAGAATTAAAAAAAAAAAAAGAAAAAAAAAGGATAATTAGAAACTAATAATCCTATACTTTTGATTGCAAAGAAATCTAAGAAAGATACTTGTCTCAACGGAGATTGCAAGAAAGAGATGTTTGTTTTTCAAATCTCCAACATTGAAATTCAAAATATGAATTCTTATCTCAGGATCTCTTGGCAAATAAAATCAAATAATAAAAATATATATTTATTATTAAAAAAAAAAACAAATAATTTGAGAAATTTTGTTAAAATAAAATATTAAATAAAGAATTGTAAGATAGGAATAAGAACTATGAAAATCAAGCTGTAAAAATCAAAGAAAGAAAAATAGAAATTCGAAAAGAGAAATTGGGAGGAAGCCATCTATTTAAATTTCAATACTATCAGTTAAACGAAAAGAAATTGAGAAAATGAAACCAAATATTAAAATAATTATTAGAAACTAATATATAAATTCGAATGCAAAGAAAACTGAACGGAGAGAAAAGATATGTCATTTTTTTAACCTCAAGCATTTGGATCCAAAAGGTTGGCAGAGCCAAAAGTAACAAATAATAAATTTATCTACAGTATGTCCAAAAGTTCTATTTTAGTCGGATTCATTCAACAAATTATCATCAAAATTATTACGTTAAAATTTTAATTATGCACAACAAACTAATCAAATTCAACTTTCACATGATACATTATTCACAAGAATGTTTATGAAAAAGTAAAAAATAAACTTACAAGTACACATAAATATCATGTACTAACAAAAAAAGAGTAGTTCTCAAATGATGTACTATTTTAATGACAATTTTAAAACAACTCTAATAATATGTTATCAAATTTCACATGATAGAAACTAAAAATACACTCCAATAAAGTACTATTCATGGTGTCAAAATTAGCATTATACTACTCAATTTGGCAGGGTGAAACTGACTTATTTTATATTTGTGGCCTCGTTTGGCAAGTGATTTTTTTAGTCAAAAAGTCATTAAAAAAAATCAAAAAGCCATCAACCCATTTTAAAAAGCAACCCCGGTTGGTAGCTCGAAATTCGTGGGTCGAAACGTGGCTCGACGCCAAAACAACGTCGTTTTGGCGTCGTTTTTTTTTTTTTTTTTTTTCTCCTGTGTTTAATCAGGGGAGAAGAAGAAGAAGGGAGGGGGGGAGAAGAAGATCGGGAGGAGGAGGAAGGAGGGAGGGGAGGGGGCCATAAAAATCGGCTGGAGGAGGAGGCGGGTCTGCGGCGTCGGCAGAGGTGACGAGCGGCGAGGCGTCGGCAGACGGCGAGGCGACGAGGACGGAGGCACAGGAGGACGGCGAGGTCGTCGGCAGAGGCGACGGCGAGCTCCTCGCGGAGCTGCGGCGAGCGTCAGCAGAACCAGGGCAGAACCAGGGCGAGGCGACGAGGACGGCGAGGCGACGGCGTCGGCGTCGGCAGACGGCGAGGCGAACCAGTCCTCTCTCCCTCTCTTCTCTGCTCTCCCTCTCTTCTCTCCCTTCGAAAAATTCGGGCCATTCGACCCTCGAAATTTTCGAGCTACCGTTGATTTTCCTTTAAAAAGTCAAAGATTTCTTTTTCTTTTTACTTTTTGCACATTTTTTCGTAAAGAGTCAAAAAGTCATTCCAAACATACTAATTTTTTTTACATCACATTTTAACCAAAAAGTCAAAAAATTACTAAAAAAACCTATTCCCAAACGAGGCCTATGTCATATTTTGTTTGTTATCTAATGTGACAACATCCATAAAAAATTGGTATGATAGGTCGCACATGAATTCAATTATTAATTTTTAAGAGTTGTGAGTATGTCAGTCAGGTGGCTAAACAACATCTGGTATAAAATATCAGCCCCGCTGCAGACCCCCAGTGGGGGTCGCACCCCCAGTGAGGTGGCGAGCTCTCACTGGCCGAAACTTAAAAAAAAAAGAAAAAGAAAAGAAAAACAGTTTTTTTTTAACCAATCCCAGCGCGCCACCTCACTGGGGGTCGACCCCCAATGGGGGTCGACCCCCAATGGGGGTCCGAAGCATTAATCATAAAATATATAGTCACCCTAATATTTGTTCTTCTAGCAATTCTTAAAGGCGTATCTGTTTATAAAACTTTCCTAATTTTTACATAATATCATTTTATGGGGGTCATGGCCCCCTATTTTTATAAAAATTATTGTTTGTCATAAAATTTTTAAAATATATATATATATATATATTATTTTATACATAAAATGACGCTCAGTATAAAAATATATATATGTCATTTTTCTTCCATCTTAAATTCTCTTTTTATTTTACACTAAAAAAACTTCTTCATCTTATTAGAAATTATTTCTATAGTATTTAAATTTTTTTAATATATATAATTTATATATATCATATTATAAATACATATGTATTTTGTGTCTATATGATAAAAAAAATTATTTTTCTTTTGATCCCTCCGATAACTCTGCTCATAGAGTCCAAAAGAGGCAGATGTACAAATTAAGGTCCAAACCGTAAAGGTACACATCTATTTCCTAACTATATTGGATGGTGATTGTCGTGACTGTGGTTGTGTATGTTTCATTAATTTGTAGAGGGATGTGTCGATGGAAATAAATTGGTTGGAAATAAATGAAAAAAAAAAAAAACAAAAAATCAAAGCAACTTCACTCTAGTACATGTAAAAATGCATAATAAATATCAATATTTAACTACAAGGACCATATTGCAATAAAATTAAAATTGTATCTGAAATGTTACAAAACATTTGAAGAAGAAAAGTAAGGAATATTGTAGTCGATATTTTAAAAAATGAAAAAAAAAAAAAAAATCAAAGCAACGTCATCCTAGTGCATGTAAAAATGCATATATAATGTTTAATATGAAATAGATATCAATATTTAACTACGAGGACCACATTATAATAAAATTGAAAATGTATGAGAAATGTTACAAAACATTTTAAGAAGAAACGTTACGAATATTGTTGTTGATATTTGTTACGTACATTGTGATTATGTTAGATATGAATGAGAGTACTTATAGTATTATTCTTTTTTAAGGGTTCACAATTATTAGCTCCAAGATACTAAAATATTTATGCTTAATTAAGTTAGCTCGTCATTGACAGGTAATATGCATAATAAAAGACATATTTTAAGAGCATATCTAACGTAAAAGAGTTATTTCAGCCGTTCAAATGTCTAATTTTAGTATAACTTTGTACTTCTATTCTAATGTTAAATGAAAAAAATTTATCAATTAAGAGTTACACATGTTTTCATCCCTTCAAAATTAAAATCTTAGTTCCGTCCCTGTTTTAGGATCTCGACGGCCATGATGTGTTGAAGAAAAAAAAATGAGAGTGAAGGGCCCCCCTTCAAATGCTCATTGCCTCTTTCTCCCTAAATGTGCAAAACAACTTGTATGGTGGAGACAATGAGAATCATGGTCTCCTCGTAGTTATAATGAGCATGTGAAATTGCCAATATGCTTCTGTTTTTTTCTCATTTTTTTAAAGGCTAACATCAATTTCCATGACATTTATAGAAATATATCTACTGACTTCTCCCTCATGCCTCATTGTCACCCAATACACTATTTCTTCTTCCCCCCAAAAAAAAAAATCCTGTGTTGTGTTGTGTCCCTTTTGGGATAGAGTAGTTTCATTTAAACTGATACCATAATGTGACTGTAGAGCTGGCAATGTTTTGTCTTGTAGAGTTGGTGGTGGTGGTGGTTTTGTTTTCTTGTTTTAGTTTGGATTTTTAAGGTGAGGTAGTGTTAGCCTATTTATTGTAGGTAAGGTGTTTGTTAAAAGGTTCCTTAGGGCTGGTCTTAGTCTGGATGGAAGGGTTGAGGAAGATTGTATGAGAGTGGCATTTGGGATACTTAATTACAATTCAATGGTAAAACGTTGAAAATTACAATTGACACGAAGACAAACTTTGTGGTTATGGCAACTGATTATTGCAGTCCGTAAACTATTTACTGGACAGCCGCTTATAACTTAGGCCTCGTTTGGGAACAGACTTTTTTAGTAACTTTTTGGCTAAAATATAATGTAAAAAAAAAAACTAGTATGTTTGGGATGACTTCTTGATTTTTTACGAAAAGATATGCAGAAAGTATAAAGAAAATGGAATTTTGACTTTTTGGCATAGATTGTGGCTTTTTGGTTTTTTTAGTGACTTTTTGACTAAAATCACCACTTACCAAACGAGGCCTTAATCTCTATTTAATTTAGCTATCTGATCAATCAGTCTCTATGCTCCATGTAAAATTGTTAGTGAATAAAGTGAGCACACATAGAAAGCAAGCCATTCGTGCACAAATTAAAATATTGGCTAAGTTACTTTAATCCTAACCTTAATATCCCATTATCTCTAAAATATTTGTTTGTCCTTCCAAATCTGTATCTCATTGTCTCGTGTCTTTATTGGTATAATTCAATAAGATTTGTTGTTGATGCTATTGATGACTCCATGTTCTTCCAAACAAGACAAAAGGTGAGGCAGCCTCAATTTTATAATAGCAAACACAGGGTAATGTGGCAGTCATGGATGAATGCAGGGGGACACCTCATATACTACATTAAAATAACAAATCAATGTATCATTGTTGGCAAAGATGTAACAAATTTAACATAATTCAAAAGGAGCCCACACCGGCATCATCACATGCTTTGATGCTCATCACATTGTTATCAAGAGTCCATGACTCATCTTGTCTCCTTTTCATGTGTTACATAAATAGTAAAGCATAGAGCTTCTAGTTTCCATCACAAATTTGAGCTTCTTGTGAATACAACTACAAAACAAAAAATGGGTAGTTCTTCAAAAACAAAGAGATCAATCAGTTTGCCATGCAGCAGATCACATCCTAGCACAGTTAGGATTGAGGAGAAGCTGAACAAGATCAAGACATGGGAAGCAACGTCTCCGCCAACTGCAAAGGCAATCCACAATGGTCTATCAAGATTGGAAGACTTGTACAAGTGTATGGAAGATCTTCTAAATTTGCCACTTACCCAACAAGCACTCTCTCACGACCAACATGAGAAATGGGTTGGTGACTTGCAAGAAGGATTTATAACACTTTTGGATACTTGTGGCACTGCGAGGGATGTCACAACACAAATGAAGGAACAAGTTAGAGATCTTCAATCTGCTCTCAGAAGGAGAAAAGGAGATTCAAGCATTGAAATCAGCATTGCTAAATACACTTGCTTTAGGAAGAACACCAAGAAGGATGCCAAGACGTTGATTGCAATGATGAAGCAAATTGACAACAAAATTGAGGCCACACCACAACTAGAGCTAGATCAACACGTCTCATCAGTGATTAAAGTGCTAAGAGAAGTTGCTGCAGTGACCATCTCTATTCTCCATTCACTTCTCTTGTTCTTGTCTGTGCCTGTTTTGAAATCAATGCCAACAAGGCGGTCACTGGTTTCAAAATTTCTGCACAAAATGGACAGTGGCATGCGAAATTTATCAACAGGAGAATGTGAATGAGTTGGAGAGAGTCGATGTTACATTGCACAGCCTATGCAGAAGTGATTCAAGTGAAGGGGATAAGATGCAAATTGCACAGAACAGCCTCAAGTCTTTGGAGGCTAGCATTGAAGATGTTGAGAATGTTTTGGAGCGCTTGTTTAGGCGTTTCATTAAAGCAAGAGTCACTCTTCTAAACATAGTCTCTCACTAATGTGATCTCAATCTCCACCCACAAACCCCACCCCCCCCCCCCCCCCCCCCCCCCCCCCCCCCAATTTCAGTTTTGTATTCAACAGCTAGCCATGTACATGAATGAAAATTTGTAGTTATGCAAGTAAATACAATACAAGTTTTAAAGCTTGACTAAAATATTCTCTCTCTCTCTCCAAAATTTATGAAAAAAATGCCAAAATTGTGATAGCATAAATATCAATCAATGCAAGTCCATATGCATAATGTTTAAGCAAGTAACTCTGTAGCAGAAACAATTTTGTACAAGAAACTAAGGGGGCAAATTTCTGTTCTGGTTCAGGAAGATTGGAAAGTAAAACAGATATGTACTTCATTTCTAGATTCCTAGCAATACAAATAATGAATTATTGTTTTATTACCTCTTGAAAACATTTAATCAGCTTTTTTCAAACCTCATTTTTTTTTCTCTCATAAGTTCTCTCTTTGATTCTCATAATTACTTGCTTACGTTTTGTGTTCATGTGGTAACATGAATTTACATTATCCAGAGGACTTGGGAATTCTGCAGCATGGATTTGGTGAGTAAATGATTTATTAGCAGCTGAAATGGAGTTGATTTATTTTTGCTCTATGCTTTTGTGAAAACACCGTTAAAAAGTCAAAAACGATGTCATGCCAGCCAGAGGAATTTGCCGGCAACTTTATAAGGCAGCGTTTTTTTTCAACATCAACATAGGGACTGCTGGCACTTTAAAAGCGCAGCTAATTTCTTATTTTCTTGTAGTGATATAAAAGCATTAATTAGCTGCACTTCTTACATTGTAACTTGCTTTGTTCTGTTTCTCTGCTTCTTTTTTTTTCTCCCGACACGTCTCATTGTAACTGAAGTACCTCAGTTTTATGTTCGGTCCCTTGGGAAATTTATGAACTTTGAGTCCAATTGTACAAATCCATTTTAACTCATATATTGAGCTAATTTGTAAATATTGTGGAGCAGGTTCACCTTGATCAATTTGTACAGATGATAATGGAAGGTCACAAATCAGTTCATGTCGTTAAAAATAAATGTAGAAAAGAAGAGAAAAGAAAAAGATCAACCAAAAATGAGGAGAATTTGGGTTATGAAATCTAACTATTTTGGAAGTCTGAATGATTGAAATTTTTTTAATAATCCTAAAAGTAATTAATAAATGCAAATCTAACTTTAGATGGCATGAATTGTTTACATGAGCTGATCAACAAAAATAATGTTTATAGTATGCAACCATATTCCTGTCCGAAACAAGTCAGAGCCAATTATTTTGATTTTTGAAAAATAATTTTGCACTAACACAAACAGACAATGCCGAAAAAGATAATCACAGTGAGCACCGATTGTTCCACCTGTTTTAATTGAAAAATGTTCAATGATAATATCTAGCATTATGCAATCGAGTTGTTTATGATCCATCCACATGAATTCCATGGAAATGTATGGTTTTTATATTGGCATGCATGGATGGAATATATAAGGACTACCGGCATGTACAGTGTCATGGCATATATATTGCATTATGCTGTATAAGACAAATACAACAACAGGCTTCATTATTTGATGGACAAAGGTAACAGGTTGTTACAATTGAATAACTCATAACCCAACTTTCATTGTAGTGAGTCCCCATAGTGCATTACTCCATCCTATCGAAAAGAAATAGATATATGCATTAACTAGTAGTAGGAGTGGGCTTGCATAATAAGATATATGCATTTTCAAATTTCAAATGCACTGTATTTCTTATCATGAATTGGAGATATACTATGAACAAAAGATGCCGGAGACAAGAAGAATCACTGTCTCCTCATAGTTTCGATGAGCATGTGAAATTGCAATGCTTTTGTTTCTTCTTATTTTGATAACATCATTACACTAATTCTTCTTTAAAAGATCTGGACGAGTTTTAGCTGAATTGATGTTATAATGTGATTGTACAGTTTGCAAGGTTTTTCCTGTAGATAAAAAAAAAGAAAAAGAAAATAAAAGGTGTTAGACCAATTATTGAAATGTGCATGGAAGCATTGACTAATGAAACAAGACTAATCTTCAACCTAAACGTAAGCCGACTGGAGACTGAGAAATTTGAATTTTGCAAAGGCAGTACAAACTGTTAGTTTGTGATTTGTACTTATGTTTGGTTCACTCGAATAAGCGTGTAATGCAATGGAATGCTTGTTCCTTAATCTGTTTATGGAATGACCATTCACTTAAAATGGCGAATGATGATTCCATTTATAATATATTTTTCATCATTTTATGATATCATTCAATAATCATATTGTTGTTTTTATTGATGACTTGAGGTTCTTCCAAACGAGACATCATTGACACGCCATGTTTGTCGAGGTGAGGCAGCTTCAATTTTATATTAGCAAACAGTATAATATGGCAGTAATGGAGCAATGCAGGGGAGGCAAAAGGGTGGTGACAACACATTATTGGGACACCTCATACTATATAAAATAAAATAACAAATCATTGTAGCAAATTAACCTAATTCAAAGGGAGCCCACAGTAGCATCACATGCTGATCACATTATTATGCATAGTCTATCAATCATCTTGACTCCTTTTCATGTGTTATATAAATAGCAAAGCATGGAGCTTCTAGTTCCATCACAAAATTGAGCTTTTCTGTTGAAAAACAACAACCTCAACCACAACAACAACAACAAAAAAAAATGGGTAGTTCTTCAAAAACCAAGAGATCAATTAGCTTGCCTTGTAGATCACATCCTAGCACTGCTACAATTGAGGAGGAGCTCAACAAGATCAAAACATGGAAAGAATCATCTACGCCAACTGCAAAGTCAATCAGCAATGGCCTATCAAGATTGGAGGACTTGTACAAATGCATGGAAAATCTTCTCAACTTGCCACTTACCCAACATGCCCTCTTTCACCACCAACATGAGAAATGGATCGGTGACTTGCAGGATGGATTTGTGAGCCTGCTGGATATTTGTGGCACTGAAAGGGATGCCATGACACAAATCAAGGAACATGTTAGAGATCTTCAATCTGCTCTCAGAAGGAGAAAAGGAGATTCAAGCATCGAAACCTGCATTGCTAAGTACACTCGCTTTAGAAAGAACGCCAAGAAGGACGCCAAGAAGTTGATTACAGCAATGAAGCAAATCGACAACAAAATTGAGGCCACACCACTCCTAGAGCTAGATCTACATGTCTCATCAGTGATTAAAGCGCTCAGAGAAGCTGTTGCAGGAAGCATCTGTATTCTCCATTCGCTTCTCTTGTTCTTGTCCGTGCCAATTTTGAAATCAAAGCCAACAAGGCGGTCACTGGTTTCAAAATTGCTCCACAAAGGGGCAGTGGCATGTGAAAATCATCTAGAGGAGAAAGTGAATGAGTTGGAAAGTGTAGATGTTGCACTGCACAACCTATGCAGAAGTGATTTGAGTGAAGGGGATAAGATGCAAACTGCACAGAATAGTCTCAAGTCTTTGGAGGCTAGCATTGAAGATGTTGAGAATGCTTTGGAGTGCTTGTTTAGGTACTTCATTAAAGCAAGGGTCACTCTTCTAAACATAGTCTCCCACTAATGTGATCTCAGTAGATGTCCCCAAATCCTGAATGGGTATCCGAGTTTTGGAGGATACAAGTGTGGATTTCAGTTTTGTATTCTACAGCTATACATGTACATATGAATCACAAGAAAATATAATACAAATTTTAAAGCTCCACTAATGGGCAACTCCCTTTGAATTAGGTTAATTTGTTAATTTGTGATGCCACTGTGATCAGCATAAAATATGGGTGTATGAATCACATGCTGATCATATACTTCTTGTAAAAATTTGTAAAGAAAAAGATATGCATGAATGAACTAGTCGTGTAGTGGGCTTGCATAATAGATATGCATTTTTAAAAATCAAATGCAATGTATTCTTATCATCAATTGGAGACATATGAAGAAAGATCTGGAGACATGAAGAATAATGGTCTCCTCATAGTTTTGATGAGCATGTGAAATGGCAATGCCTCTGTTTCTTCATTTTGAATACGCTAACATCAATTTCCAAGACATATAGAAATATCTATTAATTCCCTGATGCCTCCTTCTTACATCTACTTACCCAATACACTAATTAAAGGGGTTTTGATAAGAAGTCCCTCAATCTCAAATATTGTTGTCAAAAGGACAAGTCAAAAAGTTTTCATTCATTAAGAACCACCCTGTTTGATTGGGGGATAAGAAGGTTGGGATTGGATATCATATCCCGTGGGGTCCATATATCCCATGTTTGCAATTTTTTTTTGAAGGGATATAATATCCGGTGGGATTGTATATCCCCCAAAAGTGGAGGATATACAATACCACACCCCCCCCCCCCATTATATCATATCCCCTTGGTTGGGATATGATGTAAAAAGTCCAATTTACCCTTTTGTCTATCTAACATAATATAATTTAATATATTTTTTGAATTTAATATAATATAATTATTGAATTTAATTTAATATTATTGAATTTAATATAATATAAATATTATTGAATTTAATTTAATATAATATAATATTATTGAATTGAATTGAATTTAATATAATATAATATTATTTAATTTAATTTAATATAATATAATATAATTTAATTTAATATTATTGAATTTAATATAATATAATATTATTTAATTTAATTTAATATAATATAATTTAATACAAATTTTGAATTTAATATAATATAATTTAATTTAATATTATTGAATTTAATTTAATATAATATAATATTATGTAATTTAATTTAATTTTATATAATATAATTTAATACAAATTTCGAATTTAATTTAATATAATATTATTTAATTTAATTTGATTTAATATAATATAATATTATTGAATTGAATTTAATATAATATAATTTAATATAAATTTTGAATTTAATATAATATAATATTATTTAATTTAATTTAATTTAATATAATATTATGAGAGCAATCTTGGAAATTACTTGTTATATCCCACAATATATTTTGTAAAACAAACATGCATATTATATCCTCCATTTTATATCCAGTGAAACAAACAGGACTTGGGGGATATACTATCCAATACCTATATCCTATTCATTATATATCCTGACTAAATCTCACATCATATTATATCCTCCATTTTATATCCAGTGAAACAAACGGGGCCAAGTTCAAAATATTAAGTAATTGTGAAAAAAAATACCATCTACTTTTAGCTTTCTCTCCCACCATCTTACAATACCACAACCACCGTTGACCACCACTGGCCAGCGACAATTTTCTAGTGACCACCATCAGCCGCTGGTAGGACGCCGGCGGTGATCTCCATTAACGCAGAGAGAGAGAGACTGCGTTTGGTTTAATTTTGAAATCAATTTTGGAAGATGAGTTTTTGAAAAAAGTTTAAAAAATTGAAAAGTTATTTGGTTATGAATTGTGTTTGGTTTAGTTTTGAAATTAGTTTTCAAAAGAGCTGTGATTGGGAGCTCGAATCCGAGCTCCCCCGAATGCCTCGAATCCCTTTTTTTTTTTCTTTTTTTTTTCTTTTTTTTTTCTTTTTTTATTTTACAGCGGAAGAAGCAAAAGACGAAGAAGGGGGAGGAGGAGGGAGGAGGGGACTGGAGGGGGCCTAAAAAATGGAGGGGGAGGGGAGGAGAGGGGAGGGGAGGAGAGGGGAGGAGGAGGAGGAGGAGGGGGACGGCGGAGCTGCGACGACCGGGGCAGAGCTGCGACGGGGTAGCTGCGACGGGCCGGCGGACGGCCGGAGGCGAGCTGCGACGACCTCCTCTTCCTCTTCCCTCTCTTCTCTTTCTCTCCCTCTCCCTCTTCTCCCTCTTCTCCCTCTCCCTCTGCGTCAACAATGGCGGAAAAAAAGAAAAAAAAAAAAAATTCAAAATCACTGAAACGACGTCGTTTCAGTGATTCGGGGGATTCGGGGGAAAGTTTTTCGAGGTGCAAAACATTTTCCTTTTCAAAAATCGGTTTTGATTGGTAGCTCGAATCCCCTTCCCCCGAATCCCCCTAATCGACGAAACGACGTCGTTTCGTGATTTTTTTTTTTTTTTTTTTTTTTCCATTTCAGACGAAGAGAAACAGAAGGAGGAGGAAGAAGAGAAGAGAAGAAGAAGAGAATGGGAGGGGGAGGAGGAGGGGGAGGGGGAGGGAAGGGGGCCAACAAACTAGGGCTGGAGGCGGAGGAGGAGCTGCCAGAGGTGGGGCGGAGGCGAGGCGACGGGGGCGACGCTGGACAACGAGCTTCGAGCTGCGGACGACGCCGAGCGACGAGCTGCGGACGACGAGCTTCGGACGACGCCGGGCGACACCGAGCGACGAGAGGCGACGCCGGGCGACGAGCTTCTTCCCCTCTCTTCTCTTCCTCCTCTTCCCCGATCTTCTCTCTGTCTCTCTTTCTCCCTCTCTCTCTCTCTCCCTCCCTCCTGAATTTCGAGGGATTTGGAGGAGCTCGGTTTCGAGCTCCCAAGCTTTATTCTTCAAAAATAGCTTTCAAATTAGTTTTCAAAAGGGTTTTGAAAATTCAAAATCTATTTAGTTATGAGTTGTCAAATTAGTTTTCAAAAGAGATTTTAGAAAATTGAATTCAAAACTTGTTTAGTCATGAGTTTTCAAAACTCAATTTTGAGTTCTCGTAAGTCTTGTGTTTTTTGGTCTACTAGTCAAAAATTTTGTTCAAAACCCAACGTTAAATTTGTTTACTTCTTGCATATACATTAGGGGTGGGCGCGGGTTGGTTGCGGTTACGGAATCTTCAATTCGCCATTCATTCGTCAGATTAGCATATTGAAAAAAATCAATCCACATTCGTTTGCCAATTCGGCGTATGTGGATTGAGCAGATTGGCCAATGAATACAAATCGGTTTAGTGGTTTAGAATTTTAAAATTTTCCAACATAATTTAACTTGTGCACTTCCTCAAAAACAAAAAAACAAAAAGAGTATTACAGTCAATGACTCAAAAAATTATTATAATCACTGCACGCCTCATCCAAATAAAAAAAATTTGAAACTTTAGAATATTACAATTACTACATGTCTCATCCACATATTACAATCACAGCATGCCTCATCCACATAAAGTATTACAATCTGTGGTTTTTAAAATATAAAAACAATTCAAACCACCAAAACCATGAACAGAGCAGTAATACAGATTGTATGCCTCTGTATTATTACATATATATCTGTTTTTGAAAACAAAAACCAACCAGCATATATCATCTTTTTTATTTATTATTTTTAGAGTTAGATTTAAAAATCAAAAAATATAGATAAATAATACATTTATTTTTTTAATTCAAAAAATATATTCAAGTTGAAAACTCTTTTTCAATAGAATATTTAAACTATTTTTCAATTGAAAATACAAACAGAATATCTAAACAAATTGAAAATATAAAATCTTACAAATTACTAGGGGTGCTCGCTGTTTGGCAATTCGATTGCAGCCAAAGGAACCTCAAATCCATCATCCATCCAAAACTAGGCAAATTGGAAAAAATCAATCCACAACCATCCGCTCGTTATCACGCATCCATCCAAAATGCGGTGGATCGGTTCGGTTTGGTCGGTTTGGGCGGATCGGTATATCCGTTGCTCACCCCTAATATACATTATCTAAGTATACTTTTTAGATATATCTAATCTAATCTATACGGCAAAATGTTACTCTATATTTACTATTTTTTATGAATGTTTTAAAATTTTCAACGTATCTTTTCTAGTTTTATATCTACTTAAGCTACGTATATTTAAATCGTTTCGCATTTATGAAAAACTTTTATAGAATTATAGAATAATGACGAACATACCAAAAAAAAAAAAAAAAAAAAAAATCACCCAGTTTAAAAACCAATACAAGTTCAATGTGCTATATATTTATTAAATTTGTTTTGATTTCTTCACATTTTATTTACTATTTAAATATATGTAGATCATATATATTTGAAAGCCAGACAAAATATCTTTGAATTATATTTTGTGAAAAAGTGTTTTGAGTTTCTTCCTTTGGTTTTGGATTTTCAAAAATAGATTTAAATTATATTGTGTGAAAACCCAAAACCAAACAAGTTTTGGGTTTTGAAATATAGATTCAAAAATGCGACCAAACGGTATATTGAAGAACAAAATTGTCCATAAAAAATCTGAAAATAAAATTTATATCTTTTATGGAAGAGAAATATGATTTTGGAGGACTTTAGAAAGTAGAAAACTTACAGTTATCCTTATAACAAAAAAGGATTTCTAAGAGGGATTTTTGGCCAAAAATCCCCTAACTAATCTGCACAAATTTTGGAATAAGATAATTTCTTGTGTACCTTTTGGGATAAAGTAGTTTCAGTTTGATTGATATCATAACTTGACTGTCGGCAAAACAGAAAAAAAAAAAAAAGACAAAAAGAGTTAGGAACTCTACATGTTTATATCTTAATCTAGGTTCCAATCGATTAAAAAGAAATAAAGTATGAAAAGTGAAAATGATAAAAAATTAAATGAAAGAAATGGAAAGGAAGAGAAAATATATTTTATTTTATGAATTTGATTAGGATGAAAATTTTGCTAGAAAATAGGAATTCTAATTATAAATAACTACTTTTATAACGAATTTAATTTTCTTATATTTTTTTGTATTTTTTGCAAGAAACTAAAAGTTTAGTTGCCATGCTATCCTCAGTTGTCCGTGAAAATTAACTTTTATGTAACTTTTACCACTTTATGTTAAACAAACTCAATATATATATATATATATTTTTTTTTTCATTTCCCTCACTTTCAACCATTTTCATTACATACCATAGACTTAAAAATTAATTTTGTACTCTCACAAACTTCATGAGCTGATTGTTGCCTTTTACTTACAGAAAGTGTCAATGTGAAAGTTCTGATTTACTCAAAGGTCCACTGAAATCACGGCTCTAATGTGTGAAAATTATCACCCCCAAATTAGAAATAATTTAATGACACTAAACCATGCCACAATGAATTAGTTTACAATTGTGCTCCGTTTATTTCGGCTTATGTATTTTCTAGAGTTTGGTATAATAAAAAGTGAAAGTTTATAGAAAATGAGCCTATGTAGGTAGAAATATTTTTCACTTTGATAAGGTAAAAAATATTTTTTAGACTAAAGTTTTCCAATACCACTACACTACCACCGCCATCACCACCATTAATACAACCATTATGACATTGGTTTCATGGACGCAACCAGATACAAAAAAATGTTTTCTCAAGAAAAAAAAAATTTGGAAAAAGTTTTCCTAAGAAAATGTTTTCTATGAGGAAATGCTTTTCACAGAAACAGTTGTGAAGTAGTTTGTAAGCATGTATAGATGATCTGAAAATTTTGGCTAAATTGAAATCCGGACTATTCAATTCCTGCCAAAGTTCAGAAATTTAAACAAGTTTGAGCGAAAGGAATTATCCTTAAATTTGTAGTTTGGCAGTTTGGCCATCTGATCAGTCTCCCTACTAAATGGATAATTAGTGAATGAAGTGTACACACGTAGCTATGAGCCATTCGTGCACACATTAAAATGTTAGTTATGTTTCTTTGGTCCTAACCTTGATATCCCATCCACATCTCTAAAATTTCTGTTAGTCCCTAAAAATCTGGATCTCAAAGTCTTCTCTATCTTTATTGCTATAGTACAAATATGATTAGTTTTTGTTATTGGTGGCTTGAGGCTCTTCCAAACGAGACAACCGTAACATGCCACGTCTGTGGATGCGAGGCAGCTTCAATTTTATAGTAGCAAACACAAGGCTAATGTGGCAGTGATTGCAGAATGCAGGGGAGGCAAAAGGGTGGTGATGAAATTACAACACATATTATTAGGACACCTCATCCTACATAAAAATAGAAAGTTAACCTAATTCAAAGCGAGCCCACCATGGAATCACATGGACCTCACATTGTTATGAACAGTCCATGACTAATCTTGTCTCCTTTCACGTGTTATATAAATAGCAAAGCATAGACCTGGTAGTTGCCATCACAAATTTGAGCTTCATTTGAAAACATAAAACAAAAAAAAACAACAATGACTATGGGTAGTTTTTCAAAAACCAAGAGTCATTTCCACATCCGATCAATTAGTTTGCCTTGCAGATCACACCCTAGCATGGTTAGAATTGAGGAGGAGCTGAACAAGATCAAGACATGGGAATCATCGTCTACACCAACTGCAGAGGCAATTAGCAATGGTCTATCAAGATTGGAAGACTTGAACAAGTGCATGCAAGATCTTCTCAACTTGCCACTTACCCAACAAGCCCTCTCTCACCACCACCATGAGAAATGGATCGGTGACTTGCAAGATGGATTTGTGAGCCTTTTGGATATTTGTGGCACTGAAAGGGATGTCATGACACAAATCAAGGAACATGTTAGAGATCTTCAATCCGTTCTCAGAAGGAGAAAAGGAGATTCAAGCATTGAAATCAGCATTGCTAAATACACTTGCTTTAGGAAGAACACCAAGAAGGATGCCAAGAAGTTGATTGCAGTGATGAAGCATATGGACAACAAAATTGAGGCCACACCACTGCTAGAGCTAGATCAGCACATCTCATCACTGATTAAAGCACTGAGAGAAGTTGTTGCAGCTAGCATCTCTATCCTCCATGCAGTTCTCTTGTTCTTGTCCATGCCTATTTTGAAATCAAAGTCAACAAGGTGGTCACTGGTTTCAAAATTGCTCCAGAAAGGGGAGGTGGCGTGTGAAAATCAGGAGAATGTGAATGAGTTGGAAAGTGTAGATGTTGCATTGCACAGCTTATGCAGAAGTGATTCAAATGAAGGGTATAAGACGCAAAGTGCACAGAACAGCCTCAAGTCTTTGGAGGCTAGAATTGAAGATGTTGAGAATGTTTTGGAGTGCTTGTTTAGGCGGTTCATTAAAGCAAGGGCCACTCTTCTAAACATAGTCTCTCACCAATTGTGATCTCAATAGATATCCCCATAGGCATTCGAGTACAATTGTGGATTTTAGTTTTGTATTCTACAACTATACATGTACATGAATCAAAATAAGTAGTCATGCAAGAAAATACAATACAAATTTTAATGCTCCACTAACATATTATCTCTCTCTCTCTCTCTCTCTCTCCATAATTTAGAATAAAAAATTTCAAAATTGTGATAGCCTGAATATCAATGCAAGTCCTTATGCATAATGTTTTAGCAAGTAGCTCTGTGTACACGAAAAAATTATTTGCAAGACATTAGCAGCCTAATGTTGGATGAATGGAGAGATTAATTTCAACCAACATTTTTTTTTTCTTTTGGGAAAATTTCAGTTCCAATCCTATTATAGAGTTGAAGTAGTTGAAAATGATAATTAGGATTTCGGAGGGGCTATGTATAGTCTATTATTGCACCTTTTTATTTTTTAATATATATTGTTTTTGTTGGCTATTCAAAACAAAATTGAGTTAAGGCTAATAATTATGCATAAATTACTAAGTGCTTCTAGATAGAGCTGAGCATAAATCTTATCATAACCATATGAAGGAAATTAATATAAATTACTAAGTGCTTCATAAATTACTAATTGCTTCCTGATGTACAGATCTCGAAGTTGTAATATTTGCATTCCACCACATGTAGATGTTGTAATATAAGGAAACTTGGAATTATGAATTACAAATGATCATACATTTCCTTAAAGAATGGAAGTTCAATATTATATTCTTAATTTCTTGGAGCTTAATAATATTAAACCATGCTACATTGATTAATTGCATTTGAATTATGTAAAAGTAGTCACCTTATAACAGTACGGATGTAATTTAGATCAACCTCTTAATTAATGCATTATGCAGCATTAGTAGATATAGACATATAATAGAGGCATATACCGATAAGAAACCATTCATGCACACATTAAAATATGTACTCTACTTTTGTTTATGTAACTCTTTGATCCCAAAATTGATAACCCACCTCCATTTCTATTTTTTGTTAAATCCCAACAGATCTGGATCTTGATCTATCCAGTGTCTTAATGCCACCACATAATTAATTATGATTTGTTGTTGTCATAGATGACTCAAGGTTCTTCCAAACAACCTTGACAGTCTAGGTCTGTGGATGGTGAGGCAAGCTTCAATTTTTTAGTAGCCAACAAAAGCCAATGTGGCAGCAATGGCGCAATGCAGGGGAGGCAAGAGCTACTGACTCTTATGAAAATTGGTACAACAAACATATATAAAATAACAATTATTAGATCAATGTTCACCAAAGATGTGACAAGATAACCAAATTTGATGGGAAGCCCACACTGGCATCACATGGCTCATCAAATTGTTGTAACAGAGAGTCCATGGCTCAATTATGTTTCTTTTCATGAGGTATAACATATATACACAAGCATAGAGGTTGTATATACCATCACAAACTTGAGCTTTTCTGTGAAAATAAGAAAACCATGGTTAATTCTTCAAATCTCAAAACTCGTTGCCACATCAGGTCAATTAGTTTGCCTAGCAGATCACATCCTAGAACAGTTAGAATCGAGGAAGAGCTCAACAAGCTCAAAACATGGGAGGCGTCATCATCATCATCATGCATTTGGGATTAAGGTGGGTGTTGAAAGGAAAAGAGGAAGGGAATAATTTGGGTAGATAGTGGTGCAAACAAGTGAGGGGTCTGAAAATTTTGGTGTGGCCTATTGACAACACTCTTTTAAAAATTATAAGTAAAATGATAATTTTCAAAAAGTTAGTGGGGCAACGACAGCTCTACTAGTCATTCTATTACGGCGCCACAAATTCACAAATTGATCCTAAATAATCCTTGTTCATTGGATCCCAAAGAAACTACTTCCTTAGGATAGGGGAATCGCTTCATGCCATTTTTCCAAACTATAGCCTAGTATAAAAAATGATATGAGGGTTATCTTTCTTTCCCATACTTTGTACAACATGCATTACTAATTGTGTAAGATGTGATGGCACAATTTCTCATTAATTGAGCCAATATTATTTGCTAGTAATAACTTCTTGCTCTCCTAATCAGACATTAGGTTTGCTAATGTCTTGTATTTAATTTTTTCTTGTACCCAGCCTTCCTGATAGTCCTACAGCATCAAATTTAGTCACCTAATCAAACAGACAGATCGGAAAACGGTCGCAATTTCTGAATTTTACACAAACAATGGACATAAATTCTATTCATCGTTGAGTTCATTCAAGTAAATAGTTTTTTTACTTATTCTTCCTGAACCAGAACAGAAATTTGCATCAGTTTCTTTTACAACAATGTATCTGCAACATAGCTACTTGGTGAAAGTTAGTGGTTAGTTATTAGATTATCACTTAAGGGGAATTGAACTCTTACCCTCTCCTTGCAAGCACTTAAGTCTTGCCTCCCATTCCATTCCTAAAAGTGGAACCTAAGACGTCCCCTTATGCTGTGTTTGGTTGGGGTATTTGGGGAGGGATTTGGAAAGGGAAATAGAAAAGGTAGGTGAAATATAAATAAAACATGCCTATATTTCACCTAATTTCACACATCTTTTCCCTTTTCCTTTCCAAATCCCTCCCCAAATCTCCCAACAAAACACAGTATTAGGAGAGATTTGGTGGCCAACGGGCTAATCACACAAGCTGCAACCTCTTGGTTGCAAAAAGCCTTGATATTTAGGCTATCACAATTTTGGCAGTTTTTTCTATAAATTATCGAGAGAGAGAGAGAGAGAGAGAGAGAGAGAGAGAGAGACGTAGTGGATCTTTAAGCTTTGTACTTTTGTATTTACTTGCATGACTAAATATTTTGATTCATGTACATGGCTAGAGAGCTATTGAATACAAAACTGAAATCCACACACATATCCTCTAAAACTCGGATATGCAGGATCTGGGGGACATCTATTGAGATCAGATTAGTGGGAGACTATGTTTAGAAGAGTGACCCTTGCTTTAATGAATCGCCTAAACAAGTACTCCAAAACATTCTCAACCTCTTCAATGCTAGGCTCCAAAGACTTGAAGCTGTTTTGTGCAATTTGCAACTTGTCTCCTTCACTTGAATCACTTTTGCATAAGCTGTGCAATGCAACATCTACACTTTCCAACTCATTCACATTCTCCTGTAGATGATTTTCACAAGCCACTGCCCCTTTGTGGAGCAATTTTGAAACCAGTGACCGCCTTGTTGACTTTGATTTCAAAATTGGTACAGACAAGAACAAGAGAAGTGAATGGACGATAGAGGTGCTTGCTGTAACAATTTCTCTGAGTGCTTTAATCACTGATGAGACGTTTTGATCTAGCTCTAGGAGTGGTGTGGCCTGAATTTTGTTGTTGATTTTCTTAATTGCTGCAATCAACTTTTTGGCATCCTTCTTTGCCTTATTCCTAAAGCGAGTGTATTTAGCAATGTTGGTTTCGATGCTTGAATCTCCTTTTCTCCTTCTGAGAGCAGATTGAAGATCTCTAACATGTTCCTTGATTTGTGTCATGACATCCCTTTCAGTGCCACAAATATCCAAAAGGTTCACGAATCCAGCCTGCAAGTCACCGATCCATTTCTCATGTTGGTGATGAGAGAGGGCTTGTTGGGTACGTGGCAAGTTGAGAAGATCTTCCATGCACTTGTACAAGTCCTCCAATCTTGACTTGCCATTACTGACTGCTTTCGCTGTGGGCTTAGAGGATTCATCCCAAATCTTCATCTTGTTAAGCTCCTCCTCAATTCTAGCAGTGCTAGGATGTGATCGGCAAGGCAAGCTAACTGATCTCTTGGTTTTTGAAAAACTCCCCATTTTTGTTGTTGTTGTTTACAAATGAAGCTCAAATTTGTGATGGAAAATACAAGCTCTATGATTTGCTATTTATATAACACATGAAAAGGAGACAAGATGAGTCATAGACTCTTCATAATAATGTGATGAGCATCACTTGTTATATCTTTGTCAACAATGACACAATGATTTGTTATATTTTATTTTATATATAGCATGAGTTGTCCTTATAATAAGTGTTATCACCACCCTTTTGCCTCCCCTGCATCGGCCATTACTGCCACATTACAGTGTGTCTAATACTATAAAATTGAAGCTGCCTCACCTCCACAGACATGGCCTGTCAAGTCATCAATAACAACAACAAACCACAGTTATTATGTGATGGTAATGAAGACACTGGAGAAATCAAGATCCCTAATAATTTTAATATGTGCACGAATGGCTTCTTGTTGGTATGTCTCCACCATATGTGTTGTATGTTCATTAATTAGCCATTAGTTCAGGTCAATAAGAACGATTAATTTATCTACTTTCTTCCTCAATCATTCTGGAGCAATGAAATAGTATGAAACATGAAACTTTTCTTCTCATAAGCATTCAACTTCTAATTTAAGGAGAATTTTTTTTTTTTTTTTCCCCAGCCGTTCAAATTTTTGAACTTCTGCTGGAATTGAATGGTCTGAAGTTCAAATTTTCTTATTTCTGTAATTTCAAAATCTTTCACAAATATTGTTGGATGTATTGACCTACAAGTTGACACCAAGGAAATGGCTTGATGGATGAGGCTCTCTCTTACTGAGTGTGATATTGACTGGCACATACCCCTCAACTTTTCAAAAATTATTTTTTTATCTTAATGTTTTGAAAATTATAATTTTCCTCTTCAAAATTTTTTACGTATGCCCTTTATCTTGTCATTCTTCTTACAATAAACTCGACACACCATTGATTATAACAGGATATAAATTGACTCCTTATCTACTTCACAAATAAATTTAAGAAAAAATTTCTTTTTATTTAGCGCATTTTATTAAAATTTTCAATTTTACTTTTATTTTTTATTGCTTGAGACTTTATAGATTTATATGTTACAATAATTTTTTGTTGTAATTAAACTTGATAAAAATAAAATAAAATTTCATCAACCCAAACTAAATTATGCCCGGGTCTCAAATCAACATGTACCAATAATTTGCCTTGGTATTCCCTCTTCAACCAGAATCCTAGCTCCACCATTGGTGATTTTTGAGTTTGAGTCTCAACGTTGCAAGAAACACTTTATCTTTTCTTATTCCCCTCTACCAAATGTACAAATAAATAAATGAATAACATTAATTACTCTATTCCCACAATTGTAATTATTTTTTTTATACTCTTTTCGTAAAAACATTTTTCAAAGGAAAATATTTCTTATATTTAGTTGCATCCTTAAAGCAAATGTATTAGTAGTTGTATTAGAGAGAGAGAGAGGTAATATTGTAGTGGAACTTTAAAAAGTGTATTGTATTGTATTTACTTGCATGAATACAAATTTTGATTCATGTACATGGCTAACAAACAAAACTGAAATCCACACACATATCCTCTAAAACTCGGATGCCCTATGAAGGATTTTGGGAATATGACACATTAGTGGGAGACTATGTTTAGAAGAGTGACCCTTGTTTTAATGAATCGCCTAAACAAGCACTCCAAAACATTCGCAACACCTTCAATGCTAGCCTCCAAAGACTTGAGGCTATTCTGTGCAATTTGCAACTTATCCCATTCACTTGAATCGCCTCTGCATAGGCTGTGCAATGCAACATCGACCTTCTCCAACTCATTCACATTCTCCTGTAGATGATTTTCACACGCAACTGCCCCTTTGTAGAGCAACTTTGAAAACAGTGACCATCTTGCTGGCTTTGATTTCAAAATTGGCACGGACAAGAACAAGAGAACCAAATGGAGGATAGAGATGCTTGCTGCAACAACTTCTCTCAGCGCTTTAATCACTGATGAGACATGTTGATCTAGCTCTAAGAGTGGTGTGGCCTCAATTTTGTTGTCGATTTGCTTCATTGCTGCAATCAACTTCTTAGCATCCTTGTTTGTGTTCTTCCTAAAACAATTGTATTTAGCAATGCTGGTTTCAATGCTTGAATCACCTTTTCTCCTTCTGAGAGCGGATTGAAGATCTCTGGCATGTTCCGTCATTTGTGTCATGACATCCCTTGCAGTGCCACAAATGTCCAAAAGCATTATGAATCCATCCTGCAAGTCACCAGTCCATTTCTCATGTTGGTGATGATAGAGGGCTTGTGAGAAAGTGGCAAGTTGAGAAGATCTTCCATGCATCTGTACAAATCCTCCAATCTTGATAGACCATAATTGATTTCTTTCGACGATGCATCCCAAGTCTTGATCTTGTTCAGCTCCTCCTCAACTCTAGCAGTGCTAGGATGTGATCTGCAAGGCAAGCTAATTGATCTCTTGGTTTTTGAAGAACAACCCATTTTTTGTTGCTCTTGTTTCCAAAACAAGCTCAAATTTGTGATGGAAACTACAAGCTTAATGCTTTTCTATTTATATTAACACATGAAAGGAGACAAGATGAGTCATGGACTCTTGATAAAATGTGATGAGCATCAGAGCATGTGATGACAGTGTGGGCTCCCTTTGAATTAGGTTAATCTTTGTCAACAATGATGCAATAATTTGTTATTTTTTATGTAGGATGAGGTGTCCTAATAATGTGTGTTGTCATTTCATCACCACCCTTTTGCCTCCCCTGCATTGCTATATTACTGCCACATTACCTGTGTTTGCCACTATAAAACTGAAGCTACCTCACCTTTTGTCTTGCTTCAAAGAACAACAATAAAATTGAAGTCATCAATAACAACAACAAATAATCATATTGTATGATATCAATAAAGATACAAGAGACAACTTGATCCAGATTTGTAGGGGACTAACAAAATTTTTAAAGATGTGGATGGGATATCAAGGTCAGGATCAAAGGAACATTAACCAATACTTTAATGTGTGCACAAATGGCTTGCTTTCTATGTGTATCCATTTTATTCACTAACAATCCTCTATTCAGTATGAGCCTCCTCATCAGATGGCCTAATTTCAAACTTATGCTTATAAACCACTATACAACAAATTCGAATGTAAACTAATTCATTGTGATGTGCACAAACAATGACATTTAGGCTGTGTTGGATCAAGAATTTGAGAAAGGATTTATATCGAGAAAAGAAAAGAGAAGGAAAAAGTTTTTTTTTTTTTTTTTTTTTTTTCTCTTCAAAATCTCTTATGGAATCCATGATCAAATAATTTCTAATTGGAAAATATTTGAGGCCTCCAAAAAGATCCTACAATTCAACCCACAATGATATGTTACGATAAATGTCAACTTTCAAATCAGAAAGTGAAATTGAAAAGAAAAATTCAATTCGACACAAAATGATATGTCCATCACTATTCGACCCAAAAGTTGACCTTTAATTCAAAAGAGAGAGCTCTAATTGTTCTAATTTTCATGCAACAGTTACTTGAGGGGTGTGAGATCAGTTGACCTTTGATTAAATCAGAGGTTTTACATTGACCACTTTCTGTAAGTAAAAAGCAAAAACCAACTTGAAATTTTTGTTGAAATTAGTACTACATATTTTGCTGCAAATCGAATCTCCAATGGGTTTGAAGTACTCATGAAGTTTGTGAGTGTAAAATATAGTTTTTGAGTCTATGGTGTGTAATGAGTTTTCTGTCGTGCACATTGATTCACCAATGACTATTAAAATCATACCCTCGAATGCTTGCGTCCATTTAGGAACTATCTAAAATATTCGTTTGAAATCAATTTATTACGTAAATAAATGAAATTGGAACATATTTTAAAATTTATTAATTATCATGTCTTACGAAAATTTTACATTGGCAGCATATTCAACTAATAACAAGAGGCCTAATAATTACATTTTGCCAAAAATAAGAAAATGACATAGAAATAATATGACCTTATTGGCCAGTAATAATTTCTCCAGTCCAAGAATTTCTGTACTATAACATGAGTAATTATTAAATATTTTGGAGGGTATTATTATCATATGCTAATATGGTCCTTCAACGTGATTATTAATTTATACATGGAACCTCATAACATAAGATTTAGGATCTCACCTAATAATATAAGAATAATTAATGTAAAATATTACCCGATAATGTCCCCTACTAAATTATTTTTGGCTTTATAATTTAATGAGATATTAAATAAAAAAATCTTCGTCACCCACCACTCAGTTACAAAACATATTAGCTGTATTTTATGATAATATAATCATGTATCTAACAACAACAACAAAATTAAATAATAAAAAAAATCCATGTATTAATTCTTTTTCTATTGTAATAAATAATATATGTCACTCGTGCGCGAAATTGAATATCTCTATGGTTTAATTGGACTCTTCTAACTGCCATATATCCATTAATAACATCTTGTAATCAATTATTAATATGGCTCACGATTTCTCTACATCTCATCTCCATACAACACAGTCTTTGTACGATTTTACCTTCCTTTTTTTCCCCAATTTTTTTTTTTTTTTGGTGGAGGTTTGTCCTCTCCAGACAAATTTGGAAGCCATCATTCCTTCTTAATTGCAACTGACCTTAGATTGATCACAAAAGAGACCCAAAACGAAATGTCAAAAAATTTATCCCAAATTATAATGCATGACCCAAATTCAATTATTATATAATGAGAGTTAAATAAATTTTAACCACACAATGCTTACACTTCACTAGTTTTCACTATCAAAGTCTTATAAGGTCTAATTACATTTGTATCCCTGAAGTACATTATTTTTTTAAACAAAATTCTAAATCCTAATTTCTCAATACACACAATCAGTCCTTACTGTCGCGACCCGCTCCTCGTACCCAAAGATTAAGCATCGTGATGGCCAGTAACTAAAGTTACCTCCGGTCAATTCTTAAACAAATCAATAAATGCGAGCGGAAGTAATATTTAAATAAGAGTACCAAAATAATCATTGGAGTTTCTATTTTTATTACAAAATATATTGACCAAAAAGGCCGATATTTACATAGAGGAATATCATAAAAATACTGTGTGTGTGTCTATTCCGCAGCCCCGTATCTAAGACATTCCAAAAGCTATTTCTGAATTTCATGTTTCCTGAAAAATTGGTAAAAAAGCTATAAGCACATGGCAGAGTGAGAAACATTATACCAAGAGTATAAGGGACACGAAATAACCATGGATTGTTAGTTAGGCCAAAACGTTTACATAAACAAATCATTTAAGTACCAGAAACTGAAATACAGATATTATATAAATATATAACCATAACCACGGTACAGAACAGAACAGAGGTCACAGAAGTGACAGTCAGAACAGAGGTACGGATTCAAGGGGTGGCTCGTACGGATTCTAGAGGTGGCTCCCACAATAGTGTAGCACTTAGCTCCGCACAGCACTTTGGTCCGCACAAAACAGAAGTCAATGGATCCATGACAAACAGAGGACCGCAAAGTGGTCAAACAGAGGCCAATGGTTATTTAAGTCTCCCAAGGCATGGGACTCCCGTGGTGGTACTTACAAAACATAATTATTTATAAGGTCATAGCCAAATATTCTTTAAAATATAAACAAACATATCCATCGGTTTCCTTTTAAGCAAATAGGGTTCAAATATAAAACCACGTAATTGAAATCTTTATAAAACATAACTTTTATTAATACACTAATAAAATATAACTTGTATAAAATAGATTCTGGTAAGTCAAAACATACGTAAAATATATTTTGGTAACTCAAGGTATAATATAACCCACCTTAACTTTAATACCTTCCTCTTCCTTTCTACTATTAAAGATCCTCTCAACTTTCACTATTTTTTTCTTTCATTTCCTCTCTTTCTTTTCTTTCTTTCTCTTTTCTTTTCTTCTTTCCTTTCCTTTTCTTCTTTCTTTCTCTCCTTCTTCTGCCCAGATCAGCGCCTCTATTTATAGGGAAAAGGCGCATACGTGGCTCAAATCAAGATTCGATTAATAATTATATAGATTCGTTCTTATCCTTAATAGATATTTAAGATAATTATCCTTTGACCCAATATTTTAATATAATTATATAAATAATTTAATTCTTAAGTAAATTACATTTTATCGTATACTAACATAAAATTAATTATTTATTTTAATGCCACACTCACTATTATTATTATTAATATTATCTATATTATTATTATTTATATTTTGATCCCTAAACTTTTAATAATTATATTATTTTACAAAATTACGCATAATAATATATAATAAATCATATGTTTTCTTAACTGAGATTAAATAATATTAGTATAAATTCTACAGAATAATTAAAAATCTAGGTTGTTACAATCTTCTCCCCTTTTAAAATTTCGTCCTCAAAATTTGTCATATGTAAGCTATCCGCTGCGCACTCTGATAATTATATATTAGCTGATTAATCTGATAGAAATAGTACCTCTAAAAAAAAAAAATTTACCAAAAATAACTCACTGTCTAGTTGTCAAAAATTAGTTTGGGCCAAAATGAGAAATAATGAGCGAATTTAAAAACTTTTCACTCGTTTTGTTTACGATAAGAATAAATAAAAAATAAAATAAAATGAGAACATAATGACAGAGTCATATACAAAACTTTTCATTGATGAGAAATAATTTCAAAATTAGTATCTTTATAATTTGAACCCACTTTTTAAAAAAATATCGAAATAATTTTTTTTTTTTAATACTGAACTGAAAACTATATGTATTTAATTATATTATAATTTTGGTGGGTGCTTGAGTCCGTCATCCTTCTATATATTTTATTTCTTTTTCTATAACAAATATAAATTATATCCGATATCCTTCACAAATTAGGCACACTAAAAAAAAAAAAAAAAAAAATTTATTATTATATATATATAATCATATAAAATTATAATATAATTAAATCGACGAATATAATATTTAGGTACTAATTACCCGCTATCCCACTTCTTAAATGTGCATGTGTCCTATGCTTCAATGATGAATTTTTTTTTTCTTAAAAAAAAACCATTGCTCTGATACCATTTGTCACGACCCGCTCCCCGTACCCAAGGGTTAAGTATCGTGATGGCCAGTAACTGAAGTTACCTCCGGCCAATTCTTAAACAAATCAATAAATGCGAACGGAAGTAATATTTAAATAAGGGTACCAAAATAATCATTAGAGCTTCTATTTTTATTACAAAATATATTGACCAAAAAGGCCAATATTTACATAGAGGAATATCATAAAAATACTGTGTGTATCTATTCCACAGCCTCGCATCTAAGACATTCCAAAAGCTATTTCCGAATTTCATGTTTCCTGGAAAATTGGTAATAAAACTATAAGCACATGGCAGAGTGAGAAACATTATACCAAGAGTATAAGGGACACGAAATAATCATGGATCGTTAGTTAGGCCAAAACGTTTACATAAACAAATCATTTAAGTACCAGAAACTGAAATACAGATATTATATAAATATATAACCATAACCACGGTACAGAACAGAACAGAGGTCACAGAAGTGACAGTCAGAACAGAGGTACGGATTCAAGAGGTGGCTCGTACAGATTCTAGAGGTGGCTCCCACAATAGTATAGCACTTAGCTCCGCACAGCACTTTGGTCCGCATAAAACAGAGGTCAATGGATCCATGACAAACAGAAGACCACAAAGTGGTCAAACAGAAGCCAATGGTTATTTAAGTCCCCCAAGGCATGGGACTCCCGTGGTGGTACTTACAAAACATAATTATTTATAAGGTCATAGCCAAATATTCTTTAAAAGTAAAACAAACATATCCATGGATTTCCTTTTCACAAATAAGGTTCAGAAAATAAAACCACGTAACTGAAACTTTTATAAAACATAACTTTTATTAATATACTAATAAAATATAACTTGTGTAAAATAGATTTTGGTAACTCAAAACATACGTAAAATATATTTTGGTAACTCAAGGTATAATATAACTCACCTTAACTTTAATACCTTACTCTTCTTTCCCACTATTAAAGACCCTCTCAACTTCTACTATTTTTTTCTTTCCTTTCCTCTCTTTCTTTTCTTTCTTTCTCTTTTCTTTTCTTCTTTCCTTTCCTTTTCTTCTTTCTTTCTCTCCTTCTTCTGCCCAGATCATCGCCTCTATTTATAGGGAAAAGGCGCATACGTGGCTCAAATCAAGATTCGATTAATAATTATATAGATTCGTTCTTATTCTTAATAGATATTTAAGATAATTACCTTTTGATCCAATATTTTAATATAATTATATAAATAATTTAATTCTTAAGTAAATTACATTTTATCGTAGACCAACATAAAAGTAATTATTTATTTTAATACCACACTCACTATTATTATTAATATTATCTATATTATTATTATTTATGTTTTGATCCCTAAACTTTTAATAATTATATTATTTTACAAAATTACGCATAATAATATATAATAAATCATATGTTTTCTTAACTGAGATTAAATAATATTAGTATAAATTCTACAGAATAATTAAAAATCTAGATTGTTACCATTACTATTACCACGACCTCCCTTCCCAACCCTCATTGTAGCCCTCCACCATTCACCCTTGCGACCACCACCGTTGCAACTCCAACACCTGTGATCCACTATCTCCGTAGCTCCCCCAAATGATCCCATCCCATTGTGTGTGTGAGTGGGAAATGGAGAGGAAGAGCGAGAGAGACAGATTTAAGATTTTGGTTTCTAGATCTAGGATTTGCAAAAGAAGAAGTGAAAGAAGAGGTTAAACGGTTACGCGACGAAAGGAATATTCTACTTGATCTAGGTATATTCTATTTGATATACCTTAAAAAATGAAAGTTCGAATTCTTGAAATAGGCCCTAAAATGAGACCCATCAGTTGCACAATAGTGGTTGTTGTTTGGGACATAGCAGCCATCTCAATTCCTTTAGAAAATATTAAAAGAAAAAAAAAATCAAATTATGTATGGTGTAAACTTAAAAAATGGAGCATTGACACATATAATGGTGTAAAAATAGAATTTCTTGTTAACTTTGACCGGGAATGATAGTGTATAATTTTAGAAAGGAAAATATTGTCTTAAAATTATTGTTAATTTTGAAAATTGTATAAAAAAAAAGGGAGATTTGATGATAGACCTCTCACTGTCTAATTTATTTTCAAAAGAACAAAAATTATATAAGTACTTTCAAAATCCCCTAATATTTTAAAACTTATTTATTTTACTATATTACCCTCATATCTATCAGCTCTCCTATTAAAGCATCTTCACAGTATATTTCAGAGTAAAATTTTTCTTTGAATCATAGTAAACTTTACTCTGAATCAGAGTAAAGTTTATTATGATTTAAAGTAAAATTTTATATCGTAAAGCAAATCAACATGTTTTTTACCAGAATAAAATTTTACTTTGAATCAAGTAAAATTTTACTCTGAAAGTACAATTTTAATATCATTGTATAATTCAAATTTGCAATGAATTGATAGTAAAATTTTACTGTCACTAGAAGTCCGAAAACAAATAATAAAAGTACACAATAACAGAGTAAAAATTTACTATCATTGTATAAAAAAAATAAAAATATAACAAATAACACCAAAGTAAAAGTAAATTCTCATTTTATCAAACAAAAATAGAACACATACCAGAGTAAAATTTTACTCTTATTCTGTCAAGCAAAAACATAGCACAAATCAGAGTAAAATTTTACTTTCATTCTGTCAAACAAAAACAGAGCACAAACCAGAGTAAAATTTTACACTCATTCTGTCAAACAAAAATAGAGTACAAACTAGAGTAAAATTTTACTCTCATTCTGTCAAACAAAAACTAGAGCACAAACCTGATTGAACTCGGCAAATCAACAAAAAAAATCAAAAACAAAAATAAAAAAAAAACTAATCAACATATGTTGAAGATTAAATAGCGACATCGAACCAAATGTGAGGGTCAAGTCATCAATCCAGATCTTAGGCAAAATTTTGAGCTACAAGGTCGATTCCAAATCAAAACTCAAAATCGAGTTCATAATGGTGAAGTCACACCAAATTCGAAATGTCACAAACCAGATCTGAGATGTTATTAGTTAAATCCAGATCTGAGATGTTATAAGTTGAATCAACCTTACCCAAACCTCTTAAGCATAGATCGCAAACTCAAATTAGGGCTCCTCTCATATCACAAATTGAACTAAGGACTGAAGGAAGAGGGAGAACCTTTGTTAGAATTTCAATCTAGTAAACAAGTAAATGGAGTATGGTAGAGGTGCATGAAGCCTCTACTTTCTGCAATTCTAGGGTTTCCAAAAGAGAAATGGAAGGCTTGACTGACATTGGATGCGGAGGAGGGGGTAGCGCCAGAAATCATGGCAGTTGGTGGCCGGAATACATTGGCGGACTGTGCTCCAGTGACTTAGGTGAGCTCTAACATGGCTATGAAGAGAAGCTGTGTTTAGAGGGGGAGAAGAGAGACGAAGAAGGTGGGGAGAGAGTGGGGGGAGAACGTGGGAAGATGTAATTAAAGGTAAAATAGTCTGATAAAATATTTAAATAATAAATTTTGTCATTTATGCAAGACTTTATAATTATGAGGGGGTTTAGAAAGTATAATTTTTTTTTTTTAGTTCTTTTAACAATAAAAAAGAAGGTAAAGAGGGGCTTATAGCCAAATTTCCCTTAAAAAAAATATTGCAATATATAAAAATATATAAAGGGTTATTGAGATTACATTAATTTTGACAAACGCATTTGCAATATTCTTTTAGAAATCAGAGGGAATATTACTACAAAGGCCCACCAATAATGGGTTTTGGCCCAAAAAAAACCCTATATAATAAAAAATAATAGTAAACGGACATTGGACCATAGAGGGATGACAACACAGCTAGGCCCAAACTTAAATCTCAAAGCCCAAAATTCAACCAACTGTGCAGTGCTCGATCCATGTGCCAGATAGTGGGTTACAACTGACAATCAATCGCCAATATATTTGCTCCACGTGTCAAACCCCTTTAACGGCTCTTTTTTCCGTCCCTTTCAACAAAAACAAAATTAAAGCCGAGCCGTAACAATCATCAGGCTCGGTGCTTCACTTCAGTATCATCATCGACCCATCTTCTTAGCAGACCGTTACTCTCTCTCTCTCTCTCTCTCTCTCTCTCTCTCTCTCTCCGCGCAAATCGTTGAGGAAGAAGAAGAAGACATGACTGCGGTGAGTGTAGCCACCAGACACTGTAAGAAAGCAATGAAATTGGGAATCTCTCTCTTCCGCAGAGGCTTCAACTCCTCCAAATGGTTTGTCTTCTCTCATTTCTTGATTCTATTTTTTTTAAACCCTAAAATTTGACAAACAATGGGTGTATGTATATTGAATTTGATGATTGTAAAAACAGCAAGACAATGACGAAGATGGCAGTGGCCAGGATAAAGTTGCTGAGGAACAAGAGAGAAGCGGTGGTGAAGCAGATGAGGCATGACATCGCTGTGCTTCTTCGATCTGGTCAAGATGCCACTGCTCGCATTCGGGTATTTCTTCTTTAATTTTCCTTCTCTCATTTCATCTCACTTTTATTGTTTTGTAATTAATCTGTGTGGAGCTAGCTATCCCCAAATTTTATTTTGGGTTATTTGCCTTTTGACATGGAAACTACATATTAGAGCATCTTCAACCCTTCACCTCTTTTTTTTCCATCTAATTTGATTCAAAATTTGAGTAAAAAACACTTGATTTGAGTAAAAAATTTGGGTCTTATCTCAAATTTTCAAATTTCATCAAATTTGATGAAAAAATTCATTTCCAATGCTTTATCTTTTAAATTTTCATCAAATTCAAATTTGATGAATTTTCAGTTTGATGAAAATTTGGCTCTCTCCTTAGTTTGATGAACATTTGATAAAAGGATTGGAGATGATTTTTGAGTACTTTTTTTTATCAAATTTAAATTTGATGGGGAAAAAAAAAGGTGAAGGATTGGAGATGCTCTGATGTTACTATTATATGTCAATTTTGGTTTTGAGCTTTGGTTTGTTGGATGTCTTGTGATGGAATATTTTCTTTCTCATTTTTGGGCATTGGTCTGGAATATTGCTTTCTTGGCTTCTACTTGAATTTAGATGAAGCTGTTGGCGCGTATTTGTTTACACATCCACAGATGCTTTTGTGGTTTTTGCTCAATATTTGTTTAAATTAACCTTGTATGTGGATTTTATAATTAAAAGACTCCTTGGATTTAAGGCTTCCCTGTGTTGGGCAGGCTCTTATGGGGGTACCTTTTAAGAGGCTTTAAATATTACTTGAGACCCAATTTGATATTACAAGTTGTTTGAACCGATCACTGTAGGGGAAAGTCCCATAAGGGAGCATAAATTTCTTCACCTCCGCATCTTATCTTGTTACATTTGGTGCTCTACACAAAATCTATTTGATTGGTTATAGGGTACATGGTACTGTAAAATTTTATTGTGGGTAGTTTGTTTGTAAACAATCTAGTGTTAAATTTAGATTGAATTCCAATTTCCATATATATATACAACTTTTTGTGCATTCATGTGTGTATATGAAGATGTTTATTCTTTTTTGCTTGGAGGTTTGTCTCAATGTTGATTGCTTTGTTGTATTCTATGAAACTGAAATTAAATTAATTCAATAGAGGAAAGATTTATAAATGACCAAATTTGTCCATGGATTTGTAGGTTATACAAGAATTGCATCGATCTAGTAGACTATGATCTACATTTACGGTTGATGTGGAGTCTGACTCTGATTGAGTTGTTGTGCACTTGTAGGTTGAACATGTGATAAGGGAACAAAATATTATGGCTGCAAATGAATTCCTTGAGCTCTTCTGTGAACTGGTTGTATCAAGACTTCCAATTATTGCAAAGCAAAGGTAACAAGAAATGCAGGATTTTCATGATATTATTAGGCACACATCATGAAATGCTCAGAAACAAGTAACTCTGTTCCGTGTCCAACATATTCCAGGGAATGCCCTTTAGATCTTAAAGAAGGGATATCGAGTTTACTATTTGCAGCCCCTCGATGCTCAGATATTCCAGAACTATTGGCAATTCGGGACATTTTTGAGAAGAAGTATGGGAAAGATTTTGTGTCTGCAGCTATTGATCTACGACCCAACGCTGGTGTCAATCGAATGGTAATTGTGTTCCACAATTTCAACCACTGCTTTTATGACCAATAGTTCTAGAATTCAGTTGTTCTTTTTAAAAAAGATTAAATTCTACTATACATCAATTTTTCATTATTGAATGGCATATTTTACATCATATATGGTGACTTTTACTTGTATCAGTACTGTAGATGATTAATTTCATGCGCATGCCTTTTCGTACAGCTTATTGAGAAGCTTTCTGTTAGAACCCCTAGTGGTCAAGTAAAATTGAAGGTCATGAAGGAAATAGCCAAGGAACACCAGATTGAATGGGATACAACAGAGTCTGAGATGGAGCTTCTCAAACCTCCAGAAGAGCTCATAGTCTGTTCTCTCTCTCTCTCTCTCTCTCTCTCTCTCTCTCTCTCATCAGCTTGTGTTGGCCACTTACTAATCTGTAGTGTCTTTGATCAGGAAGGACCACGTACTTTTGTTAGTGCCAGCAGCCTACCTGTAAAGCCTATATCAAGGCAATCTACTGAGCCAAATAAGCCAAATAAGCCAATCTCCAGGTAATTTGTGCACCCTAAGAAATTATTTTAGGCAGGAATGGAATGGCTATTCCTCTTAAATTGGCGAATGGTGAGAATCCATTTCCAACGTAAATTTCTTTCCTTTTTTACAAAACCAAACATGAGAATGGGTATTACAACGAGAATGATCATTCCATTCCAGCCTGATTCCAGTGACCAAACAATGCACAAGGATCAGTGTTGAATAGTACTTAGTTTTACTTTCAAGATCTACAAATGATTTGCAGAGGATTTATATGAAATTTGTCTGTTCTTTGTACCACAATTTTTAATGTCTTTTGACCCAGATATTCAGGTAACACGGAAAGGGATGCCATGCATTTTCAAGACACTGCATCTGCTGCTGAAGCCGCTGCTGAGTCTGCAAAGAAAGCAATGGCTGCGGCAGAAGCTGCAGCCTATTTGGCCAAACAAGACCCAAGTCAGGTCTCTGAGGCGTTTGGTTATAGTAATAACTTCAATGGCAATCCAAACAACTATCAAGATATGGATGATAAATCTGAAGTCCTGGCCCAGACGTACAAGTCACGTAGTGTTGGAGGGTCTCATTATTCAAGCAATGAAGACATAATGCCGACCAACATGGATGCGAAAAATGTTAATAGGAGACACAGCTACAATGTCCCACCTGCACATTGTGATATAAAGTTTGATGAATCGGACTGTGACGAAGAAATTGACATGGAAGAACCTACTGATGGCAACAATATACCACCAAACCGTCCTGCCTCTCAAGTTCATCGCATTCATCCAAAATTGCCAGATTATGATGCTCTTGCTGCGCGTTTTGAAGCACTCAAGTATCGCAAGTCCCAAACCTAAGAGAATTACATTATTGGTTTTTGCATATTTCCTCTCGGCTTTTGTATTTCGTATATGATATTTACCTATTATTCAATCGTATAGAGATCCTAAATAATGTGGGTCGCAGAAGTTTCTTTTTTGGGTACTGTAATTGACAGGGACACCATTTCATTATTTTGTCGACTTCATCTTTATTTTAATGCAAATTACAGAGTTTATATAGAAAATACTGTGTTTTAGCTTTTGCTTTGCACCTCTGCTGCATTTTGCAATTATTTCATTTGATTCTTCTGGAAATATGACAGTTGTGTTGAGCTGTGCAATTTTGGAAGTAGCTCTGTTTTCCTTTTTTTTTTTTTTTTTTTCTGTTTGGAACCCTGTTTTATTTTTAACAAAATTTTGTATGGTGACTTAGACTTAACTAATTCCGCATCAATTGATCTTTGAGTGTCACTTATTTTTTCAGTGTTTCCAATGACTCAATAAAATTCTGAGGGAGAACATTTATGAATCAAATCAATAGTCAATATAATCATCTGCCTTTGCACATTTTATTTTCCTGTGCTCAAGGATGAGAACCAATCCACTTTATAGCACATTTCCCTGTGTATATATAAACTTGACAGCATTGTTTGGTATTAACTTCTATCACTCAAGATGGAAACCACTTTGTCAGTTTCTAGTGTGTAAAATATGGGAAACTTGATAGCATACTGGTATACTTTATATCCAAATGATGTGTGTTTTGTTAAGTTCAACATCCTTCATGGTGAAAATTACAATGCTGAGAAAATTGTGGTGGAACCAAATCTCCACCACTGTCACATTTTTGTGAAGTCCTTCATGATGCAGGAAAGCTTGGCTTGGCCACCAATCACTCCAATCACCCTAATTCCAGCTATGAAGGAACAGGGATCAAACAAGATGGACCCGGAATGAACATCACCCGAGAAAGAGCAACTAAACGCACCCCCATCTACTCTAAAAAACTAAATGCGCCCCCATCCACTCTAAAACTTGTTCAAACTTGCAGTTTGTGGTAATCACTGAAACACAAGCTGCAGGAGAGCGAGGGAAAAACTCTAAATGAACTCAGCCTTTGAATTTACTCGAGGCATTTGGTGAATGATCGTGAAATTCACTGTGATATCCTCTGTGATTCAGCAGGAGATCCAGGCATGCATGTATTCAGGTTACCACCTAACCATCCTGCTAAGTAAGTAGCTAACCATTATCCTCTCCATGACTTGTGATATAAAGTTTGATAAATTGGACTCTGATGAAGTAATTGTTGGTTTAGCACACCCTAAGAATGTCATGTAATTGTTGTTCTAAGCTTTGGTTCTGTTTTCTAGCTAACTAGGGGACGGGGATTTTATGTCCTCAAAGTATCTGTCATCATGTCCAATACACTTACTATAGTCATATGATCAGATTTTTTAAAAATTAGAAATTAACTATACAAGATTGTATAGTTGTAAATGCACGGGACAAGAAGACAGGCTCATTTTGAGAAACAAGGATCCCAGCCCACTAGCTAGACATGGAAGACTTGAAGGAAATGTATGTGCTCAGTTCAGCTGGTTTCATTCCTTTTAAACAAGTAGACAATATATAGTAAAATTGGGTTGGAAAACATTAACCCCGAACTTGGAATTTGGAAACATGAAACATAATTGAGTGGAATTAATAGCAACAGCAAAAGACACCTCAGAAAATTTTCTGATTTTTAAGCAGGGAAAACCATCTCAAGAACAAACCTATGTGACCCACAAACAGTAGTAACATATTTTCAATGCCTCAACTCAAATCCCTAAAACGAATGGTTACAATTCTATAATAGGATCACAGTGAAGTTCATGGAAAATAAAATTAAAAAATTTGTAATGGTGAGGAATGATACAACAAGCAAATTATCAGCAACAGCAACGACAAGACAAAACATCCATGCATGTATAAGGTCTTGCCTTTTCTTCAAGCTCCTGTGTTGTTGGTAATGGTTCCAACTTGTATACGCCACTTCTAGCACAGCAAAAGTCCTTCAAATTTCTGCATGCTCCATTGCTGAATGGATACACTCTTTCAGGTATCCCCCTGTGAATCAATGCAAAGTATTAACTGAAATCGGATAACAAACCACTACAAGAATAATTATCATCACATTTTCTTTCTGTTGGTGTTTCCTTATTACTTACCCAATCTCATCTTTGTAATTTTAGGTCAAATTCGATGAGATTTGTTAAGCAGGTTGTCCTTGTTGGGGTTGTGTGGATGATGATAAGTATTGGACACTAACCACTCCCAATCCCTTCTTTATTTTTTTATTAAGGTCATTTATGGTATTTTTGCACTTCTGACGTGTTGCCCTAATTTCTATATATTTAGGGTTGAGGGGAGATGTCTATCTCTTGTAATCTCGTGTAATCTTTTTAGATAATAGTGAAAAACCGCAGAAACCGTGGACATAGCCCTAGTTTGGGGTGAACTATGTAAATCTTGTGTTCTTCATGTGTGCGTATGATTTATCTTTCTTGTGCGTTTGTTTGTTTCTATTTTCGTATTTTCACCAATCCTAGTTAGGTATTATGAATTCCTAACAGTCCTACCACTTGCGCGCTTCCAACTTTTGGCCAATGAAGCTCGTTTACTTGCATTTTTTTCTGAACATTTCCTATTTTTGATCAAATTGGCTAATAAAACCATCAATCATTTATGTTGTGTTTTTTTTTCATTTTCAAGTGTTTTTTTTTTCCTTTCTAAATTAATAAAAAAAAAATGTATGCACCGTGATTAGATGTCTTCTTACACTCATCATTATAATTCAATTTTAAAGAAACAAAAAAAAAATAAAAATGGAAGACTGACCTTAGATATGGAATGCGCTGTCGTCTTACAAGCTCATATGTAGTTTGATTTGTTAGAACAAGATAGCTGTCATATAGAAGGGGGAAAAGAAGTGTCAGGATTAGAGAACTATAGTGGTTCTGCTCAAAATTTGATGTTGCCTGATGAAGGCAACAAAATGTTCTTATGAAAATTGGGGGGGTCCACATGCCACCTCAGTTAATTCCAGTTTAAAAAATCTGTGAAAAATATAATACAGCCACGCAAACACAAAGAACCAAACATATGTACAAAAATATTTTATTTTGTGGGCGTCACAAAATTAAATGTCATTCATTCAAGACAAACATTTCATACAAGAAAATGGCAATTGGCAACACCAACACATTAAGTCAACAACTGAATTATAAAGCTACACATGCATTACAGGTATGGCCATTTTTTTCATCTAGTGTTCATAAACAAATCAAGTTGTTCATGACCAGTTCAAGCTCAACTCATTTAAACCTCTTTTGAGCTTGGTTCATTCATTTAGTAAGTAAACAAACTCGAGTCACATTTTTTGGGCTCATTTAATTATAGAATTGCTCATCGACATTACATACAGCTAGGTTCTCTCTCTCTCTCTCTCTCTCTCTCTCTTGATGGGTGTTCTTGTGTTCTGTGCCATTTGATACTTTCTTTCCTATTATTTTGATATGGGTCAGAGTTTAGATTTTTCAGGGATTTTTTGGGTTTTCAATCTTCTTTCATTTTTAATCATCTGCTTTATGAAATTATATACAATGATATGATGATGATGATGATGTTTTGGGGCCATATATAGTCTTGGTCTTCTTTGTATGCCTCCTTTGTGTTTGAATTTTCATCTTCTCTCCTCTTTTTCATGACTTGGAATATTATGGCCTTGTTTGGTTTGTCCCTTGAAAAACAATTTTTGAGAAAAAATTTCAAAATTTTGTTTGGTTGAAAATTTTTGAAAAAAAAAAAAATTTAAATCACTTTTCTTTCTACTACACATTAATCAATCACTTTTTCTCTCTTCTCTCTCATTCTCTCACATCCTATACATCAATCAATCACTTTTTCTCTCACACCCATCTATTCAACTACAAACCAAACCAAACCAAGCCAAGCCTTAAGTTCCATCAAATGGAGTAGGCTACATGAATCCTCCTTCTCCACGCGGCTCTATCAAAGGCCATTTCATTAGTCCAATTAAGTAGATCCATATCTCTATTTACAACGCTAGCCAACGTTAATCTAGGCCTACATGGTATCCTAACACTTCCATCTACGGTCACTGCATCGCATCTCTTCACTATTGCCTCTATTGGTCTCCGTTGAATATAACCAAATCATCTCAATCGATTCTCTGTCAACTTATCTTCTATCGGTGTTATTCCTATCCATTTCCGAATACACTCACTCCTAATTCTGCCTTGTCTAGTTTTGCCACACATCCACCTTAGCATCCTCATCTCAGCAGCACTCATCTTATCGACATGTTGTTTCTTGCTTGCCTAACACTCCGTCCCATACAACATCACTAGTCTAATAGCCGTTCTTTAGAACTTACCTTTTAGTCTAGTGGGTATTCGTTTATCATACAGTACCCAAGACGCACTTTTCCACTTAAGTCATCCTGCCTTAATCCTATGGACCACATCCACATCAATCTCTCCTGCCATTGTGATAATCGACCACAAATAACGGCGGGGGAGATTGATGCGGATGTGGCCAGAAAATTATTTTTCAAAATTATTTCATAAATACAAACCGAACATGGCCATAAATATTTGTCCTGACATTTGTGCGTTTCACATTTACCACTTTTCCTTCTATCTTAGGGGCATTTTCCATCCTCTAAACTCCATAACTATATTATTCAACTCAAGTAACTTAGCTTTTCTGGGTTTCTCTTTGTTGAAATTTCTGTGTCTTGATGAAATTCTCTATAATTTGATCTTCAGAACTGTGTTCCTCTACTTGTGGGTTTTGTCTGTTTGTTTGGGTTGTCACATCTTTGGTCTAATATATGGTTTTTCTTTTCAAGCTCAAACTCAACTCGTTTATACGAACAAGTTGAATCGAGCTGAGCTCAAGCTTGAGCTCCTCAAGCACCAGACATCGAACTCAACTAATTTTCATCAACTTGAGCTTGAACACACTACCACTAAACTCAGCTTGGTTTGGCTCATTTGTAGCCCTATTCACAAATCTATCAAGCTAAAATACCAGAACTCTCAAGCTTTTCACAACTACCTATCACTTCGGCCAAAAACAACACAATTATAAGATTACCCGACATACATTTCACCTTTATTAGCAAGTAATACAGATAACTATCCATAAGGAATATGGAATAAGTCACTTCATGGCCCTAGCCATTGATTCTTAATTGTCTTTTTTTCAATGTTGAGCCTAGAAAGTAGCCAGCCACACTAATCAACTGTCCAGCTCAAGCATTTCCCTGTCATGAAAAACCAGTCCATCAAGTAATTTTAAGTTCCAACTCCCTGTCTCTGCTTTCCCACTGCCAATTCCATCTCAGAAAACTTTTCACTAGTTGATAACAGAAATAGCAATCCAAATCTAACTAAATTCAATAAAAAAATAAAAAATAAGCGCATAACAGCTTCAGAATATAATAGTAGCATCACAATACACAGGCTGAACTTAAAGAGAACAAAAGGATAAGAACATTTTCTAATTGAATTAATCAAGATCACCTTCACAGCATAATCTTAATCTCACAATCAGCTAAAAAAATCTTCATTGTATCCTAAATTCATATGCCATCATGTCTCAACTCAATTTCTTCTTTAGCCTAGGTCCCTGTATTTCCTTCAATTTGGATAGACTCCCTTTATTTATTTACAGTCTAGGGTCTCCATTGTCTCAACCATAAAATCCTAAATGGCCTTCCTTTATCCCATCCCAACTGCCACTATCTTATCTATATTGTTACTCATCTATCAGCATCTTCATCCAAACTATGCTTTCTGTAGGTTTAGAGAAAAGAAGTTAGGGAATAAGTTAGACTTCATTCCCTTTTATATTGATAATACTGAGTAATTATAGGAGTGCCATAAAGCATAATATAAGGAAATACAATCACACAATCACGCATTTCCTATTTTAACTTATTTCATATTCAAACACTTCCCCTCAAACCGGTGCGAAGATATCTCTCATGCCCAGCTTGTTGAGAATGCCATGAAATGGTTTGCTCCCTAGCCCCTTGGTGAGAACATCGGCTAGTTGGTCTCCAGTTTTCACAAACGGAATGTATGTGATACCACTAGTGAGTTTTTCCTTGATGAAATGCCTATTAATCTCCACAATTCTATCATGTTGAGCGGGATTATGAGCTATAGTGATTGCGGCCTTGTTGTCACAGTATACACGCATGGAGTCATTCTAATGGATTCCCAAGTCTCCCAACAATAGTTTAATCCATAGTAACTCACATACACCCTGAGCCATAGTCCTAAATTCTGCCTCAGCACTAGATCTAGCAACCACATTCTGTTTTTTACTTCGCCATGTGACTATGTTGCCACCAACAAATGTGCAGTATCCAGAAGTTGATCGTCTATCAGTGATGGATCCAGCCCAATCTGCATCAGTAAATGCCTCCACACTGAGATGGCCATGTTTTGAGAAATAAAGACCCTTTCCAGGAGAAGATTTCAGGTATCTCAGGATTCTCATAACTGCTTGTAAGTGGGAAGTTTTCGGAGCATGCATAAACTGACTCACCATACTCACGGCAATGGCAATGTCTAGACGTGAGTGGGATAAGTATATGAGCTTTTCCACTAGTCTCTGGTATCTCCCCCAGTCCACTGGATCTCCTTCTCAATCCACACTCAGTTTCTGACCCGGTTCTAGAGGTGTATCACATGGTCTACCTCCAAGCAATCCAGTTTCCCTTAGCAAGTCAAGTACATACTTCCTCTGGCATATGAAGATGCCATCCTTGGACCGAGCTACTTCAATACCCAAAAAATACTTTAAATAGCCCAAGTCTTTGATTTCAAACTCCTTGGCTAAGTATTCTTTCAAACAAGGAATCTCCTCAATATCATCTCCTGTCAGAACAATATCATCAACATAGACAATAAGAGCTGTGGTCTTACCATGTGAGAAGTGTTTCACAAACTAGGTGTGATCAGCTTGACTTTGCTGGAACCCATATTTCAGTATAGCTTGAGCAAACCTTTCGAACCAAGTCCTAGGAGACTGCTTTAGCCCATAAAGTGACTTTCGGAGCCTGCATACTTTACCATTGGACTTAGCATTCGCAAAACCAGAAGGAATATCCATATAGACCTCTTCTGTTAGATCTCCATGAAGGAAGACATTCTTTACATCAAACTGATAAAGAGGCCAATCCAAATTTGCAACAAGAGAGAGTAAGATTCTCACAGAATTCATCTTAGCAACCGGTGTAAATGTCTCTTGGTAATCCACCCCATAAGTCTGAGTGAAGCCCTTAGCAACCAGTCTTGCTTTGTATCGTTCTATGGAACCATCGACTTTGTGTTTTACCGTGTACACCTACTTACACCCAACAAAATTTTTGCCTCTAGGTAACTCCACTAACTCCCAAGTGTCACTCTTGCTGAGAGCTCTCATCTCTTCCATCATGGCATGCTTCCATTCAGGAATAGAGAGAGCATCCTGAAAATTGGTAGGTAGACTCACAGAAGACACTTTAGACAAAAAAGCTTTATATGACGCAGACAGATTAGAATAAGAGACATGATTAGTTATAAGATACTGAGTACATGACCTAACCTTCTTCCTATTAGCAATGGGAACATCAAGATCTGAAAAATCAGGAATAAGAGCACTAGAATCAGAATTACCTAGACTCTCAGGAGAGGGAGTTGACTCTGGACACTCATCCGGAGAAGAAGTTGGCAGTAGAGGAAGGAAAGTAGTCTCCATTCCGTTCTTGCATCTAGGTGACTTGCTGTTTGTCCTTCTCCCTGATATAAACTTTGCTTGCTTCCGTTTCCTCAACAACTGCTAGCTCATCATCCTCTATCTGTACAACCACGAGCAAAAGTGGAACAGGAATCTCTTCACACCAAGGCTTCCCCTAAAGGAATGACTGTGACACCGGGGAGGTCGGAAAGTAAGGCTGAGACTCAAAGAAAGTGACATCCATGGAGACAAACCATTTGCGAGTGGGAGGATGATAACACTTATAACCCTTTTTAGTGGCAGAATAACCCAGAAAAACACACTTGATGGACCTAGGATCTAATTTACCACAAGTGGATGAATGATTATGAACAAAACAAACACAACCAAAAGTCTTAGGAGAAATGGAGAACCCTGAAAGTGTAGACCCGAACAAAACTTGAAGAGGTATTTGTTTTTAAAGTACTTGGGTAGGAAGACGATTAATCAAATAAGCGGTAGTGAGAACCACTTTCCCCTAATAGGATCGAGGAACCCGCATCTCAAAGGATAGAAAACGGGCGACATCAAGAAGATGGCGACTTTGCATTCTGCAACACCATTTTGTTGAGGGGTATTAGTGCATGAAGTCTGGTGAATAATGCCATGAGTGGCGAAGTAAGTGGCAAGACCAGAGTCAATATATTCCCCCCCATTATCAGAACGGAGAATTTTGACAACCACCCCAAACTGAGTACAAACCATTTTATGGAAGTTTTGAAACACAGAAAACACCTCACTTTTATCTTTCATCAAATATACCCAAGTGGCCCTGGAACAATCATCTATGAAGGTAACAAACAATTTTTGACCGGTTAAAGACACAAAATAGGATAGACTCCAGACATCAGAATGAATCAAAGAAAATGGAACTAAACTTCTATTAATAGAAAGAGCAAAAGAGGCTCTGTGTTATTTTCCAAGTTGACAAGACTCACATTGAAAATTAGACACATTATTTTTCTCAAAGACAGAAGGAAATAAATGCTTAAGTAATAAAAAAGAGGGATGTCCTAAGCGACGATGCCATAGCCAAATGTCGTCCTTGTGGGTGATAACTGAACAGATGAATGGGCCAGCTTGTCTGTCTGATCCAGAATGTAGAAACCATGTTCCTCTCTACCACTGCCAATCCTCTTCCTCGTGATAAGGTCCTGAAAGAGACAATGATCAGGAAAAAACGTCACGCTACAATTTAAGTCACGGCCAATACGACTCAAAGATAAAAGATTAACACTAAAATTAGGAACATGGAGTACAGAAGACAAGGGAAGGGAAGAGGTGGCATGAATTAAATCTTTTCCTGACACAGATGAAAAAGTACCATTAGTAATACGCACTTTGTCCTGACCAGAGGAGGGGTTATACTCTGAAAATAAATTAGAAGAGCCAGAATGGTCGGAAGTACCAGAATCAATAATCCATGGTATAAGCGTATGAGATAGCAATGCACATGGGAAGGAAACCAAGTTACTTGAATTGGCAAAGAAAGAAAAGGGTGCATTTGGAGCAGAAGTGAAGGCTCGACGATCTAGCAGGTGGCGAAAAACAATCTCAAAATCCGAGGCAGATAACCCCGAAACATCAGCAGTAGGGAAGACAATCGGAGATGAAGATGGTGGCTCAACCGTGTCTAAAAGGTGTACTCGAGCATTGGTCCCTCGGCCTCTAGACGGACTAGACCAACCCTCTTGAGTACCAGGACGGTCTCCTCAGCCACCAGAAGGAGTCTCATGCAGCTTCCAACAAGTCTCTCGTGTGCGGCGAGGTCGGCGGCAATAGTCACAGAAAAGATTATCCTTGTCAGAGGAAGGACAAGAACCACGAGTGACACGGTCACCATTGCGAAGGGGTGTAGAGACCAAGGCCGAGCGATCAGGAGTGGCAAAAGGAAGCATTGCAGAACGGCGACTCTCCTCATTCTGCACAAAAGCAAAAGCTTCCTGGAGAGAAGGAAGCACATCCATGCCAAGGACTCTGCTCCGCACTGGATCATACTCCACATTTAGGCCTTCCAAGAACTTGAAGACTCGCTCTTGTGCCACAAACGTCCGATAACCCACAGAATCAGTGGGACAGACTAGTTTGTAATCCTGAAGATGACCAAGTCGCTTCCACTCATTGCTAAGGAAGGTAAAATACTGAAAGATAGTCATCTCACCTTGTACCGACCTTTCAATAGAGCGACGTAACTCAAAAACCTGGGAGAAGTTTCCCTTCCGGGAGTAAGTGGTAGTCATTGCCTCCCAAATATCCTGTGCAGTGTCCATAGAGAGATAGCCCTCTCTAATCTCTGGGATCATTGAATGTATCAACCAACCCATAATAAGGGAGTTGGTGATCTCCCATTGATCATAACTTAGGTCCGTAGTGGTGGGTGCCTGTATCCTGCCATCAACATACCCCATCTTCTTTGCTCTTCAAGAAAATAGTCAGACCCTGCGACGACGCTAGAAAGTTCTGACCATTGAATAGAAAAGTGGTGATTTTAAGGCCAGGGTTAAGATTATCCGTCATAGTAGAAGGGATAACGGAACCCTCGCTCTTAAGCGGCTGAGAAGTGGTTGACTCACTAGTGAAATCTGCCATGAAGATTCTACGAAGCAACCCTCAAACCCAAGACCAATCACAAACTCGGAAGATGGTGGAGGAACAAGCACAACAGTAACTAAAAAAACATAAGGAATTAAGAAGCCAGAATTTTTTTTTTTTTTTTTTTTACATCACTAGAATTTTGATTTTTGTTTTTTTTTTTTTGTGTGTATGTGTGTGTTAACGATGGCCTTTTAAAGAGAGAACATTACAGACTCAGACTGAGAGAGAGAGACGACCAGTCGACAACGACCACAAGCCTAGAGGGGCTGCCGATAGGCCCCTAGGAGGCCAGAGGAACTGCCGACAGACCCCTAGACAACTAGGAGGGCTGCCGACTAAGTCCAAGAGGCAGTCGGAGAGTCCAGGAGAACTGCCGACAACTAGGGTAAGTGCGTCGGAGGTGTAGGTGGCCCATAGGTGGGCTAAGTGAAGGTCGACAGTGGCTGGGTGAGGGTCTACAGTGACTGGGCTGTTAAAACAAGACTGTCGGCAGCGGAAGAGAAGAAGAGCAAAGGAGAGGGGCTAGGATTTTGGCTCTGATACCATGTAAGTTTAGAGAAAAGAAAGGGTTAGGGAATAAGTTAGACTTCATTTCCTTTTATATTGATAATATTGAGTAATTACAGGAATGCCATAAGGCATAATATAAGGAAACACAATCACACAATCACGCATTTCCTATTCCAACTTATTTTCTATTCTAACACTTTCTTGATATAATTCATTTTGCTAGCAATTTGTGTTGGAATTCTTGGGCGGCTTTATATCTTAGCTTGTAAGGATTCCAATTATCATATTTCACTTCAAATTTTCTTATCTTCATCCATCACGGTTCAATTTAAATGGCAACATCTGCATTAATTAGCCCCTCTTATGGACAGTCAATTCAGTAACGATAAAAAACTAAAAACTGACTCTTGGGCATCTTCTGGCCATCAATCCCTGTTTCTATTTTTAACCGTTCTACACTAACATATGAAATTGTCGTTTGTTTTACTTGTCCCGAAACCTTTCAAATCTAAAGCAGGTGTCTTCATATTTACAATTATCAAATCTTAGCACCAAAATATCATGAAAAAGCTAGTTAGATAAAGCATCATGACAGAAATAATAATTAAGGAACTCAATCCATACGTGGCATAGACAACATGTAGCTACACCAAACAATATACAATTCAATCCTGAAACATTCTGATTCTCATGGCTACAACAATGTGAAGAAAAATTCTGCTGATAAATATAAACCAATCCATGGTTCTATGGTGAAAAGGGTTGCATCTTCAAGGAATGATAAATACTTACGTATGGAAAAGAAGAAGAAGGAGCAGAAAGATGAGGGAAACTGACAGAGCAAACAACAGCAAGATCATGATTACATCTATCCACCTGAAACAAACCCATTCCAGAATCCAACATTAGATAGTTGAAAAATGCAAATGGAAAGGGAATTTTAACAAGCTACGATATCATAAAGACTGCCATATTTACAAAATACTGGCTCCTTTTTTCTTTCTTTCAATATTATTATTTTTCTTTTTTTTGGTCGTGGGCAATCAACCAAACCCCTTTGATATAAAGGTCCTAGAAGGAAGCATACCACGCCTTTGAAAAATTGGCCATTAAATACGTAATGTACAAGATGCCAGTCCAAATGCACAAAGCTGTTTCCTCACAAATGTACCACCTGGTGCATCAATTTGCAAAAAGATAAATAAAATGACGAGTGTTATTGGTTAAAAAATGAATTCAAAGTACATGAAAACAAAATGTGTGTCTACTGTTATCCATGTTACAAGGACTCAGCTGAGGGTATGAATGTCTGATTCATCTAATTCGCATGTCACAAGGCATGGCAAAAGTATTCACATTTCTTAATATACTTCTTTTATTTTTTTAACGTAAAATGGTGTTCACAAGGTGTAATAGATCATTCCACGTTAAATTGTGTGTGTGTGTGTGTTGGGGGGGGGGGGGGGGGGGGGGGGGGGGGGGGGGGGGATTAGAGATATGCATTGTTTTATGGTAAATCTCAAATTATTAAATATGTTTGCTATGTGAATGCCCAACTATACATATAGGAATCGTATCCCATACCCTTACCCAAGTGTCAAGTATCCAACATGAGTACTTCAAACATTTATAAGAGTCCATGTAACATATTATATTTGGTTGGATTGCAAAGTTTACAGATAACTGTATCTCCAATGTTCTGAACAAGCTGCAATGTAGAACTCCAAATAACAACAGACAAAAACATAACTTTGATGTCATAAAATTAAAATTATGGGTATGACCTAGACATAGTATCACAACTTCAAACCCTCATTTTTATATACTGTTCAAATCATAATTTTAAGGTTTCAATCAGATTATTCTGAACTGGAAAATGAAAATTACAACCAAATAACTGAAGACCTACTTCCAATAAACGTTAATGTGACACCACACATGAAAACCACAAATGAGACTTCAACGCTGTGTTTGGTTGGGGGATTTGAGAAGGAATTTGAAAAGGGAAAGGGAAAATGTAAGTGAAATATGAATAAAATATATCTACATTTTACCTAGTTTCACACACCTTTTCTCTTTCCTTTTCCAAATCCCTTCTCAAATCTCCCAACCAAACACAACATAAATAATTCAATAACTATGAAGTGGAAAGCAAATAAAAACAAGAAAAAGTAATTATCTGTAATATATTTTTCAGGGTTTATAATTGAATTAAACTTTTTTCCAACAGATATAAAATGTTAGAAAGGTGAAATTACAGATAATAATTTCACACCATCGCATCTTTGGTATTACATGGTAACTGATAACCAGCCCTTGTCATGTAAGGATTATCATATGCATAGTTGATGTTGTTGGTTGAGTATTTAGCTATAAGGGTAGTTTTGTAATCTTTGGTTTATAAGTAGAAATATAAGAGAGAGTACCCTAGGGGCTTCTATTTGCACACACCCATTACACTCTATGCACATCATTTTCAATAAATAACTTGTTCGGAAGTAGCATTCCGAAAATAAACAATTTGTTCGGAAGTAAAATTCCGAAAATAAACAATTTGTTCGGAAGTAGAATTCCGAAAATTATCATTTCTTTCGACATTCAACTTCCGAATGTGTTTATTTGAATTGTGTGTGATGTCCATAATAGTAATTTCACTTGGGAATAAAATTGTAATAAAAATAATTATCATTAAGTGTGTGCACAGAGTGGATTGGGTGTGTGCAAATAGAAGCTCCCGAGTACCCTAGAGCAATATTGATTTTCTTTTCTTGTTTTAGCGTTGTCGTCTGTCTTCTTTTTTCCCTCCTTCATTCTTAATCTATTCTCTTTCAATTCAACTGAGGTATTATTAAATCCAACAATAGTTGTAGATAACTTTAAAATGATGTTGAGAAACAGATAAACCCTCACACATGACAGTACCTTTTTAAACATGAGACATTTCATTCACCAATACAGGAAGGTCTAGTAGATATGGAAGACAAGTGCATTACCAGCACACAACCACAACTTAAGTGTTATTGTAAAAACTAATAACAGGATAAGAAAACATAAAATCTGTCAACGCTATTACTTTTCAAATGACCAACAAAAATGTCAAATATAATATAAGCAAACAGAAACTAATTTTTTTTCCTTTTTTGACGTCAAAGATGGGCAAGGGTTCAGCAGGGCCCCTGCGGCCTGCATAAGCTGACCACAGTCATAAGTCCAACTTGAGCATTGAGCAAGTAAGACTGAGCACTTTACCACCTAACCACCTGCTGGTGGTGGTAAAAGAAACTTTTTTTTTTTTTTGATAAATAACCAAACTTTATAAAAAAAGTATCACGACGATGCAAAGAATACAAAAAAGGAAGCCATAGAGGCTCCACAAATTAACAAATCAAATCCTCCACAAATTCTACAAAAGCCAAAACATCCGGATCGACCGATGTAGTCACCCAACCATACAAAATCGTAAGAAGCCGTCTTCCTAACCAAGGGACCGAATGAGACAGCCCTTCAAAAACACGCTTATTCCGCTCCAACCAAACCAACCATAGAATACAATTAATATATGACATACTAAAACGATGTACACTCACCAAAATCGACAGTGGTTACGTTGGCCTATGCAGGTCCCAAGCCAAAGACAATGATGGTCGAACTGAAGAACACATTTGCCACAATCGTGACAATGCTTCGCACGTGGGGGCTGTGAAAATGCCGATGCAGAATAAACAACAACCAGAAGTTACATCAAAGTTAGCAAACTGTCATAACAGCTTCAAAGAAATTTTGTAAAAGCACACGCATTATAAACTTAGTCAAGTAAAATTTATACAGCTAACATTAAAATGCAGAACTGTGCAAGGCAATTTCTAGGCAACAACTTTCTCAGAAATGTTGGTTGTGTAAACTGTATAATATCTTACTTGAGTGTCTGAGGTTCTCCTAGCAGAACCTATACTTCCTCGAAACTACAACTGAAACCTCACCAACAACAACAAAAATAATAAATAAAACCATCAGGTTGCCTCTCTGTTTAGGGACGAGATAGTGGAATGTATTTTCCAACACTCGTGATGGGACAATTCTGCAGATGGAAGAGACTAGGTGGTTCTCAGGGACCGGTAATGGTTTGACTGGTTTGCTGGTTAAACCATGTGTTTCAACAATTTCTCAAAAATGAACTGTTTTTAAAGTCAAATGGGTTTGGGGGTTTATCCAAATCAGAACCTAGCCTAGTCACCGGTTCAACTAGTTGAACTAGCCGATCTGCTCCGGTTTTTAAAACACCGAGGATAGAAAATAGTAAATTAACCTCAAAGTATGGTCGGTAAACGTGTTTTAAGTGCCACACATGCACAGTGTTCAACATATGTGCTGGTGCTGAAAGAAGACAGTTTCCATCTGACTTGTGCCATGAAAAGGTTCAGCTTATTTATATTTTAGGCCTCGTAAATTAATTTTCCCAACAGAAACACATTTCAGAACTTAGAAAAATTGACCAAGATCAACTATGTAATGGTCCCAATCAAATTTAGAAAAGGTGATCTCAATTTAGGTTATAAGGTGTCTTCTAATTAGCATTAATCACCCCCAAACACATAACATGTACACAATGAATTGATCATTGTATAGTTCTCATTTCCAGTCTATCAATAATGTGTTTCTTTAGCTTTTTTGTTTCCAAAAAGATTGTGCATGCTTCCAGTAGGCAAACATACTCAAACAGCATAGCACTCTGCTGATTTCACAATGACGCAAAATGAAGAAGGAAAATCATTCTTGGCTCTTAAGTGACATTTTTTCTCTTGATTTTTTCCCCGAATCCCGATAGGATACTATAACAATCTTCATTTGTTACATTGATCATGCATTGACAAGATTGGTAGCAGAATCAGGTGTAGTATACAAAAGAAAGCTACAAACATGATAAAATACTACCGGCACGATGTTACAGTAAGTGCAAGTCCAAGTTCTGCAAAAACCAAGAGGAAATATTGAGTCATTAAACTGTGCATCAATACAAACTTAATTATGTGAGTTTTTTTTCTATAGTGCTCATTTCTTATATAATATATTGGGAAAAGAAAAAGGAGAAGGAGAAGAAGAAGAAGAAGACACTCAGTTTGAAGTTACTTCCAGTTTCACACAAATTTTAATTTTTAAACAAAAGAAATTATGAGTTTACAACAAGTTTGCACATGGGATTCAATAAATATTATTTGACCTAAATGAAAAAGGGTGGGGAAGAGAGAATACAATACTGCATTTTTTGAGCTGACATAACACAACTTCAACACAAGCCTCAACTTGATTAATTACTTTGTCAATAATATGGTTAAACTATATTAATGCAATACCCCACACAACAGTGTTGCAAGTTCACAGCCAAGAGAGTTGATGAATACTTACACTTTAACTTTTTATCTAAAACATAATAATCAAGCAACTGGTGTATGTCATGTAAAACAAGCACGTTACCAGTGAGAGAATTACCATATCATATATCTACAATATTCATCAACTTATTACACAAGTACCATATGTCACACAAATTAAGTAACCATATTGATGGGAGAATTAAAATTACAGCGAAAATAACGTGCATTCAAATTGAAAAAGAAAAAAATAAAAGAAACTTACTGCAAGTAACCTAACACAATTTGCAATATCCCAATAGTTTCACTTGCAAATTTACTTTCACATCCACAACCAATTCATATTTAGAATTGCACACTCTTAAACCCCTATCCCTTGCATATTGAGATTTAGACCCCTTACCAACATATATTGATAAAACACACACACACACCTAGTGATGTCGGATGGTAGAAGAGATTGAAACAAACCAAAGGAAAAAGAATATAAAATAAACGAAACTAAACAATAGCAAAAACAATAATTAGAATTAAAACCAGAAATAAAAATAACTATAATTAAATCCTAATCTCTCCCCCCCCCCCCCCTCTCTCTCTCTCTCTCTCTCACACACACACACACACACACAAATCACAATTCAAAAATGCAATTAGAACATTTAATTCACAACTACTTTTTTTCGCATTCAATAGCATTAATTCTTTGGTTTCTAATTGTCTATTTTTTTTATTACGCTCATTATTAAATAGTAAAATATAATGGACCCTAGAGAAAATTTTACTTATTGCTTTTAAAAATCTGGATGCATGCACAGCCTCACACACTAAGTTGCATGAATCAATTGGCTCCCCTTGAATTGTTGCATCATCATCTAGGGCTGCTATTAATTCTAATGTTTGGGAACATTTTGAAAAAATAAAGTAACTATTTCCTTATGAAACTAGTGAAACAAAAAAAAAAAAATTGTAAACTTTTTGCAAAAATTCCTAGTGTGAGATCAACAAGTGGTACTACTAAGACAGTTTAAAATAATAATATAGATATAGAAATAAAATGCAATTAGGTAAGATTACAAACAAATAATTTGATTACATTTTCGATGATCTTATACGTGCATAATATTCAATTGTTGATTATATAGTAAAAAAATTGAAAGTAGAATTATGAAGAATTGGTTCAACAAGTTTTTGTTCCTCAACATGGCTTTTCAAGAAATACTGAGAAAAAAGAAAAAGGTAATGACATGATTTTTAAAAAGATATAGGGCTTGTTTGGTTTGTTTTTGGGAGAGTTGTTTTTGAAAAAAAATTTAAGGAGAGAGTTTAGAAATTTTTTTGATTTGTTTGGTTATATATTTTGAAAGTAGTTTTGGAGTTTTGGAGTTTGGGATGATTTGATATTTTGTTATAATTGAGTTGATGTGTGTGAGAGAAAAAGTGATTGAAAAGGAGAAAGGAGAGAGAAAAAGTGATTGATTGATGTGTAAGAAATAGAAAGTGATTTTGAAATTTTTTTAAGAAAAACCACAAACCAAACAAAATTTTGAAAAAAAATTTCAAAAACAACTCTCCCAAAAACAAACCAAACAAGCCCATAATGATTAATGAATTTACCAAATTCTGAATGAAAATTTTTGTTTAACATCTGATTTGAGAAAATCAATACAAGGTTTAGAATATCAATGCATTACTGCACATTTATAGATGATGATTGGAAATTAAATAAAAGTTATTCCATTTGGCTATAATTCACTTGGGGAAGCAATAAGATTAGAATTGATCTAAGAAGCACGGACATTTCTAACGGACACCAACACTCATCGGACAGCTTTTAACATGTTTCAAACACACGTCCAAACTTGTTGTATTATTTTATTTTATTTTTTCAAATTAAACATGGACACACTTCATACACTTAAAGGACACGTGTCCATTGATTAGACACGCATGAAACACATCACAAGTTTGAACAAAATAACCTAGGATCTAATGGTCAAAGAAAAACAATGTTGATTTATAACTATTTACGCCTCCTTTAAATTTTGGAAATTAGTGTTATGTTATTTGTGTGTGCCTCTCACATGTCATGTTGTGCATTTTTTGAAAATTGTCATATTGGTATGTCCACATTTACAGAAAGCAAGGAACCCCATATTCATATTGGTATGTCCCCCCAAAGAAAATACAAATTCAAAGAAACCCATATATACATGTGTTCTAGTGTATTATATTGTTTTCTTAGATAGTAGCCTAACTAAATCATGCAAGCTTCCTTTCACAAATTGAAGAGAAAATGATCAACAAAGTACAACGAAGCTCACCGGAATAACCTTTCAAAGGTTTAAGAGACAATCTCCAACTAGGCATGAAAGGGAACAAAGAGTAGTGCAACGAAAGGGTCTTACTACCCCACCCCGACTCATTATTCAGATCTTGTTTTCTGGCCTCAACCTAATTGCCCTTACAACCAATATCAGAAATAGCATGGATGCTCTTGAAAAATAGATGAGAGAAATCCATATTACTATCGATACTCAAAGTTCAAACCCATAGACAACATGTTGAATTCAGTAAGGAGGTTTGTTTTCAAGGTAGCTAGTATAGCGTCCCTAGAAGTCACCCAACCAATTGAACAAAGTCTTGCTAATACAGGCAAACACCTGGGAAAGCAACATGTTGTAGTGTGTCCTATGTTTCTGATCACAACGTTAACTCTCCTATCACAGGTCACACGTAGACCTTTCGGGCGTCTTCGATCCGTACTCTGGGTTTTTTATCCATTGTCCATTGTCCCACCACCTCAAGTCCACCTTAAACAAGAGGCTGCACCTAGGTTTTCCAATTTTAAAGAAGATGATATCACTAGGAGAGTCAAAGAAGGGATCTACATATGAGTTCTATAAATATAAAATAAAAATAAAAATAAAAATAAAAACAAACAAAAAGAACTTATGATAGTGGGGTGCCTAGAGATATAATAAAGTGGGTGTTGGACAAAAAAGATATGACTAAAGGGAATATTAATGCAATAAAAGATATGCATGATAGAATTGTGACTATGATTAGATCACCTACAGAAAAAACTGTTAAATTTCCAATCACGGTACGATAGCATCAAGGGTCAGCGTTGAGCCTTTACCTATTTGCCTCTATCTTCTCATACAAGAAATAAGTATAGCTTGGCAAAATACTATCCTTCTCCCTATGTGCTACAATCCATCCTCTAGTTTTCTAAAGACAACTACCACAAACCTGAAATCCATCTTAGTCCAAGCAACTAGAATGTACTGTAATGCTAATGTATGCTGATTTGCAGCAACCATTTCATATGAAGTTTACAGATACACAAAACAATCTCTTGATTCAACATGTAAAAATGATAACTTCCCAACCAAATAGAATTCATGAGCATTGATGAACATCTAACCAAAAGTAAACGAATTCATGAACATCGATGAACATCTAACAGAAAGTAAACAAAGTGCATAGGTTGAGATTATAGGCATGATTTAATGTGCAAGATGAGTTGATCTGGAGATGCCAAGAGAAGTACAATCAGATCATTGATCAAATTTCTCTTACCTAGCAGATGTTCCAGGAGGGTACATCTCCATCACCAGTTTTGTCCAAAATGTTGCATCACTCCCTAAAAGATTCCTTCCCAACTGATTCCCATCCACATTAATAACTACGCTCCCATTTTTGCTTGAAGCAGGTTGTCTTTACTTGATCAGTTAGAAAATTAAGATAAGTGGAATATAACACTGAATTCAAATAATAAAATCTCCTACGATCTCGATGTTGCATTATGAAAACATGAAATGAATCTACTTCAAAACTTATTATTTTCCTTTTTCCCAAGTGTTTCGTCATAGTAATGATAAACCAAATGGAAATGGAAACTAGGGCTTACTTTGAAGTCATTGTTGTCTTTCTAAATAAGGCATCTCTCTCATTAGCAGACCTCATTGCATCAAGAACATAGCTAACCAAACAAAAATGAAGAACGAAGCAATCATGTCAGATAGCCAACGACATAATATTCCCATATGATACAAGCACTTTTAGATGGAAGCTCTTTGCAAAAAGATTATTCTTTTAATTCATTGACACTTACCCAGGAGAAGAACAGGAAGTCAGGAAATATTGAGCCAATGTAGCTACAAACAATAGCAAATATAATGCTGTGTACCTGAGAGAGAGAGAGAGAGAGAGAGAGGAAACATCAGTAAATATTAAAAACAATTCAAATCAGTCATCAAGTGAGAATTAGTGAACATATAGATATAACTAAGATGTCTGACAATAAAACAAAAATTGTTTTCACCAAATCTTTGTAATTGCCCTCGAAGGTGTTACAAACTCGTATCTCGAGGCTCACACATTAAATGTGAATCACGTTAGCCAAAACAGGTTGACCATGTGAATCACATAAATTGGCATCTGAATCTTGTACAATACAAGGATCTTCAATGTATCAGTCATGTATTCTTATGCTCGAGACAACGCATCAAAATAAGCAAAAATAAAATAAAATAAAAAAGAAAACTATTACAAAAGGTTGTATGATGTCAGCTGCATCAAATGATTTCAAATCAAAGTTTCCTGTATAACTTTACAGGCTAGCGGAATTTTGTAGTTTAATTATTTATGTTAATATCATGAAGCTCAACCTTAATACTCCTTAATAATATTTTATATATACAATGCAGGAATTTCAAGCATACGATCAATGTTCCAGCGTCAACATAACGACTGAATGCTACAAGACTAGTGTTTCATTGGGATGGTGAATTGAAATGGGTAACCCAAAATTGTCAAAAAGAATAACTTTTAGAATGCAGTTTATAAGGTCTCATTGGCAGCATGCATCTACCACCTATTGAGGGAAAGAAATGGCAAATCTTTGGCCAAAATGCTAATGACATAAGGGTACTGGATGAAACTGTTATAGATGATGTTAGAGCAAGGATGTGTTCATGGAGAAAGGTTGAAAATTCCCAGAATAATTGGCTAATCTGTCTTGATTGGAATGTACCTACAACAATCTTGAAGGCAGAGGAGAGCAGTAATGCTTAATGTGCTTTTGGATTGTGATGGTGCTGAGTGTTGGTAGTGTTCTGACTATTGCCTTTGCAGGTTGTGTTGTTTTGGGATAAAATAGAGGTTTGGCTTTTCCCCATCTTCTTTTCTTCTGTCATTATCTTGCTGGATGACAGGCATAGTTTTCTTTGTGATCAGGGGTACATATGCCTTTGTTGGTTTGTTTTGCTCAGTTCTTCAATAAATTTAAATTACCAAAAGAAAAGGACTACTGATACATTCTTAGGTCCTGAGTTGCACACGAAGGTCGATAACATTTGGACATTTTTCCCGTCTCCTAGGCTCCCATATCAATTACCCTAACTCAGTCCATTTTCCAACATAATCAACCACAGGTGATGCTTCTTGGCCTAAAACTTTTTCATGACTCATGAGTTCCTTATACTTTTGAAAGTTTTATATTCCATAATACTACTTGAACTCCTTTCCCATTCAATAAAAAAAATCAATTTATTATTCTAAAAATGTCTTCTTAAGTAGCAGTACACATGTTTGAAGACCAAACAAAGCCCAAAATACATAACATGCCGAGATTGGATTTACTATTAAAGGGTACTATATATATTTTTGGATAATAATTAAACAGAGAAATTTTACGCTCATTTTTCATCAATCATAGTTTGTGAAGCCCAAAACCAAAAATGAAAATTAAAAAAAGAAAAAGAAAAAAAGAGGAACAGACATACCATGGTTCTCGTTTTGTTTTCTCAATGAAATCCTTATCGAGAAGGAAGAGAATGCCGGCGAAGATCAGATGCAACAACACCAACGATACTTTCAAACAAAGCGAAGATCTCCGAGCTAAAACCCAACAAACCCACAATCCCAAAAACATCAAATTGAACATATCAATGCATAGAAATGTTAGAAATTAAAAAATAAAAAATAAAATAACATAAGAGGAAGAGGAAGAGGCTTTTTGACCTGGGTCGGAGAGACAGGGGAAGAAATGGAAGCATCGGTCGGAGGCGCAATTCCATGCGTCGCGTAGAGCCACCATTGTCATGGACCCAGCAGCATCAAACAAAACAAAAACACTTGCATCTCACTGTTGAGCAAAAGACAAGTCTTTTTTGTCAGTGTATCGAGAGAGAGAGAGAGAGAGAGAGAGAGAGATTGAGAGGGGGCATTCAATAGAAGTGTGGAATTCAATAGAAGTGATGATCGCGTATGGTGTGCGCGCGGTGGAGTCGTGTTGGGTCGGGAAAGGTGCTAGCGAAGCGTTAGGCGATGGGTCTTGGTTGGGTTCGACGTGTCCACCAGACGCACGTTTTTCGTTTGAATAAGTTTACACTTTCACCCCTATAGAATATGAAATTTTTGGAATAATTATAAAATGGGCAAATTACATATACCTCCTTCGAGGTTTAGCTAAATTACAGATACTCTGAAGTCTCGAAAATTACAGATATCCTCTTGAGATTTATATTTTCATAACAAATTGCTCCTTCAGGTTTATATTTTCACAACAATTTGTCCCATAATTTGTTATGCAAATAGTACCTTCAGGGAAGTATCTGTAATTTCTCAAACCTCAAGAGTATCTATAATTTTGCTAAACCTCGAGGGGTATATGTAATTTACCCATATAAAATCTATCTTTCACCCCTATGAATACGAAATTTTTGGAATAATTATAAAGAATAATGTGCAGACCCCCTTTTTAGGACCCCCTTTGGACCCCCTCTTGATTTGATTGGTCACCTTTTTCTTCTTTTCTCTTTTTTTTTCTTTTCTCTCCAATCACTACCCGCCACGTGTCAAAGGGGGTAGTGATTTGAGGGGTGCCAATCACCACTGAATTATAAAATCTATTTACCTATACTAGTGAACAATTCACTTTAATTTCTTAAAACCCATTCTCTCATTCTGCGAAGTTAATTTTTTTATATCAAAAAAAAATTTATTTTATTAATTTAAGCTAGACTCTTTTAATTTATTTTCACTATAAATCATTTTTCTATCTTCGCTAGTAAAATTAATAGAAAAAATAATATTCTAATCATTAAACTCAATGAAAATGATATTTTATATATTTTATATATACATATGTTAAGTTTAATAGTTAAAATACTAGTTTTTTCATTGATTTTAATTAATGAAAATAAATAAATTATTTTAATTGAAAATAAACTAAAATATTAGAGTTTAGATTAATAAAATTAAAAATTAAAACTTTATTTTGTTGTAAAAATCAAGCTCTATAGTTTTTTTTTATAATTATCCCAAACTTTTTTCACTTTAGTTCTTCAAAATTTTATTTTCCCACTTCAATCCTTAAAACTGTTTTTCAATTTTGGTACAATTATCAAGGGAAGTTTGGGTTAAAGGGTAGTTTCCGTACTTTTGCAAAAACATGATTTCAAGTGTTGCTAAATACAACGGGAAATTCTATTTTGCATACTATCTACTATGTTGTGTACAAACTTATGTTGTATTTAGTTGCAGATTTGGAAAGATATTTAGAAAAGAAAATATATATATAAAATTATATGAAATATATATATATGTTTTATTCATATTTTACCTATCTTTTTCTTTTTTTGTTTCCTAATTCCTTCTCAAATCCCTCAACCAAACACAACGTTAATGAATTATTAGTTTTTACAATTTTATCATAAATAAAATGACTAAAATAGACATCAATACACACGTCAAATCTTAAAATTAGGTTTTCTCTCAATAGACATCTTTTGCACATAAAAAAATGTTTAGTACACATTCTTTTCAAAAAATGTATACATCAGACTTACTCCTCCATTTTTGGTTTTGTTCTCACTTCTTCCATTGCTCCTTATTTACTTTACTACTTCTCAATTATTTATCATAAATTTAATTAATATTGTTCTATTGTTCACTTATTAGGTTTGTGTAACTCTATACTCCATTATTCATAACATTCTTGTACGAGTAAGAAATAATCTTCTCGTATAATCCTGTTGATCAAGTCTGCGCTCCTCCAAACGTCGTCGCTTTACTACCTGAAAACACAAACGTGAGCTAGCCGGCGGGTGTGTGCCAGATACCTCTTCGATGCCTAAGTTAGCAAAATAGACAAATAGACAAAAAGCTCTGTGTATTCGAGAATCAAAGTTGTGTTACCTCTCCATAGGTGATGTTGTGAGCTTTTATAAGTTCTGTATGGCACAATTCTAGTAGGACTCTTACTCCTCTACGTAGAGTCCTCCTATGAATCACTCTCCTGAAAGATAATGCTTATCCTTCAACACCCTTCCTCACTGCTTAAACTAAGTGAGATGGTTTTACCTCGGTAGTATGACCAAACGACCGAACTAACATGGCCATGCTAAAGAGGTAGAAATGACCGAGCTCCAACTAGCTCGGTTCTGCCCTCTATTGCTTGTACCTCGGTTTGTGCCCATTGAAATCGAGCTAACCATAGCAAACTACTACCGCGCTAGCCAAAGCGAGGTCCACTGCGTGAAGCCATCATACCTCGGCTCCGAATATTATGACCGAGCTAAATATTTTTACTTCGTCTGGTGACTATAAACACACTTGGACCGAACTAACATTTGGACCGCGGTCCACTTGCCAATCATTTTTCACCACAGCCCATAGAATGGCCCACTACCCAGCTCGGCCTAATTTATTTATAAATTACCCTCTCAATTGCCCCTTAATTCCATCTGCGCAGCATGATCGGGATTACCTGTTACCAGCTGAGCTAAAAGACTTCAGCCTCTCAGCTGAGCTAAAATTCCGCCAGGCTACTGACTGGTTCGGTCAAGACGTCTTTTCAGTCACTGTAACTGAATCGCTTTCTATTCTCTTGGACACGTGGCCAGCTTCTATTGGTCAAATACAGCTGTCACGCCATCTTCGTACTTTGCAAAATTTGAACAGTCCCGCCCAAACTCGTGCTTTTCACAAAAACCCTATTCCATGAACCAAACGCACCACTATTCATCTTCTTCTTCTCTCTCTCTGAGCCTCCATTTCCACAACCTTCAATATTTGCAAAGCTCGTGCTCTACTCACTATTCTTGCGACTTGGATCTGTGTTTTTCTGTCTTCAAACTGTAAGTAACTTATTTCCATTTCCTCATTTGTTTTCCATTCGTATAGACTAGCAACACGTATCACTTGTATATATATGTTTTTCCGCAACACTTTCAAATGGACCTTTCTGTAATGAACAAGAACCTTTTGAATAGTAATCACACCTACTGGATTTGCGAACGAACTGAAATGGGGTGTTCTTAGATCCAAAATCACACTCCAACCGAACTAGGAAGTTCTTTGTATTAGGTGCGAACCTAGCCAAACTAAACAACCGAACTAAAACTTCACGATATACTTGTAGTTTCAATAGGTCCAAGTACCTTCTGTTTCATTTAGCCGAGCTAGCGAGCCGTATTTCGGTTTGCGCAATACCGCGCCAGAAAGCCTTAACCATCGACTGAGCTATAACTTGGGGCTAAACCAGCTCCCTGACTTAGTTAAAACCGAACTAAGAATGCTGTATCATAAGCTACAACCGGGCTACGAACTTCTCATCTACTCAACCGGGCTAAAGTCCCTTACTTAAACTGAGCTAAGAATGCATAGTATCCCATGTAGTCGAGCTAAGACAACATTTATTTTTTCTTTTTTGCTTTTAGCACGGTCCATCGATCTGTGCTTAACACTTTTTCCTTTGCACTTTGCAGAATCTGACTAGGTTGCCCAGGCACTCCTTTAAACGTCCAACTGAGATAACCACCGCCATCTCAGCAGTGAGCTAGCACTCCAGCTAATTTATACATAATTTAAGATCTCATGGGTAAATATAGGTTTTTGGTAAACTCACCAGGGGCTATGGCCGAGTTCTGAAGGGACTACCATATCCTTGATGATGTCCATCTTACTTTAGCAGAACTAGACACCACACCCTGGGGAAACCCAGGCTTCATTCCTTTCACTCTTCTTTCTATTGTAGAAACCGGATTCCGATTCCCTATACAGCCTCTTCTTTGTGAGTTCCTTAGACAAACAAACCTCTGCCCTACCCAGCTTTCAACAAACTCATACCGAATAATAAATGGCATTACCGAGCTAAACTGCCGGCTTGGCCTCAACCTCGGTTTGGCTGAGCTATTTCACCAGTACTCTTCAGGCCAAAATGAGGACAGCTGGGTTTACTATTTAAAAATAAGGCGCCGCCGTAAAAAGATAATAAAGAATACCCCAGACAAAGATGTAAACGATGATAATTTTTTTTGGGTTTCTGGGAATTTTGAAGACCATGAGGCACAGATCCCAGGCAACCGAATAAACTGGAACAAAGGAGTCACCGGTATAATTACCTCGACTAAGTTTCATGTGTTTTCTTTACTTCATTGCTTATTTTCAACCGTACTAACCGTTGTCTTTTTCCTCTATGCAGACTTGAATAATTTAAAGTTGCTGTATAGTTATCCCAACCTTAATGCCCTCCGCGCCGCGCTAAGATATCCCACTCGGAGTTGGGCCGAGCTACTCAACTTTGAGCCAACCTACCGATACAGTAGCCGGCGAAAGACCAGGGTGACAGACTTCTTGTTGGAGCCCTCGCCAGAACCAGATCCTTCTCTTCCACAAATCAACCTGATCCTATTAACTGTTGAACAAGAGATGGCGAAGAAGAGAGCAGTGAGAGCCCTAATTACCGAGACAAACCCAGCCGAGGTACAACAAACCGGCCAAACTCAAGAGACCGTGGTGGCGCTTCCAACCCATCAGCCTTCATCATCTCGGTCCCACAAGCGTGCTCGGTCTTCTACAACCGAGCCACGCCTTGCCGATGAGGTTGAAACTGTGCTTTCCCCAACCGCACCACTGAGCCCACAACCTGAGAGCTCAGATCGAGCTAACTCTTATGGTTGGGCATCGAGATTAACATACCAGAACCGAGCTATCAGAGAGGCAGATTCAATGGTGGCAGACAAAGACCATATGCTCGCCTTCAACCTGGCTAAGAGCGTGTGCCTGCCCCCTGACATGGACCACCATGCCCACCTCACCGAGCTAAAAGCTATCCGCTCGGCCACTAAATCAATGGTGCTAGTGAGTACTCTTTCCTTTGTTTTCCCATTTTGTGCATCTGTTAGCTCGGTTCTTACTCTAAATTTGCTTACCTCTCTTATGCTGGCCATGCAGAAAAACCATATTGCACATAAGCGTGTGCTAGAGCTACGCAAAACAACAAGGCAAGCTATGGCTGACGCTGATAAGAAGACGGCCAAGCTAAACGAGGCCAAATAAAAAATGATCGAGCTTCAATCAGAGGTCGCCAGGCTTGCCGGGCTTGTAGATTCGGCAGAGGTGGACAAATAGAAGGCCTTGGCCGAATTGAAAGATCGTTATCTGCGTGAGCTTGCCACGGTTGAACAGAAGAAGAAGGCCGAGATAACTGAGTTAGAAAAGAAGATGGAAGACACGGAAGACCGCGGCTATAAAGAGGGCGAAGCCATCTACATCAAACAATGTGAGGCTGCAAAAGATATTTTCTTCAAATGTGGATGGAAGGTGGCGGTCGCACAGCTCGGTCATGGTCCAGAGACCGAGGTCTTCCAAAGCCCTCCTCCACATTACATACCGAGCTACATGATGGAATATGCTACAGCCATTCAACAATAATTTCTTCAAGAAAGGGAAAAAGAGAAAGAATTTGAGCCCAACAACGCCCCAGCCGTCGTCAATGATCCCGTCATTCAGTCAGCTCGAGTGGAGCCACCGGTAGAAGATTTGACGACCGAGCTACCAGCTGAAACCGGGCTCCGAGTTGAACTGGATGCAGATCTTGATGACCTCTTTGCTTGATCTTCTATTTTCTTCTCTTTTATTTTTGGAAAGAAACTGTAACCGGGCTGAGCCCCATTTTTGTAACTTTTGCATTTTGAAGGACATCTTCTTTTGTTACAACTGTTTGTTCGGTTAACTTTCATGCTTGCATTTACTTTCCAAATGTAATCTGAATGTAGCATAACACTTTCTGGCCGAGGTACCTATCTCGGTCTTAACCCTAAAATCTCCCTGGTCATACTTGTCAACTTCTTCAACCTAGGTTTTTACCTCGGCTGAAGATTACAAAAAGTTGTGTATTTCAGCCAACCACTCTTCAGCCTTGATCCTTATCTCGGCTGAAGAGTACTGAGTGTTGGTTTTTTCAGCCAACCGCTCTTTAGCCTAGATCCTTATCTCGGCTGAAGAGTACAAAGTGTTGGTTTTTCCAACCAACCACTCTTTAGCCTAGATTCTTATCTCGGCTGAAGAGTACTAAGTGTTGGTTTTTCCAGCCAATCACTCTTTAGCCTAGATCCTTATCTCGGCTGAAGAGTACTAAGTGTTGGTTTTTCCAGCCAACCACTCTTCAGCCTTGATCTTTATCTCGGCTAAAGAGTACTGAGTGTTGGTTTTTCCAGCCAACCGCTCTTTAGCCTAAATCCTTATCTCGGCTAAAGAGTACAAAGTGTGGGTTTTTCCAGCCAACCACTCTTTAGCCTAGATCCTTATCTCGGCTGAAGAGTACTAAGTGTTGGTTTTTCCAGCTAACCATTCTTTAGCCTAGATCCTTATATCTGCTGAAGAGTACTAAGTGTTGGTTTTTCTAGCCAACCACTCTTTAGCCTAGATCCTTATCTCGGCTGAAGAGTACTAAAGTGTTGGTTTTTCCAGCCAACCTCTTCAGCCCAGATCCTAATCTTAGCTGAAGAGAGCTCAAAGTTAGTTATTCCTGCCAACGTAGAGCGAAATGTTTGGTTTTTCCTGCCAAACGTCCTGCAGCCCAGATCCTTATCCTCGGCTTAGGAGAAGTGTTGGTCTTTCCAGCCAACCTCTTCAGCCCAGATCCTGATCTTAGCTGAAGAGAGCTTAAAGTTGGCTATTTCTGCCAACGTAGAGCGAAGTGTTTGATTATTCCTGCCAAACGTCCTGCAGCCTAGATCCTTATCCTCGGCTTAGGAGAAGTGTTGGTTTTTCCAGCCAACTTCTTCAGCCTAGATCCTGATCTTAGCTGAAGAGAGCTCAAAGTTGGTTATTCCGGCCAACTCTGATTTAATTGCCCCTAATACTCTAAAACTATTTTTACAGAAGAAAACAATTTATGCTAAAAAAATAAACTACTTGTTTTATTAAAGAATAAAAACTACAAGTAAGTTTAAAGAAAAGCTAAAAATAAAATAGTTTGAGATTGGCAGTGTTCCATAGCTTAGGAATGGCTTTGCTGTCTTCGTCTTCCAAGTGGTATGCCCATTTTCCTGCTAATCCAACCACTTTGTAAGGTCCTTTCCAATTGGGCCCTAGCTTGCCATTTCCGGATATCAGGGTGTTTCCCATCACTTTGCGCAGCACCCAGTCTCCAATCTTAAATTGCCTTGGATGTACTGTCTTGTTATATTTTCTGGATAACTCCTGCTAGTATGAGGCAATATGAACTAGTGCTCTTTCTCTTCTTTCTTTTGCAAGGTCGAGCTCCAATGCTATGGCTTCTCCATTTAAGTCTGGATCAAAATTTTCACTTCTAATTGTGGGGAGGCCGACTTCCAGTGGGATTACCGCTTCCATGCCATAGGCTAAGGAAAAAGGCGTTTCTCTAGTTGATCGTCGGGGTGTGGTACGGTAAGCCCATAAAACATGAGGAAGCTCCTCCGCCCACTTGCCTTTTGCTTTCTCCAGCCTTTTCTTCAATCCAGCTAGGACGACTTTGTTTGATGCTTCCGCTTGGCCATTCGCTTGGAGGTATGCCGGTGTAGAGTTGTAGAATTCTATCTTATATTCTTCACAAAAGCCTCTAAAAATTTTGCCGTCGAACTGAGTGCCATTGTCAGATATTAGAGCCTTGGGTATACCGAACCGAGTGATGATATTCTGCTAGACGAACTTCTTCACATTTTTCTCCTTTATTGATGCTAGTGCTTCTGCCTCCACCCACTTTGTGAAGTAGTCTGTTACTGCAAGAAAGAATTTTCTGTTGCCGGGTGCCGTTGGAAGTGGTCCTACTATGTCCAAGCCCCACATTGCGAAGGGCCATGGGCTAGTTAAAGGTAGGAGTTCTCTGGCTGGTTGATGTATTTAGTGTGCAAACTTCTAACATTTTTCGCACTTCTTGACATACTTCTCTGAGTCTGCTTGCATGTAAGGCCACCAGTATCCCTGTGAGATTGCTCTATAGGCCAATGATCTTCCCCCTTGGTGGCTTCCGCATACGCCTTCGTGTATCTCGAACAAGAATGCTTCGACTTTGCTGAGATGAACACACTTTAGGTAAGGTCCTGTGAAAGATTTCTTGTACAAGCCCATTAATGGGGAGAGCCAAAATCGTTGCGACTTTGCTCTAATCTTATTGGCTTCTTTCTTTTCTTCAGGTAAGACGCCGTCTTTTAAAAATACTATAATCGGATCTATCCATGAAGGGCCTAATTCGGCGCAACATACCTCTTCCACTTCGGGTTCTTCAATGCTTGGTCTTGGTAAGTAGTCAATCAGTAATGGATGTGGGATGGATATATCTGCCATCGAAGCAAAGCCTGCTAGTTCGTCTGCTCTACTGTTTTCTTCCTTGCCAATCTGCTCTATCCGCACTACTTCGAACTTCATAATCTCCTTTTTGACTAACTCTTGGTACTTAGCCATCCTTTCATCCTTTGCCTCGTAGTCGCCATCCTTTCATCCTTTGCCTCGTAGTCGCCATCCTTTCATCTTTTGCCTCGTAGTCGCCTGAAATTTGGTTTACCACCAGCTGTGAGTCACTGTAAACCATTAGCTCGGTGGCCTTCATGTAGAGTGCTGATTTTAGTCCTGCCAGAAGCGTTTCATACTCCGCTTCGTTGTTTGATGCTGGGAAGCCAAGGTTGACTGCTTGCTCCACTATTAGGCCATCTGGTGAGATGAGGACTATACCAAGTCCTGCGCCGTACCTGTTGGACGCTCCATCCACGAAGAGATTTCACATCTCTCCAACGAACAGCTTCCAGCAAGTGGAGGGATCGGATGATGCCTTGGGGTCAAGAGTCTTCCTAGTATTTTCTTCCAAGTCCATATTTACTGTTTGCCCCTCAGTATCTGACTGTACCAAGTTTTTGTTTGTTAATGAGTCTTGGCTTGGTGCAGCATGGTTTGTCTCTTCCTTCTTGTCTTCACTCCGGTCTATTTTGGGATGTGGCTGGGTATCCTGATTCAGGGGTTGCGCGCTTCATGCGCCGTTTTCCATCCCCATTTCGGTTACATTAGTCAAGTCAACTGGGCAGATGTGATGGCTTCCTGGTGTAAATTCTGCCACAAAGTCTGCCAAAGCTTGGGCTTTTATTGTGGTTCTGGGTTAAACTTGATGTCAAACTGTCCCAACTCCACTGCCCACTTCAAGATTCGCCCAGAAAAGTTCGCCCTCTCAAACAAAGCTTTTAATGGAAAAGCTATGAGGACGATTATGGTGTGGGCGTGGAAGTAATGCGACAGTTTCCTAAAGGCCATCATCAGGGCTAAGGCTAGTTTTTCCAATAGTAAGTACCTGGTTTCTGCACCCAGCAAGGTTTTACTGACGTAAAAGATAGGCAGGTGTTAGATTCCTTCCACTCTGACTAACACTGCGCTGACTGCGTGCTGTGAAACTGCTAGGTACAAAAAAAGCTCTTCTCCAGGTACTGGGATTACTAGCAAAGGTGGAGAAGACATGTACTCTTTCAAGCTTTCCAAGGGGCGGTCGCATTCTTCATCCCACTCAAACTTGGCCTTTAGCGCTTGAAAAAATGGTCGACATCTGTCTGACGACTGACTTATGAACCGGTTGAGCACAGCTACCATACCAGTGAGATGCTGCACTTCTTTTACTGAGTTGGGCCTCTCTAGATCCTGGATTGCTTTGATCTGAGAAGGGTTTGCCTCTATACCTCGGTTAGTCACCAGGAAACCTAGGAATTTACCTGATCTTACGCCGAACGCACACTTGGATGCATTAAGGCGCAACTTGTTCTTCTTCAGGATCTGGAACATTTCATCTATGTCCCTGAGATGGTCACTCTCATCCTTGCTTTTGACCACCATATCATCTATGTATGCCTCCATTATTTTGCCTAACAATGGCTCAAACATCTTGGTGACCATCCGCTGGAATGTTACCCCTGCGTTTTTTAGGCCAAAAGGTATGACCTTGTAGCAATACAGTCCTTTTGGTGTTGTAAAGGACGTGACCTCCTAGTCCGGTTCATACATAGCGATCTGATGGTATCCTTGGTACGCATCAAGAAAGCTAAGTCGATTGTGTCCTGCCATTAGGTCTACCAGTTGATCTATCCGCGGTAAGGGAAAGTTATCCTTTGGGCATGCCTTGTTGACTGTTTTGTAGTCCACACAGACACGTCATTTTCCATTCTTCTTTGGCACCACTACAGTATTGGATATCCACTTGGGATAGTGCACTTCTCTGATAGCTCTTACCTCTAGAAGGTTTCCCACTTCTTCTGCCACTATCTCGGCGTGGTGGAGTGCTGATCTACGAGTGCGCTGTATAATTGGTCTGGCAGTTTGGTGGACATTTAATTGGTGACAGATGAAGTTTGGGTCAATGCCAGGCATGTCATACGGCGTCCAAGCGAACACTTCGATGTTAGAGGTTAAGAACTTCATAACCTCTATTCTCTCAGTGCTGGACAATGATGAGTTGAGCAAAAAGAACTTTTCTAGGTCTTTTTCATCTATCCTTACCTGTACCAAGTCTTCCACCGCCTTCTGTTCAGCTACTTTGCCAACATCTGCGAACAGTTCATTACTTTTAGGTTCTTCCACTATCTGTACATATCCCTTGGCAGTGCGGTTGCCATTTACTGTGACGAAGCATTGTTTGGACATAATTTGGTCTCCGAAGACCTCTTCAATTACTCTGGCTTCGTTGGGGAACCACAATACTTGATGGTAGGTTGACGCTACCAATCGAATGGCATGCAGCCATGTCCTTCCCAAGATTATGTTGCAAGTGGAAGGGACTTTCAATACCCAAAATTTCACTTGTTTCGTCATGCTTCCTGCTCTGACTAGGAAGATTATATTGCCCACAGGCCACTCTGGCATTGAGTTGAATTCGATTAGGGGAGATATTGCAGGCGCCAAGTTTTTGTCCTCCAGTTTCAATTGTTTGAAGGTTTCGTAATACATTATCTCACACGAGCTCCCTTGGTCGATCAAAATCTGTTTGATGTCGTAATCCTTGGCGCGGAGCGTAACAACCAATGTATCATTGTGAGAGCAATATATCCTTGCCAAGTCTCTGTCTGAAAAAGATATGACATTCGTGGCTTCCGTTCTCCCCTTTTTGATAGCAAGTTGTGCACTTAATACCTCCCTTAAGTGCTCGGCCTTCTTGATCATTCCCCTGAGCTCACGTACTCGCTCAGGTTCGAATACCCCATGTATTACGTTAATCATGCCTTGAGGTGGAGTGTTGATCGGCATTCCATTTGGGTGATCGTGGTTTTGGGGGGATGGCTGTGCCCCTCATTCTATGTACTGGTCCAGGTGCCCAGCTGCCACTAAATCCTCTAGATGCTGTCTCAACGGCGTGCAATTCTCTGTGCGGTGCCCCTTTTCATTATGGAAGGTACACCGAGATCCTTCGTCATAGTCTTTTTGTGCTTCTCCCAACTTAGCTGGCCATTGGATGAAAGGTTCATCACATATCTCACTGAGAATTCGGTAGATTGGTTTTTTGAACACCGTGATAATGGCAATGCGAACTCTTACCCATCTTTTGTCTAGATCCTCTTTGTTGGCTTGTCTGCCTCACCCGTTCTTGCTTGGCCGTTCTACTGTGTTGACTTTTGCTGAAGTCTTTTTATCTGGTGTTGCTGTTGTGCCAGATTTCACCTTATCACGGGCGTCATCCTCTTCCACACAAATATGTTGGTACACTCTCTCCATCAAGGCCTCCATCATGAGGGGGTGGCGTCAGGGTGATTGAGTCCCTCAACTTGTTTCCGACTGGAAGACCCCTTTTGTATTGTGCGATGGCAAGATTTGTGGGGCAATCTCCTATCTGGTTGAAAGTTTCCCAGTAGCGACTGTTGTAGGACCTCAACGTTTCTTTGTCGCCCATGTCAATGGAGAGTAGCTAGTCGATCTTCACTGGTGTCTTGGTGTTCGTTCTAAACCTTATCAAGAACGCCTCTGCCAATTGTGCCCAGGAGGCGATGCTGCCTTTTGGTAGCCTTTCGAACCAAGTTAGACCCAGGTCGCCTAGGTTGGACGAAAACAGGATGCACATTAAAGCCTCGTTTCGCTAGTATACTGCCATAACCTGGCGAAAGTGCATGTAGGGGTCCGTCTTCCCCTCGTAAGTGGTGAATTTGGATTGGTGAAAGCCCGAAGGTAGTGGTCTGTTCTCTATTGCCGAAACGAACAGCGAGGCCTGCAGCCTTGCTAATGCTTTGTCTGTTGGTTCGTAAGCAAGGCGCGGTATCGGCATTCCTACCTCGACGTTCTCATGCATCCGAGGAGCCAACCGCTGAAGGGCTGAAACTCTGTGCAGGTCGCTCGTCTTGGTATCTTCCTTCCATCGTGCCCTTTCTTCTAGCACAGTTCGCAAATCTGATGATCTAGGCAACTCCATCTGCCTGGATGACGTCTGGTGCGTGCGCGAGGGCCAATAGGTGCTTTCCTCAGTATATGACCTCTCAGTTCTCGTTCTCTCAGACCTGGAGTAACGAGTCCTGGGAGTTCTTAACTGAGTATCGCCTGTTCTCAGGCTCCTACTCTCTGCTTGTGATGGTATGGTATGCCTACCACGATCTTCTGACTGGCGAAGGGGCGTGCTGCTCTTGCGCCCCTCTCCTGTCGCCACCTCTTTTCCTTTGATCTGGCACTTCATAGACTCCATGTCTGCCGCCATCTTCCTTATTAATTCATCTTGTTCCTTTACGCGATCCTCCAGAACTTGAGGATCCATCCTCCGCCTTTATCGTTTTGGACTTTGAGAGCGACGGGGGTTGTTAGTCCGCCTCTCCCTTGCATCCCTTCGGGGGTTCTGTTGCTGGGGTTCTAAATCCGCTATGGGAGGAATAGAAGGCAAACCTTCGCGCCTCCCACCCCCCTCTGGGGTTTGTCCGTCGATGGCAGACTGCGGCAAATCTTCATTGTGCGCCATTATTTCTAATTAGAGAGGAAAAACTTGATCAAGAGGTTTTGTTCTTTCTGGTTTTCCCACAGACGGCGCCAATTGTACGAACAAGAAATAATCTTCTCGTATAATCCTGTTGATCAAGTCTGCGCTCCTCCAAACGTCGTCGCTTTACTCCCTGAAAATACAAACGTGAGCTAACTGACGGGTGTGTGCTGGATACCTCTCCGATGCCTAAGTCAGCAAAATAGACAAATAGACAAAAAGCTCTATATATTCGAGAATCAAAGTTGTGTTACCTCTCCATAGGTGATGTTGTGAGCTTTTATAGGTTCCGTATGGCACAATCCTTGTAGGACTCTTACTCATCCACGTAGAGTCCTCCTAAGAATCACTCTCCTAAAAGATAATGATTATCCTTTAACACCCCCCTCACTGCTTAAACCAAGTGAAATGGTTTTACCTCGGTAGTATGACCAAACGACCGAACTAAAATGGCCATACTAAAGAGGTAGAAATGACCGAGCTCCAACTAGCTCGGTTTTGCCCTCTGTTGCTTGTACCTCGGTTTGTGCCCATTGAAACTGAGCTAACCACAACAAACTACTACCACGCTAACCAGAGCGAGGTCCACTGTGTGAAGCCATCATACCGCGGCTCCGAATATTATGACCGAGCTAACTATTTTTACTCCGTCTAGTGACTATAAACACACTTGGACCGAACTAACATTTGGACCGCGGTCCACTCGCCAATCCTTTTTCACCACAGCCCATAGAATGACCCACTACCCAGCTCGGCCCAATTTATTTATAAATTACCCTCTCAATTCTACTATTATATTCCACCGTCATTATAGATTTGTGTGAATGAAAGATTTGCAAAACACTAAAAGTTCAGATATAGAGAATAATCTAATTATTCAAGTCGATGAAAATATGAGTTTTTTTATGTTCTTATTTTTGTGTTCATGATTATCATTTGCAAAACCAATTTTGAAAATAATGCACCTATAAGAAAATCAAGTTCTAAAATTTTTTTGGCTGCATGACATCTTCTGTTTGCAGCAACAATAGGTGGTAGACGTTTACTAGGTTCAACATCCATATGTATAATAAGGAGGAGAAAAATTATAATCTCATTTGAAAATTGTATGTTCAAAATTTATATTTTATTTTGAAGTAAATATTTCAAAAGTCACTAAAAAGTCAAAAAAATTAACAAATTATACACACAAAAAAAAAAAGAAGTCATATTTCATTTGCTCTCTATTTTTTGTATATTTTTTCGTAAAAAGTCAAAAAAAACATTCTAAATATACTGATTTTTTTATCTTATATTTTAACAAAAAAAATTACTAAAATAATTTGTTTCCAAATGAGACTAAGGGTAATTTTGAAATTTTAAGCATTTTAATTATGTTGAGATCGTCATTTTCTATTTGGTCAATAGATGGTCCACTAATAGATGATCGTAACTACTACATATTATTTTGAAAGCAAGAGGTAACATAGTAATTTCAAAAAATAAAGGGATATTAATGTGATTTCAAGTAAACAAAAATGAGTGCAAGTATAATTTTAAAAACATTGATAATTTGAAACAACTATACACACCCAAATTATATGATTTGACGGTGCCCAGATAATATATATAAATCATATGACTCAATGATATCATTGGGTGGCATAAATATATATATTTTTTCGATAATGTTACCTTTACAACACTTTTATTTTATATTATAATTATCATTTTACTTGTTAACATAATATTACTGTACTGTAATGAATTTCATCTCACATATATGACAAACAAACTAATATATCATATAGTAAAATAAGATAATAAAAGTTGAATATTGTATTACTATAATATTATTCTTTTCTTTTTTTTCTAATTTAATTTTAGGGAAACTTATTTATAAATTTTTTTTTTCAGATACTTATGGTAGGTTAAGTCCTGTGTAATTTCTTATAGAGTCTCAAGTCCTATTTAGATAGGAATGTATTCCACAAGATCCTACATAAACGTAACGTGACATCTACATAAACGTAACGTAACGTGACATCTATATAAACGTAACGTAACGTGGCACCTACATAAACGTAACGTAACAGGTCACGTTACGTTTCGCAAATTTAATAAGTTTTTATTTTTTTAAATTGAATGTGAAAATGTTGCTGGTTTATGTTGGTGTCACGTTACATTTCATGTAAATATGATCTATGGTAACATTCAATTTCCTATATACGAAATTGAATGTTGCCATAAATCATAGGTGTCACGTTACGTTTATGTAGGTGTCACGTTACGTTACGTTTATGTAGATATAATCTATGGTAACATTCAAGAACCGACTGAAGAGTTACTTCTAAATAATCAACTCATTTTTCTTTAATTAAACTGTTTTACAGAAATCTTAATACATTGTCTAAATTTATCATATTTTTTCATACTAGGCTTTCGCACATACCCATTTCGAAGGACCCCTAAAATCCTACACTGCCTAACCAAAGGACTGACCAAGGATAGGGACGAAGATTGGGTGGCTAGTAACAAAATGGAAAACACAGATATAAATTTGACAGATTAAGATGACTGGAAACAGATTAACAGACAGAACATAGAGTTGACTCAACAGATGTAGCAAAGCAGTAAGCAAGAGATAGCAACATAACTTTGCCCTCAATACCTAATCAAAGATTAGTAATTAATGAAGAAGAATTAGAAATACAAAATGATAAACTGGATTTAAGTTGGAATATACCAAAATTATCAGTTAAAGAGATTTATAAAACTACGTTTTTACAATCTGCTTTTAATGTTAATCTGCATGTTAAAACATTAGAACAAGTTTATGCTTTAGAAAAGCCTAGAGAAACCTGTCACTTATTTGATGCTAACACTATTAAACGTCATATAAAAACTGGTCACAATTTTATTCATTTAAGATTAATTCAAGTTGAAATCAAACCATTAACTCCACAAGATAAAAATACTTCTGTTTTATTATATTTAAGAGATGCTCGTTTTCTTGATTATAATGATAGTTTAATGAGTATGGTGGAAACTGGTCTTCATAAAGGACCTATTCATTTTAATTGTTTTTCCTGATTTCACACTCAGTCTTAGAGATCCACACATATTAGATGCATTAATTTTAAATATTCAATTAAATGATTCATTTACTAATATGAAAGAAAAAACTCATAATATTGCTTTAATTTACCATGTCCATTATAAATATATTAAAACCAATTTAAATGTTCAAGCTTTACATAAAAGTCCTAAAGATAAAACATTACTGATTCAAACTAGTAACAATGATACTAACATAAATATCCCTCAAATGATAGAATGGAAAAATATTACTCTCCCTGATCAATAGATTACGGTTAATGAAAATTACAAACATAATCAACAACAATCCACTAGTCAAGATATCCAAGATATTCAACAATTTGCTAACGGTTCAGTCCGTATTAAATTTAATCGTAGTCAATCTTCTAGACATAGTACTTCTAGTATACCTACTGATGTTGAAACTGAAGATGAAATATTTAATACTCCTTTATTCCGAAAAAATAGTCAAATTAATATTGGTCAACTCTCCCATAGTAAATTAAAAGGCATTGATAACTCTACTACTTCTCAAATTAGTAAACCTGTTTACTCTACTCATACACATTTCCCTGAAGAAGATACTGAATCAAATAATTCCCTTACTCAAACTGATTTCGAAGTAATACCTCCAATCAATCCTCAATTAATGACAATTAGTAAATCTTTCGCTTCTAATCTTGATAAATTACATGTTGAATTTAAATCTAAGAAAAATAGGACTAAAAGACATGCTTATCGGGCTAAATATAATTCTACTCAACAATCTAAACTTACTAGAAAATTGTATGATTTTATGATTGAATATAGTATGGAAATTCCTTTCTTTGAATATTTAGACAACTATTATAAAAAGCTTAACACAATCACAAAACATAAATGGAAAACTTCTCCTAATACAATTGTTAGCTCTAGTCATCCTCCTTTATCTAATATTATTATTGAACATCAAGGATCTGAAGTCCTAGCCTCTCCTTTTAAGTTGCCTGGCACTGACCCCGAAATTAAAAAAGTTATTGAACAAAATAATTATACTAATCAATGTTTAAAAACAATTGGTAAACAATTAGATAAACTAGAAACTAAGTTAGATGATTATTCTGCTAACACTACATCCACTAAACAATCTTTAGATCAACCTTTGATTAACTTACCCAGTAATCGTTCTAAAAGAAATAGTTTAGTCACTCAAGATACTTCTACTGTTAAAGCTATAGAACAACTATTCACTAAATTAACTACTTCGGAACAAGCTTCACCATCTAAGGAAAAAGGTCTTACTGTCCTAAACCAACTTTTAGACAAGGCTTCTACTCAATCAGAAACTGATACAACTGATAATGAAATTAATCAATTAGCTCAACAATTTCAATCTTCTAATCTTAATAAACTCCACTATCGTAAACCTCAACCGACTACTCTTACTAAAAATTGGTATTCTCGACCTACTCCACCTGACCTCCAATATGAAGAAACTAATCTTTCTAATCAATTTTCTGTATCTGCTAAAAAATTATAAGAATGGAATATTGATGGTCTTAGTGAAGATCAAATACTTCAAAAATTAAATCACTTATCTATGGTTGCAAATAGTTATCTTACTAACTACCCTGATTACTCTCAACCTGAAATTACTTCTTTAATTACCCCTGGTTTTACCGGTATGCTCAAATCTTGGTGGAAAAAATACCTTACTAAAGATCAAAGAGAATCAATCTTACATGCTAATCAAAAAGATGAAAATGATTTACCAATCTTTGATGAAACTATTGGCTATTACAAACCTGATGGTGTTAACACATTAATCTATACCATAGTTAGACATTTCATAGGTACTCCTACTAATATATATTCTCGCATACATGATCAACTTAGTAACCTTACTTGTCCAAAATTAAGTGATTTTAGATGATATAAAGATGTATTTACCTCTAGAGTTATATTAAGAGAAGATTGTACTAAATCTTTTTAGAAAGAAAAATTTATTAATGGATTACCTAGTTTGTTTGCTCACAAAATTAGAGATGTTCTTAGTCAACCTACTGGTATCATTGAATATGACACTTTAACTTATGGTGATATCATTAGCACTATTCAAAAAGAAGGATTAAAAATGTGTATTGATCTTAAACTCAGTCACAAAGCTACTAAAGATAAACATAAGGCTAAATATGAATTAGGTAATTTTTGTAAACAATATGGTGTACCTCCTGTTGCACCTTCCCATAGGAAAACACATAAAAAACATAGTAAATCCCATTACAAATATTCAAACAAGTATAAAAAGAATTATTCACCTTCTAAATCAAATGATAAATTTTATACTAAACCTAAAAAGAAATATTACAAGAAATCACATCCAAAAGCTAAATCTAATAAAGATATTACTTGTTACAACTGTGGTAAAAAAAGGTCATTATTCTAATAAATGTAAAGAAAAACAAAAATTAAAAGATAAAGTTAATCAACTTTAAATTAATGATGAATCAAAAAATCAATTATTTGAAATCTTTCAATTAAATCAATCTGTTAGTAATTTCTCTTATGATAATCCTAATACTTCATCTAATTACGATTCACCTAGTGAAGATTCTGATAATAATATAGAATTAGGATGTAATGATATTTGTTGTAAACCTGTTGAACAGATTAATGTTCTTACTAAACAAAATCAAGAAGAAACTGCTCTTATTGAATTAATTAGTAGACTTGAAGATTCTGAATTAAAAAAGAAATATACTAATAAATTAAAATCTTTGCTAATCAATACTAATCATAAATCTAAGTTTGATAAGCCTATTATTAGTCTATCTAAAACCTTAGAAAGATTTAAAAATAAACACAAAGAAGTTACCTTACAAGATTTACAATAAGAAATTAATCAGATTAAACAAATTATTAAAGATTTACAAAATAAAGATCAAGATTTAGAAGATGAAATTATAACATCAAAACTTAATAAAAATTTAGATAATTTCGAAACTAATAATGTTTCTCCTAATGAATCTGAACATGAATCTGATGAACCTACTAACCCTGATAATCTTTTATTTGATAATCGATCACATCAATCCCAATCTCATAATCATGAAGATAATAGATTAAATCTCCTTAATAAAATCCATATTCAAAAATGGTATTCTAAAATTAAAATAGTCATTAATAATTTTGAATTAGATGTTATCGCTTTAATTGATACTGGTGCCGATCTTAATTGTATTCAAGAATGATTACTCCCTACTAAATATTATGAAAAATGTCGTGAAAAATTAACTTCTGCTAATGATAGTAAAATGCATATTCAATATAAAATACCTAAAGTTCATATATGTCAAAATAATGTTTGCTTTAAAACTTCCTTTGTTTTGGTCAAAAATATGACTGATAAAGTTATTTTAGGAACACCATTTATATTTTTACTATACCTATTTACCACCTCTAGTGAAAGAATAACTACTCATGTTTTAGGTCAACCTGTTACTTTTAAATTCTTATTTCCTCCTGAAATATTAGAATTAAATCAATTAAATGATTATTCTATTTCTCAAACGATTAATCGATTAACTTGTCAATTAAGATATCTTAAAGAAGAAATTAATTATAAAAGAATTGATCGACAATTAACTAATCCAGTTATTATTTATCAAATTAATGAATTTAAATTAAAATTAGAAACTACTGTTTGTTCTACTTTACCTACTGCATTTTGGCATAGGAAAAAACATATAGTCACATTACCATATATTAAGAATTTTCATGAAATTCAAATTCCTACTAAATCTAGACCTATTCAAATGAATCATGAATTACTTGAAATGTATAAAAAAGAAATCAATGAACTATTAAAAAATCGAATAATTAGTCCAAGTAAATCACCTTGGTCATGTCCTGCTTTTTATGTGAATAAAAATGCTGAATTAGAACGAGGTGTCTCTCGCTTAGTCATCAATTATAAACCATTAAATAAAGTTTTAGAATGGATTCAATATCATATTCCTAATAAAAAAGATTTGATTAAAAGACTTAGTCAAGCTGTTATTTTTAGTAAATTTGATTTAAAAAGTGGTTTTTGGCAAATATAAATTCATCCTAAAGATAGATATAAAACTGCTTTTACTACACATTTTGGTCACTATGAATGGAATGTCATGCCATTTGGGTTAAAAAATGCTCCTAGTGAATTTCAAAATATAATAAATGATATTTTCAATCCATTTAGTCTTTTTTCCATAGTTTATATAGATGATATTTTTATTTTTACAAAATCAATTAGTGAACACTGGAAACATCTTACTGCATTCTTTTATACCATTAAGAGTCATGGTCTAGTCATTTATACTCCTAAGATTAAATTGTTTCAAACCAAAGTCAGATTTTTATGTTATGATATTCACCATAATACTATTTTACTTATTAGTCGTTCCATTGAATTTGCGTCTAAATTTCCTGATGAAATCTTAGATAAAACTCAACTACAACGTTTTTTAGGATCACTGAATTATATTGCTGAATTTTACAAAGACCTTAGAAAAACTTGTCAACCTCTGTTTGATCGGTTAAAAGACAATCATCCTCCTTGGTCTTCTACTCATACTGCTATTGTTAAACAAGTTAAACAATATGTCAAGTCTCTTCCTTGTCTTGGTATTCCTACTGAAAATTCATTCAAAATTATGCAAACTGATGCCTCTGATATTGGTTATGGTGGCATCCTTCTCCAGAAAATTACTCCTCAGTCATCTGAACAAATTGTTCGTTATCATTCTGGTGTCTGGAATAAAGCACAAAAGAATTATAGTACTATTAAATAAGAAATTTTATCTACTGTTTTATGTATTAGTAAATTTCAAGATGATATTTTAAATCAAAAATTTTTACTTCGTGTTGATTGCCAATCTGCTAAATATGTTTTAGAAAAAGATGTTCAAAATCTTGCTAGTAAGCAAATTTTTACTCGTTGGCAATCTATTTTAAGTATTTTTGATTTTGAAATTGAATATATACCTGGTTGTCAAAATTCTATTCCTGATTTTCTTACCCGAGAATTTTTACAGGGTGGATAGTGAGTTACATCATGCTCATTCCCTCTATTTCTTACCATAAACACCAGATTAAACACTATGAAACCTTAGTCAAGCATACTGCTCGCCGCCTTGCCTTTCTCAAATCAACCCATTTATCTACTAAAAGAGCCTAGTACATACAATTTCATCGGATTAAAGCTCAGAAACAACAACTTTCTCATTATATTAACTGTTTACATGAACATACTGATCAATTAGATATCCTTAGTGGTTGCTAATCTTTATTGCTAACCTTTGTTTCTTTTTAAACAAATGTCTCGCCCAAGGCCCCCTTTTAAAGCCTTGGTCCCAACTAGTCAACCTTTTATTCCTCCTTTGGAGTTAGTCACCCAATACCATCCTATTGAAATGATTAACCGTTACCAAGTTCTTGATAATATTCCTCGACCCAGTTTCACATCTGCTTTGGCCACTGATCCTTTTGCTTCATCCAACCAAGCAGTTACTCCATACCCTCCTAATCCTATTAAAACTGTTTGATCTGATTATGTTGACTCAACAATTACTAATCTCTTTTTCAAAGAACTTAGTCACCCAAATAGTCAATCTATTAATGATCTAGTTAAAACTTATTTCCCTCCTGGATGGCATTTTGTTCCTCTCCATCCAGAGAAAACAATCACCTGCTATAAAGCCATCATGTTCAACCATCAGTCAATTGTAATTAAACCCATTTATGATCGTACTTACACTAGTAAAGTGGTTTACCATTCACTTTATATTCACAATATTGTTTCCTTAGTTGAATGGGGTTCTCCTTATCAACTTCGAGATTTACCTAATCACTCCCTTCAGTATAATTATTATGATTATATTGATGCCTGGGTCAAAGTCCTCCTATATCAAAATGAAACATTTAGTCACTCTTGGTTTCTTCAATTTGATCAAAAGTTTAAGTCAGAATTACCTACTTGGTTTCTGAGATGGTGGACCCATTATGGTGCCATTCCAGACATCTTCACATCAGTAATTTTGGATCAAGTCAATTACTTCTCAACTGTTTTCTCATTCACCCCACAACAAAGAGAATTCCCTCAATTGCTTATTTTTATATCCAAATATAAAATCCCTTGGATATTCAAATGGCAATATGGTATTTCTGGTAAAGTGATTCAGCGGCTACATAAGGTTAAATGGTGGGATAACTTCAAGATTCAACGAATTGTTGAAATTGTTCAAACTAAGTTCCCGATTAACATTCATGCTCCTATACCTGCCATGGTTAAAGCTTAGTAGATCAAAACTGCTTCAGTCACTCAAGGAAGCCAACTTCCTCCAGTCAATCTTGGAAGCCCATCATCCAGTTCTTCCAAGCCTAAGTCATCCAAATTAAAGATTAAATCCAAGTCAGCAAAGCCCAGTTCTGACCAGCCCAAGTCAAAGGATAAATCCAAATCAAAGGTTAAGCGCAAGTCCAAGTCATCCAAAGATGAGCTCCTCCAAATGGCTCGTCCACTCATGGCCGAAGCCAAGTCAGACTCGGATAACAGCAGTTCAGAAGATGGTTCAGACACTTCAAACTCTTCTGAAGGTTCAACTACTCAAAATCCATATGGACCCGAGTTCCAAGATGCTCAGGACCCATATGCTTAATTCAGTCATTGGATTCTATATAGCTATAATTATCAGCTTCAATCAATACTCGTCTTTTGAGAAAAGTTGCTGATATATATATCTATATTGATTCCCTCAGTCACATGCCTCCAAGCAATGAATAGTAAAAAATTCAACTTTACTGTTCACTATCCATCAAAAAGTCAACATTACTATTCATCATTCATCATGATTCATCCCACCGACAAATTCAGCACAGTAAAAGCTTTAGTCACTCACCGAAAGCAGCAGACAACTCCCATGTGCTTCTGATGCTCCTTTCAAGTCAAGACTATTCACTCACAAGGCTCACAGTATTCACTCACAAGGCTAACAGTGGTCTCTTTTGATTATAAAAGGGCCTCTTCAGTCAAGAATAAGGCAGAGTTAGAAAAATTGAGAGCATCCCTTCCTCAAGAAAATAGCTTTCTCTATAATTTTATATTTTCGGAAATTGTTTTTAGTTTACAAATTATGATGTATTTTGAAGAACTGCTTGCTTCATTCCAGTAAACAATTGTAAGTTTTATTAATGTTTATTTGAAGTTATTAAACTATTTTCTGGTTATTTTAGTACTACTTCCTGCTTCCGTTGAATGTTGTCATAGATCATAGGTGTCACGTTACGTTTATGTAGGTGTCACGTTACGTTACGTTTATGTAGATATGATCTATGGTAACATGCAATTTCCTAAGTGTCACGTTACGTTTATGTAGGTGTCACATTACGTTTATGTAAGCATCACGTTACGTTATGTTTATATAGATATGATCTATGATAACATTCAATTTCCTATATATGATTTTACTATTATTTATGATATTAATAACTAATATTGAGAGTAAATGTGTCAACAAACTTTCCACAAGACTTATGGAAACATTAATTTTTTAGTAGAACCATATGTAGTATAAGTCTCCCTAATAGGACTTATAAATAATTTTCTCTTAATTTTATAAGCAAAAATAAAAAATAAAAAAATAATTTGATTGGTTGGAAGTCACTATTACTTTATGATCCATGAACTATCCCAAGTTTTTCCTTCTTCTTTTTTTTTTTTTTCCAATAATACTAGTAACACAAAAATCATTCATAAAATGAGACACTGACCTCTCACACTATTACGTGAATGGTTCGCATACAGTTATTTATTTATTTTTTGTCAAACATCACACCAACTGTTCTTGGCATGCAGAATCTAACATCTATACATTCAGCAGTAGAAACGAAGTCAAAATCAGAGTCACACATGCACATATGCACCTAACTAGTTAGTTAAGGAAAAAGCTGATTCCCACAGATGGGCAAAGATGATTGATTTCCCTTCCATCTCTTCCGTTGTCTAGTCCTTAAGAAAATGGTCATATATATATATGCACATGTACCATGATTAAACATATGTCAAATAAATGAGTAATGACAAAAATTTCTACAAAACACAATTCCATAACCTCCAAAATAATCTGAATTATTTATATTACTATCAAAGATTAAAAAAAAAAAAAACAAACACATCAATAGTCAATACATCAATGGGAGTCGTAAGAGTCTTTCTTTGTGGGAGTTCCAAACATTTTCCGTCAATAAATATATCTAATATATATGATTGTTCCCCCTCCCAATTTTAAAAATTATTTAATGATTTTGAAACATTTTTCTAAGTCAGTCATATCAGAATACTTGTTCTTATCTTAAAAAGATACAAAATTTACAAATTTCAATATTTTAATTAATAAAATTCAACTTGAGATACCACCTGTATTTGTTATAAAAGTAAAATATATAATTTTTCTAATTTTAGTCCATAGGGGCAAGAATAGATAGCCAAGAGAAAATTGCATTATCCAGAGGAAATTGATTGTTCAACTAATATTTAAGACAAAAGTGACTCATGTAATGAAACTCCGCCAATAATCAATAAAGAGTTCCCACATTAGTCAATTGTGAACTCACTTTCAGTCCTCATAAACTATAGTGTTAAAATGACATAAAAAAAAAATATTGTTGAAAAAATTTGAATAAAAAATGTTAATGTCAACACGTCTATGAGTCATTTTATATCAAATCAAATAACACTGTTACATAACCGAATTTTTTTAGTCCAAATTTTTTGGAATGAGTCTCTCTAGAAAGAGACTCTCTTTCCGAGAAGAGTTCAAACAAATTCAAGCTAAACAAATTCAGTAGATGAATCATTAATCCAAATCAAGACAACAAAGGTGAATCTTTAGAATTACAATTTGTTGATGTATTCTTGGTTTACATAGAGAGATAGCAAAACCTCGGACGAGATTGAAATTGGCTTTCATTGTTCCACCCAAAGCAGTGATGCCTAAGCATTCTTCACCTTATTTATTTTGTAATATTTGTTTTTTTAGTTTTGAAAAAATATAGAGATTAATTTAAACCAATTAGACTGTTCAGCCTGACTCATTGTGAGTCCACCTTCAGGGCAGAACTATGATTTTATTTGAGTAGTGCCAAGTTGGTGTCCTTCAGCATTCCCCATTCCCCATTCTCCATTCCATTCTTGTCAAACTAATTGAACATGAGTCATTTTATATCAATTTCATCATAATGGCCTTTTCTAATATTTTTATTTTAAATAAAAACACATATCATATCGCGGATCGTAATTTCAAAAACAAATAACGGTAAATTACATTTTCCACCCTCCACCTAATTTGAATTTTACTTTGGTCAATCATCTTCTAATTGTAATAATTAAGTTATCATGCTTCAACTTGTATTTCAATGTAAACTTCCTGTCACTCACTAGGGATGGCAATGGATAACCTACCCTGTGGGTATCCATGGAGACCCAACCCAATACATGGGTTTTCCCCTTTTTTTCTTATCCATTGGGTAGGGTAGGTGATATTCTTTAAATATCCATAGGGGATGGGTTGGGGATGGGTACCCACTAATTTCCCCATATGTTTTTTTTTTTTTTTTTTTTAAGATTCACAACCAAAACTAAATATATATTCAATCTTTTTTCTTTTATTTATTTATTTATTTTTTCAGGTTCACAACTAACTTTTTTTTTTTTTTTTTTTTTTTTTTTTTTTTTTTTTTTAAGATTCACAACCAAAACTAAATATATATTCAGCTTTTTTTCTTTTTTTCTTTTTTTTATTTTTTCAAGTTCACAACCTTTTTTTTTTTTTTTTTTTTTTTTTTTAAGATTCACAATCAAAACTAAATATACATTCAATCTTTTTTCTTTTATTTATTTATTTATTTTTTCAGGTTCACAACCAACTTTCTTTCTTCTTTTTTTTTTTTTATTTTTTTTTAAGATTCACAATCAAAACTAAATATACATTCAATCTTTTATTTATTTATTTATTTTTTCAGGTTCACAACTATTTTTTTTAATTTTTTATTTTTTTTTAAGATTCACAACCAAAACTAAATATATGTTCAATCTTTTTTCTTTTATTTATTTATTTATTTTTTCAGTTTCACAACCATTTTTTTTTTTAAGATTCACAACCAAAACTAAATATACATTCAATTTTTTTTTCTTTTATTTATTTTTTTTTTCAGGTTCACAACCATTTTTTTTTTTAAAGATTCACAACCAAAACTAAATATACATTCAATCTTTTTTCATTTATTTATTTATTTATTTATTTTTTCAGGTTCACAACCAACCTTTTTTTTTTTTTTTTTTTTTAAGATTCACAACCAAAACTAAATATACATTCAATCTTTTTTCTTTTATTTATTTATTTATTTTTTCAGGTTCACAACCAACCTTTTTTTTTTTTTTTTTTTTTTTTTTTTTTTTAAGACTTACAACCAAAACTAAATATACATTCAATCTTTTTTCTTTTATTTATTTATTTATTTTTTCAGGTTCACAACCAATTTTTTTTTTCTTTAGATTCACAACCAAAACTAAATATACATTCAATCTTTTTTCTTTTATTTATTTATTTATTTTTTCAGGTTCACAACCAACCTTCTTCTTTTTTTATTTTTTTTATTTTTTTTTTAAGATTCACAACCAAAACTAAATATACATTCAATCTTTTTTCTTTTTTTTATTTATTTATTTTTTCAGGTTCACAACCAACTTTCTTTCTTTTTCTTTTTTTCTTTTTTTTTTAAAGATTTACAACCAAAACTAAATATACATTCAATCTTTTTTCTTTTATTTATTTATTTATTTTTTCAGGTTCACAACCATTTTTTTTTTTTAAGATTCACAACCAAAACTAAATATACATTCAATCTTTTTTCTTTTATTTATTTATTTAGGTTCACAACCAATTTTTTTTTTTTTTTTTTTTTGAAGATTCACAACCAAAACTAAATATACATTGTTTTTTTCTGCCTCCCTTCTCTCTCTAAAAAAAACCTCCTGACCCCGGCCTCTTCTTTGGGCTAGCCGGCCGCCGCCTTTGGTGATGGCGGTCGGCTGGCTGAACTCGTTTTGGCAGCTGTCTTGTTAGCTTTCTCTTTCAATAAACTTGAGTCTTCCATTTCCCACCCAGGTGTGTTTTTTTTTTGCTGTTTTCAGGGGCTGCTCTGGCTTGCTTTTGGGTGTCTTCTTGTGTTTCAACCTTGCCGGTTTAGCTGTTTCATCAGGGGAGTCCAGGTTTTGCATTCGTGCGCTTTTGGCGAGTGGAGCTTGAGGGGTGCTTTCCGGTTCGTAGGCGTTTTCAGCTCTTTCCGGTTTTCATTCGAGCGCTCTTCCTCGTGAGAGTTTGAGGGGTGTAATTCTTCCGTTTGTTTGGAGGGATCCCAGTGGGTGATCGGTTGTTCGGTGGGTATGGGGAGTTTGGCTGTTGTCCTGTTGGCTTTGGGTGGAGTTCTGTAGGTGTGTTCACGGGTGTGGAGGCTTTGGGGTCGTCTCGGCCGGTGTGGGTGGTGGGTGTTTTGGGTGTTGCAGCAGAGTTGGGTGGTGGGTGTTTTGGGAGCTTGCATCGAGTTTGTATTAGTTTTTGTCAGGAATGGAGCTTCGGCATTGTGGCAGCAGAGGTGTTGTCCAGCCTTGAGATGTACTTCCATGGAGTTATAGCAGGTGTTTGGGTGTTGCAGCAGAGTTGGGGTCCTGAGGGGAGCTTGCAAGGAGTGCTGTGGGGGAGCTTGTTACGAGTTTGTATTAGTTTTTGTCAGGAATGGAGCTTCGGCATTGTGGCAGCAGAGGTGTTGTCCAGCCATGAGATGTCCAGCCATGGAGTTGTAGCAGGTGGGCTTGGCGGTGGAGTGCTGCAGGTGGGTGTTGGAGCAGCTTAGGTGCTAGGCGTGGCTGGGTTGCAGAGTAGGCGTAGGGTGATGATTGGTAGGCAGCAGCTTTGGGAGTGTTGTTAGGTTTTTAATTTTGGGTTGCTGGTTGGGTTTTTTTGGTTTAGTTAGTCTTGTTTGGTTTGGGTGTTTTGGTGGTTTGCTTTTGTGGGGACTCATGTATTTTAGTTTATAGTTAAGTTCTTCTTAACTTTATTTAAAAAATCAAGAGGCTTAGGGGTTGGTTGTATGGTCGCGAGTAGCAGTAGTAGGGGTATTTTTATACTACCGAATCTCTCTCGATGCGTCTCATCTTCCTGTACTTTTAATTTCATGCTGTTAAATGAAATTTTTCTTTGTTGATAAAAAAAAAAATTTAAATATACATTCAATCTTTTTTTCTTTTATTTATTTTTTTTTTCAGGTTCACAACCAACCTTTTTTTTTAATTATTTTTTTTTAAAGATTCACAACCAAAACTAAATATACATTCAATATTTTTTCTTTTTTTTTTTTTTAAGTTCACAACGAAAGCTAAATATACCTTCAATTTTCTTTCTTTCTTTTTTAATATATTTAATGTTAACAACTTTTTTTTTTTTTTTTTTTTAAAGTTTCACAACAAAAGCTAAATATACATTCAATCTTCTTTCTTTCTTTTTTAATATATTTAATGTTAACAACTTCTTTTCTTTTTTAAATTTTTTTTTAATGTTCACAAACAAAAGCTAAATATACCTTCAATCCTTTTTTTTTTCTTTTTTAATATATTTAATGTTAACAACTTCTTTTTTTTTTTATAGCTAAATATACCCTCAATCTTTTTTCTTTCTTTTTTAATATATTTAATGTTAACAACTTTTTTTTTTTAATTTTTTTAATTTCAATTAATTGGCTTGAAATAGACGTGATTGCATATGATTGAACTCTTTTTAGGTCTCGCAGGAATGTGGTTGGATTGTGAAGAATGCTTCTATCACAACACTAACTCGCTTGTAAGATTTTAGGAAAGTATTAAATTAAAATACAGTTGCAGGGAATTGTTTGCTCTCATAGGCAGTTTCTCTCAAGTATACATTCCAGATGTTCTTTCAAAAATGCCCACCTCGCCTCAAATAGGGTTGAGCACTCAACCCACCAAAATAAGGGAGGTATATTAAGCGTTGGTTGTGAATCTTTAAAACAAAAAAAACAAAAAATAAAAAAATGGTTGTGAACCTGAAAAAATAAATAAATAAATAAAAGAAAAAAGATTGAATGTATACCGCCCCGTTTGGGAACAGGCTAATTTTAGTAACTTTTTGACTATTTGGTTAAAATATGAGCTAAAAAAAAACTAATATGTTTGGAATGACTTTTTGGCTTTTTACGAAAAGATATGCAAAAAGTAGAGAGAAAAGAGAATATTTGACTTTTTTGGTATGAGTTGTTAGCTTTTTGGCTAATTTAGTAACTTTTTGACTTTTTGGCTAAAAAGGAGGTGTCCCAAACGAGGCCTTATTTTGGTTGTGAATCTTAAAAAAAAAAAAAAGAAATAAAGAAATAAAGAAAGAAAGTTGGTTGTGAACCTAAAAAAAAAATAAATAAATAAAAGGAAAAAGATTGAATGTATATTTAGTTTCGGTTGTGAATCTTAAAAAAAAAAAAAAGAAAGTTGGTTGTGAACCTGAAAAAATAAATAAATAAATAAAAGAAAAAAGATTGAATGTATATTTAGTTTTGGTTGTGAATCTTAAAAAAAAAAAAAAAAAAAAAAAAAAATTTGGTTGTGAACCGAAGAAAATAAATAAATAAATAAAAGAAAAAAGATTGAATGTATATTTAGTTTTGGTTGTGAATCTTAAAAAAAAGAAAAAAAAAAAAAGTTGGTTGTGAACCTAAAAAAATAATAAATAAAATAAAAGAAAAAAGATTGAATGTATATTTAGTTTTGGTTGTGAATCTTAAAAAAAAAAAAAAAAAAAAAAAAGTTGTGAACCTAAGAAAATAAATAAATAAATAAAAGAAAAAAGATTGAATGTATATTTAGTTTTGGTTGTGAATCTTAAAAAAAAAGAAAAAAAAAAAAAGTTGGTTGTGAACCTGAAAAAATAAATAAATAAATAAAAGAAAAAAGATTGAATGTATATATTTAGTTTTGATTGTGAATCTTAAAAAAAAAAAAAAAAAAAAAAAAAGTTGGTTGTGAACCTGAAATAAATAAATAAATAAATAAAAGAAAAAAGATTGAATGTATATTTAGTTTTGGTTGTAAATCTTAAAAAAAAGAAAAAAAAAAGTTGGTTGTGAAACTGAAAAAAAAAATAAATAAATAAAAGAAAAAAGATTGAATGTATATTTAGTTTTGATTGTGAATCTTAAAAAAAAAAAAAATGGTTGTGAACCTAAGAAAATAAATAAATAAATAAAAGAAAAAAGATTGAATGTATATTTAGTTTTGGTTGTGAATCTTAAAAAAAAAAAAAAAAAAAGTTGGTTGTGAACCTGAAAAAATAAATAAATAAATAAAAGAAAAAAGATTGAATATATATTTAGTTTTGGTTGTGAATCTTAAAAAAAAAAAAAAAAAAAGGTTGGTTGTGAACCTGAAATAAATAAATAAATAAATAAAAGAAAAAAGATTGAATGTATATTTAGTTTTGGTTGTGAATCTATAAAAAAAAAAAAAAAAGAGTTGGTTGTGAACCTGAAAAAAAAAAAAAATAAATAAAAGAAAAAAGATTGAATGTATATTTAGTTTTGGTTGTGAATCTTAAAAAAAAAAAAAAAAAAAATTGGTTGTGAAGATTGAATGTATATTTAGTTTTGGTTGTGAATCTTAAAAAAAAAGAAAAAAAAAAAAGTTGGTTGTGAACCTGAAAAAATAAATAAATAAATAAAAGAAAAAAGATTGAATATATATTTAATTTTGGTTGTGAATCTTAAAAAAAAAAAAAAAAAAAAAATTGGTTGTGAACCTAAGAAAATAAATAAATAAATAAAAGAAAAAAGATTGAATGTATATTTAGTTTTGGTTGTGAATCTTAAAAAAAAAAGAAAAAAAAAAAGTTGTTGTGAACCTGAAAAAATAAATAAATAAATAAAAGAAAAAAGATTGAATGTATATTTAGTTTTGGTTGTGAATCTTAAAAAAAAAAAAAAAAAAAAAAAAAAAAAAGTTGTGAACCTAAGAAAATAAATAAATGAATAAAAGAAAAAAGATTGAATGTATATTTAGTTTTGGTTGTGAATCTTAAAAAAAAGAAAAAAAAAAAGAAAAAAAAAGTTGGTTGTGAACCTGAAATAAATAAATAAATAAATAAATAAAAGAAAAAAGATTGAATGTATATTTTGAATCTATAAAAAAAAAAAAAAGTTGGTTGTGAACCTGAAAAAAAAAAAAATAAATAAAAGAAAAAAGATTGAATGTATATTTAGTTTTGGTTGTGAATCTTAAAAAAAAAAAAAAAAAAATGGTTGTGAACCTAAGAAAATAAATAAATAAATAAAAGAAAACAGATTGAATGTATATTTAGTTTTGGTTGTGAATCTTAAAAAAAAAAGAAAAAAAAAATTGGTTGTCAAACTGAAAAAATAAATAAATAAATAAAAGAAAAAAGATTGAATGTATATTTAGTTTTGGTTGTGAATCTTAAAAAAAAAAAAAAAAAAAAAAAAAAAAAAAAAAAAAGTTGTTTGTTAACCTGAAAAAATAAATAAATAAATAAATAAAAGAAAAAAGATTGAATGTATATTTAGTTTTGGTTGTGAATCTTTAAAAAAAAAAAAGTGATTGTTAACATTAAATATAAAAAATAAAAATAAAATAAAAATGGGGATTAAAGTGGGTTGGGGAAAATCCAAACCCATTAGGAAATGGGGAGGGTGGTACCCATGGGGAATGGGGAATGGGGAATGGGGAAAATTTATTATAGGGTAATGGGGATGGGGAATTAATATCCACCCCATTAACCCCCATTGCCATCCCTATCACTCACCATTAAAAATTTGTAGGAAAATTGTTATTGTGAGCACATTTAAAGGACATTAGAGCAAATTTTGTTTATAACAAATTACACTTCCGATCCTCCAACTTTCACTTACATTCCATTTTAGTCCCTCATGTTTCAATTTTCACTCAAATTTTAAACAATAGGGTAATAGGAGGACCAAGTTAAAGCTTGAAAACTTAATTGTTACTTCAGGTGAAAGTTGGAGAGTAAATAGTGAAATTCACCCTTTTGTTTTATATAATTTTTTTGGGTATGGATTCTTTAACGATAAAAATTTAAGTATAAAGAAAACAAGAAAACTCATATTGGTTTCCTATAATTTGAACAGTCATTAGATTTGAAGGAGGTGAAAACAGTATGTTGTGGGCAGGGAGAATTCAATGGACTAGGGCCATGCACACCATCATCACCCAACCTTTGCACAAATAGAAAGGAATGCATGTTCCGGGACTGGTTTCATCCCACTCAAGCTGTCTACCACTTGGCTGGCCTTTCCCTCTATGGTGGTTCTGCACAGTTTGTCATTCCCATGAATTTTAGTCACTTGGCTTTGGATACATAATTATTATACTTAATTAATTATTAATTAACGTCAAAGATATGATATATTAAACATCATTGTCTCACTATACTACTACTTGAATTCATAAACTGTTTTGTGTTCTATTCACAAGTGTGGATATATATGAATAAATAAGCTTGCCTAGAAGAGTGTTTGGGGCCCTTGGACTTGATTAATAAGCGATGAAACTTCTATAAATTTTGTCTCCTATACTTTCATTTTTGCTTCTAAGTTTGGCTACTTGCCTACTTAGATTTTGGCAGTCCCTGTGTAGCCTCCTTTCTAAATATGTACCATATGCAATGTTGTCTTTTCTGAATAAAGTTATGTGATGATTGTATTCGGATATACATTTTGAGTACCATTTTATATGATGTCTTGTCCTATATCACACCAATTATATCAAATGAATCAGAAAGCACAATATTAATATTAGATTGCAAAGAAATATGGTGCTTATTTGCTGCAAAGAAATAATTCATTAAGACTTCAAGTTTTCATAAAAAGAAAGACAGACATTAGTGAGGCTACAAGTTATGTATGCATATATACATATATACATTAAGATCTAAGCAGACAAATGTTTCTTAACAGCATCAGTAGATTTATGAGCAAAGTACTTTTGCCTAAGATGTACATATGGGTACCCAATTAGTGAGAGAAAGTGTGCCGGCTTCGAGAAGGAAAGTATTTCATACCAGACTTGGTTGTCCTCATCCAGTTCAATCGAGAAGCGCTCTTCCCAGCCTGCACTCAGCAGAAATGTGTAAGATGTTAGTAATGTTTCAGCTTTAACCAGTTCAGAGAAGAAAGCTCCATATGCTAAATTATATGAAAGAAACTAGGAGAGAAACTGAATTCATGCACGTTTTGGAAAAATGACTTCCAAGTCTGAACAACAAGAAAAGAAGAGATTAAAAAGAAAAAAAAAAACAAAGAAGAAAAAGAAAGAACAAATATAACCCCTCTCTCTCTCTCTCTTTCTTCTCTGTTTGTGGGGGGGTTTGGTGGTTTGAGGAGTGAAGCAATTTTCACTTGATGAAGCAGTAATAAAAAGAAAAAAGAATATGTATGTGAATGCCATCTATAAAAATAGGAAAAATAGAACAATGGTGAAGTCAGTCAATCACAATTTCAGTTTATCATCATCGTAGATTACTACAGAAAAAGCTTGCACAGATTCATTTTTGCTCAGCTCCGGTAAACCATAATGTAATTATACCAATCCCCAAAAGGGAAAAAATGTGTTTACATTGTCAGCATCTAAATCTCCTCATCTCCATCAAACTGACAGTGAGAATGTAACAGAATGGACCAATCACACAATTTAATGAACACAATCATTTGACAGTAGGAATGCAACAGATGGACCAATTACACAATTTAACGAAAACAATATCATTTGAATGGTCTTGTGTAGGTAAGGACCTTGGATGATTTGAATGCCTTCGGTACAATGTCAGTTCTATAAAAATAAAAATAAAATAAAAAAATGCAATAAAAAATTACACAACTTGCTGGCATCAAGCATTCTGGAAGGTTAAGGAAATGCACCAAACGGGGAATTACATGTAACTAACTAAAACCTTGACGGCATGAATGAATTACATGAACAAGTTGACCCAGTCCTAAACTTGTGATAGAATTTGTCTGCCAAGAAAAATAGCATTGATTGAATAAGTTATACATGACACCATCACTCGAATAAGTTATGATATGTGTCATGTATAAATAAGCAATAATCTTCTATCTACAGATACCAGTCATGGAGTCAACCTCTTGGCCAGGGAATAAAGACAGTGAATGCTCCAAAAAATTACTTAGATACATCTGGTGTGGCCCAATCGCTTTCCTACACATTTTTTGTAGGAAATTAATGTATTGATATTATTGATTGATACATATCTAATGTTCTTACAAGAGCTCTCTTTTATAGAGAGAAATGGGATACAATGGAGCCATAATGGAGCACTATACCATAATGGATCACTAACTATATCACTAACTATATGGGGCACTAACTATAGCACTAACTAATGTGGAGTAGGTGGAGTATTTGTAGGTGGAGTAGGTAGAAATTGTAGGTGGAGTAGGTAGAAATTGTTACATAGAAATTGTTACATTCAACAGCCCCCCTCAAACTCAAGGGGGTTAGGAACTAACCAACTTGAGTTTGGAGAGAGTAACAAAATAGGAAAAAATAATCTGACAAATAAAATAAAAGTGGATAGGAGACACTGTATGGTCGTGTCAGACCGTTGTAGAAGACCGTATGGTTATGGCAGACCGATGTAGAAGACAGTTTATGGGGTCATGTCGGACCGTTGTAGAATACAGTTTACGGGGTCATGTCGGACCAATGTAGAATACAGTTTACGGAGTCTTGCGGGACCTATGTAGGAGACAGTTTACGGGGTCATGTTGGACCGTTGTAGAAGACACTATATAGCTGTGTCGAACCGTTGTAGCAGAGAACCGAAAGCAATGTCAGAACAGTTTACAGAGTCTTGTCGGACCCATATAGGAGCTAACCGGAATCAATGTCGGGACAGTTTACAGAGTCTTGTCGGACCCATATAGGAGCTAACCGGAATCAATGTCGGGACAGTTTACAGAGTCTTGTCGGACCCATATAGAAGCTAACCGGAATCAAAGTCGGGACAGTTTACAGAGTCTTGTCGGACCCATATAGGAGCTAACCGGAATCAATGTCGGGACAGTTTACAGAGTCTTGTTGGACCCATATAGAAGCTAACCGGAATCAATGTCGGGACAGTTTACCGAGTCTTGTCGGACCCCTAAAAAATCGCACCCTCAAAAGGTGTGCCCAATCTATCAAAAAGGCGTGCCATCAAAAGGCGTGCCCGACAGAATTCTTCGAGCGGCGAGCCATCAAAAGGCGCGCCGAATACGCGGCGAGGCACGTGATCAACAGAGTATCGTGTCGGCCTCTTCGTCTTTGTTGATATAAACCGAAGCGAAGGCTGAGGCTTGTAAGCATAACAAACCAGCTGAAAAAACTCTTCGTTCTCTCTGTAACACTTCTGAGAGAGATACTCTGTAACACGCTGTTGCTCGGAAAATGGCTTCTTCGTCCAGCCCCGTTACCCAGAACATAGCCTCTTCGTCCCGTGGTCTCACTCTCTTTCCCGACCTCAACGAGGCCACAAGAGAGATAGCCGAGGCAGTTGCCTTTGGACCTCAACCAAGTGCCCCTGGACCAAGCGCCCCTGGTTTTACGCCGTTGAACTTTCCAATGTTGTCAGTTGAGCAGATAATGGCTGCTCAACCTGATATTGAGGCCAATCATTATACTCTGAAGTCATGTGTTGAGACAATGACGGCGGTCAACAACTTGTCGCACCGGCTTCAGAGTAGAACAAATGAGGTGCAGCAGGTAAAAGCCCAACTGGCTCTGCTCCAGAGCATGTATACGGATGCCCGAGCAGAGATATGTGTGCTGAAGGCAGAAAACAGGGAACTGAAGCGGAAGGCCACCGTGATGCTCAGATTTGGAGGGCCGCCATATGTGACGGTTGAGGAGCAACGGGAAGTGAACGTGCTCGGTGGCGTGAGAAACACGGAGGCAGCACCGGCAAGGGACGCCCAAGACAAAGGCAAGAAGAAGAGAACAGCTGAAGAGACGAAGAAGTGAGGCCGGTTGTTTGTGGTGGTTATGGGTTGTGGGTTTTTTTTTTTTTTTTTTTTTTTTTTTTTTGTGTGTGTGTGTGTGTACAATGGTGATCGGGTTTGATCCCCGGCATGAATAAAATAAGGTTGGTGACATTACTGCAATTGCTTTCTCTTTTTGGATGACCCAGATTTCTTTGTCTGAGTATTCCAATTCTTGGAGAAGAAATCAAAGCCAAATGGCCCCATCATGATAAAGAAACCCACTTACTTGATTTTAAAATAGCAACGATCCCAAGTGCTTGCAGCAGTAGCTAAAGGAGCCCATGTGCTTCTTGAAACAATTATGACAGACTGGGAGCCCTTGACAACACCGGCACCACATATGGCACCAAGGCACTGCATCACTATGTAGAAAACAGCCCTTGTTAGGGACAACTTCCTTGCCAGAAACAATCCAAAGGTCACTGCTGGGTTAATATGTCCTCCTGAGATACCAGCAGTGCAGTAGACAAGGGCAAAGATCATACCACCAAAAGCCCAAGCAATCCCTTGAATACCCACAGAGGCACACTTGGTAGGTGCCCTAACAACACCCATGACAGTCAAAAGAGTGATGTATAAGAAGAGGAAAGTGGCCATGAACTCTGCAATCCCAGCCCTGTAAAAGGACCATGATTTCAACTCCCCTGGCTCAAACGAGGGAGCTGGTGGTGGCTCCTTGTAGTCCTTGTCTGTCTGAGCTGTTGTGCCTAATGGTTGTCTCTCTGTGAACTTGTTAGCTCCAAGCTTCACATCCTCTTCCTTACCCTCTAGTGTTGCGCTGTTTTGTTTTTTTGTTTTCTCTAGAACTCTGTTTGTCTTCCCCTTTAGAGACTGAACTAAACAGTAGTAGAAAGAAAAGCTTGAGAAGGTGGTGTCTGGTGATGATTTGTTGCCAAAGCTTGCTTCTGAAGCCCTGCCATGCTCTAGGTGTGACTGTTAAGTGGACCATCTGCAGTGAAGGTATGGGTATACAACTCCAGCGGGCAGCGAAGGCAAAGTTGCCGACCGGCTGCCCGCCGGTGAGAAGGAAATACAGGCCTAAATCTTATAGCTCTGATACCATGTAGGAAATTAATGTATTGATATTATTGATTGATACATATCTAATGTTCTTACAAGAGCTCTCTTTTATAGAGAGAAATGGGATACAATGGAGCCATAATGGAGCACTATACCATAATGGATCACTAACTATATCACTAACTATATGGGGCACTAACTATAGCACTAACTAATGTGGAGTAGGTGGAGTATTTGTAGGTGGAGTAGGTAGAAATTGTTACATTCAACATTTTTCATTCTTTATAGTATAGAAAATCAGACAGTAATAAAAGATTTTTTTATATAATTATCAGGTAGAAATCAAATAAAATATGGAAAATTTATACAATTTTGCACATCAAAGAAATCTGTGCAAGGTGTTATGTACGCATAAATGTAACTGATGATACCAGTGTCAAATCATCTTTAATGATGTAAATTACTTAACAAATAATGTTCTGTGAACAGATATGATTACTTTAACCTCTCTCTCGACACTACACTCTTATATTATTTCCAAAATGTAGATGTTAAATTAAAATCATATATAAATACACACAGCACAAGTTACCAAACCTGAATAGTCTGATATGAGAGTATAGGCAAAAAGTAACAAGTGTTCAACAAGCAACAAAAGCTGAAAAAAGTACATTGCAGTTTTGAAGCAGGATTCCTTACATTATGAAGTAAAAGAAATTAATGTTCAACTAACTTAGTAATCAAAATGAATCCCATAATGATAGCACATTGTCCAGTTTGGTACCAATATAAAAACCTCAAACATCAAATGTCAATTCACAATGAAAGGCATTATTTATCCCCCCCAAAAAAAAAATCACAATGAAAGGCATTGTTGTTTCTGATGCATTCTAATTCTATATTCTTTAGAGAGGAAGGGAATAAAAAAGTAGCACCTAACTTTTTGCTTTGTTGAAGAGAACGAAAGAGTAGAGAAAAAATTCACAGCTGAGTTTTGATGGTTGCTGCAACTGCTGAGTAAGATGTTTTACCAAAGGTCCTTCACCATGCTTTTTGTTTCAAAACAAAAACAGGAGAAACAAAAAATTTTGCTTCAAAAACAAGGAGGGCTTATGTAGCCATTGTTTATATCACACAAGAATTCATGACGTTCTACAGATGCAACAAAAGGGAATAAACTTGTCTCTTTTATTGTTGGAATCATGGAACCACAAAGATTTAACCTACCATGTACAAACAATTACAACTAGCCAATAAGCACTAACCAGTAAGTGTCCTTGAAGGGTGCCACTACCAAATCCAAAAGAGGCCGCAGCCTTTTTAGTGTTCCTGTTCTCGTTTATGTATACAACCTGAAGAGGCATCATGAGCCAGGGGAAAAATTCTTTCACACAAACGCAGAACTTCACCCCACTTTGAATGGGAGTCCTGGGATCAACAAATGACCAATCTAATCCAAAATGCCTGCAAAGTAAATTAAGATGTAGATTAAAACCTGTCTCATTAGTTGCTAATTGGAATCCAACATATATATGTGAGTGAGCGGGTGTGTGCACAGTGCACACCTCCAAGTTTGAAGAGCTGTTTTGCCCTTTTCATAGGTCTCAAGGCCTGAACCAACTAAAATACGGGCATGATTGATCAAGAAGCCATTTTTTGAGAGCTCCCTATCTTCTTGAAGTGAAGATGCAGGCTTGGCACTAGCTCCTCTGTGTTTAGAGTCATAGTTAAAGGCTCCAGACCTGTTGATGTGTTAGCCATCAGCACAATAGACTTATACCCCTCAATGGATTTAGTTTCACTGGTAACAGCAGAAAAATCATAGCTGAAGTGCACTAGTTTTTACTTCATAATGCAAGCCTTCTGTTCTTCAGGAGACGGGCGAGTCCAACACAAGAAAACCATCTCTCTCTTATATTCAAAAAATCTTCAAAACACCAATTGGAAAAAAGAAAAAAAAAAAAACAATACACATATAAGCATCAATCACAAACAAATCAAATGTAATGATTTCATTTGATCAAAAGGAACATTGTCATTGTCAAGGTGGTCTAAAACGAACAATTATTTAGTGCCCCAGGGGCAATGACGTGGCAACGCCACAAAACATGCATAACCATTCATTTGTGTGGGTTGCACATGGGTCTCATACAAATAAATGGCTTGAATTGTTTTGTGGCAATGCCACGAGGGACATGGAATAATTTTCCTATATAACACTATGTTTGGCAACCTACGAGAAGAAAATAAATGATTTCACAAGTTAGGAGAGAAAAAAGAATGATTATATTACTCCAATAACCTAAACCAAACAACATAAAAGGAAAGAAAATAAATTATTTTATTATATTATTTACCAGTATCAACTTTTTTTGGAAAAATTACTCATAAATCCCATTTAGCAAAATGTTAGTCTATTTAGTCTTACATATTTTTTTATAAATCAATTAATCCTTTTTATTTGCAGTATGCATTATTGATTTAATTTAGTAATATTAGAGTTTACTTGTTTGCCCTTATTTCAGATTTGGTTTTGATGTTTTTTGGGGATTTAGGTATATGTGGGTAAAGTATGGTTTAACATTTCCATTTTTTTAGGGATTTCGTGAACTGATTGTGGGGATTGTTAATGTTACCTACTTGGTGTTACATTATTGATGTTATCCTCCCACTGGCCCCCAACAATACTAACATTGCAAGAGATCCAAACAATCATAACAACATTAAATAAAAACAATGCGTCAATTACATTATATACATGCACAACATCACATTTGCAATCATTGGTAACCCCCACACCCGCGAAAATAATAACATTACATGAGACCCAACTAGTCATACAAACATTAATTAGAACACCATGCGTCTGTCACATTACGTACATGTACAATATCACATTTGGTGTCACTAGTAACCCCCAAAACCGCGATATTAACATCACCTAAAATCCCACATTATGCACCATTTAAACAACATCCAATTTCGAGCATCGACCTTGATGTCGTATTGTTCCACAAACAACCAAAGTAACATCGAAGACACTCATACTTCACGATCAACGCTGCCGCTAACGGATTGACATGAAATCATCGATGTTACGTCGACAATGTTACTTGCACTCCTAGATGTCTTAGTACCCATGCCGCTTCACTTCTGTAAATTTGCTAGAAGGGATTTTAGAATTTTCTAGGATTTTGAAGGGGTTCTGTAATGTTATTTGGGAAATAAATAATGCTAGGTGCAACGTTGCCAAATCCAGCCTCCAACTCACACAAAATGAGGATCAGCACTGCAACATCTACAAAGAAACGTTGAAGTTTCAATTTTTGAGCTTCCGTTTTGTTCGCAATGGAGGGAAAAGGAAAAAATTGCTATAGTATGCTTTTGGGCGTTTTGGTAACTACATCATCGCCAAAACACCCAATTTACCCCTCCAAACAACCAACCCACACGTTACATTAGTGGGCTTAAGCGTAAATAACATTGATTTGGGACCTTTAAGTTTACAAAATAAATTGCAGGACTGTATGGTTCAAACTATCTAAACTTGGAATTTATTGGTGTTTTTCCCTTTTTTTATTGGGCAATTTTGATATTACAAAAATAAAAATAATTTGTGGATTTCTTTCCTTTCTCAATCTCCCTATTTTTTATTTTTTTTGAGTTTCTCTACTTTTCCTCTCATTTCCCCTAATTTCTCTCATGTTTACCAATCCAATATTCTTTTCTTCCGAAATCACCCAATCCATGTAAAAGATACACGACCATTTTCGGGGGATAAAAAACAAAACCAGTATAATAATGGATAAGTTGAGCCAATCGAGCCAATAATGGTCGATCAAAACTGGTTTAAGAATTAAAAAGCGTGAAATAGGTGTTTCATTGATGAATAGAGTTGCAATGAAAGATCAGATAAGAGCATTACTTGAAGCATACATTGTTACACAAATAGCAGAGACTATGATAGTGTATTTGGGAGTGAATGCGAGATAAAGTAGATAAATTTTTACAGATATATCTGATAGGGTAGGGTTTGAGAGAGAATTGTTTGGTTACCGATTTTCTCAGTGCAAGCTATGAGATCTTCGAAGTTGCACCATGAATAATTCCAGAGAGAGAGAGAGAGAGAGAGAGAGAGAGAGAGCGGAGCGAAGAGTGATTGTTATGGAAGAGGAAGATAAAGAGGCACGGTTCCACTGCGGTTAGGCTCTCTGTGACGAGTCTGGACTGGACGCCGCATCTTACGCCATAACGTAAGATATTTGGGTCACTGGCTCAAGCAAGGATCCTCTCCTTGACCCTCAACTTGATGGTCATGGGGTCTAATTTTGGGCTTAATTTTGATAATTCAAACTATTTATAGGAAAATAATTTATCCCCTTAAAAATGTCCCCCTAATTCCCTTAATGCCCAAAACGACGTCGTTTTGGACTTTTTTTTTTTTTTTTTTTTTTGTCTTGGTTAGAAATTTAGGGGAATTAGGGAGCCAAAAATTAAGGGATGTAGCAAGGCCCTTATTTATATTTTAAAATTTATTATGTATATTATATTTGTAAAAAATGAAATTAATCGAATATCGAAAGAATTAAAAATCGTTTATTAAAAAAAATTTAATAAATAATTTTATTGTTTAATAAAACTTTTAGTTCACATGATTTTTGATATTCGATCGATTTAATTTTTTATAGGTATGATATATATGACAAATCCTAAAATGTAAATGGTTCGAATTATCAAAATTGGATTCAAAAGTGGACCTAATAATCCATCAAGTAAGAAATCAATGAAAGGATTCAAGGAAAGAATCCTTACTCAGCTGGCTCCCCCACTAAAAGCTGTTCTGGAAAGTTATTATTTAACTAAAAATTAAAGAAATCATTATAAAAAAATATATATATATTGTTGGGTCTATGGGACTCATCATGAGTTCTGTTTCGATAATTCAAACTGTTCAATATATAGAACTCGTCAAATACTATATATCTCTAAAATTATGTTGATCGGATATCGATAGCTATGTGATCAAATCAATTTTTTGTAAGCTGTTTATTTTTCATCGTCTATTTTTTTATACAAAATTGATTTGATCACATAACTATCAATATCTGATCAATATGATATTTTATAAGAATATAGTAATCGATGAGTTATGCATATTAAATGATTCGAATTATTGAAACGGGACCTGTGATAAACCCCCACAAAGACTAACAGCACCTTCCAATCAATGATTGGACTGGAGGAAAGCCATTTCTAACCCCCAAAAAAAAAAAAAATGATTAAAATTCATTTTAGTTTGATAGTACTTGATCGCTCACCTTTTTAAAAATGTGTTTGGATGCTGTGGAGTGATCCTGGTGTGATATTGATATCGTTAAAATAATTGAAAAGATGGCCTTGTTTGGTTTCTTTTTGATAAATAAATTTTGAAATTTTTTTTTAAAATTTTGTTTGGTTTAGTGATTTTGAAAAAAAATTTTCCAAAATTACTTTCTCTCTCTTACACATCAATCAATCACTTTTTTTTCTCTCCTCTCTCCTTCTCAATCACTTTTTTCTCATACACATCTACTCATCTACAACAAAGTATCAAATCATCCCAAACTTCCATACTCTAAAACTATTTCCAAAATATACAACCAAACAAACAAAAAAAATTGGGAGCTTTTTCCATAAATCCATCTTTAATTACTTATGTTCCATTCAACCCATATTCTTTTTGACTATTCCATTAGGTCCTATATGAGATAAGAAGACCAAAATACCCTTTTCATCTACTTATGTTCTATTTAGTTCATATTATTTTCTTATGTTTCAATAAGTCCTATGGGTGACATAATTACCAAAATACCCCTAATGTATCTACTTATGTTCTATTTAGTTCATATTATTTTCTTATGTTTCAATAAGTCCTATGTGTGATATAATTACCAAAATACCCCTAATGTGAATGTTCACATCGTCAATGTGAATGTTCATATCGTCAATGTGTAGGGGCCCGGCCCGTGTACAATGTGAATATTCACATTGACATGTTAACATTTACATTGATAGAAGTGTAAAATTAGCCCGCGGCCCGGGGTGAGCCCGGTCCGGCCCGTGACAATGTGAATATTCACATTGACATATTAACATTCACATTGATAAGACTGTAAAATTGGCCCGCGGCCCGTGGACGGCCCGGGGCTAGCCCGGCCTGGCCCGTGACAATGTGAATATTCACATTGACATATTAACATTCACATTAATAAGAGTGTAAAATTAGCCCGCGACCCGTGGGAGGCCCGAAGCCCGCCCGCTGCCCGGGGCGGGCCCGGCCCGTGACAATGTGAATATTCACATTGACATGTTAACATTCACATTGATAAGAGTGTAAAATTGACTCGCGTCCCATGGGCGGCCTGGGGCGAGCCCGGCTTGGCCCGGCCCGGCCCATGACAATGTGAATATTTACATTGACATATTAACATTCACATTGATAGGAGTGTAAAATTAGCCCGCGGCCCGTGGGAGGCTCGAAACCCGACGCTGCCCGGGGCGGGCCCAGCCCAGCCCGTGACAATGTGAATATTCACATTGACATATTAACATTCACATTGATAGAAGTGTAAAATTAGCCCGCGGCCCGTGGGGAGGCCCGAAGCCCGCCCGCTGCTCGGGGCGGGCCCGGCCCAGCCAGTGACAATGTGAATATTCACATTGACATATTAACATTCACATTGATATGAGTGTAAAATTGGCCCGCGGCCTGAAGATGACAGCCTCGGGTCGGGGCGGTGGGCCTGGGCCTAGGCTCGAGCTTAAGCCGGGCTTGGGCAGGCCTGGCCATTTTTTTTTAATTCTTTTTAATTTTTTTTACCAAAATTTTATTATTTTCCATAAAAAAAGACATTGTGTCTCAGGTGGGCTGGGCCTCGGACCGAGCCTTGAATGGGCCTGAAGCGGGTCGATGGGCGGGGCCGGGCTTCAAAGTGATGGCCTAGGCCCTAGCCTAGGGTCTTGGACATGCTCGGGCCCTGACCCAAACGAGCTTGCCCCGGGCCATGGGTGGGCTTCGAGCAGCCCACGGGCCGCGGGCTAATTCTACATTCCTATCAGTGTGCATGTTAACATGTCAATGTGAATATTCACATTGTCAACGGGCCGGGCCGGGCCTACCCTGGGCCGAGGGCGAGCTTCGGGCAGCGGACAAATTTTACACTCCTATCAATGTTGATGTCAACATGTCAATGTGAATATTCACATTGTCACGGGTCGGACCAAGCCCGCCTCGGGCTGCGGTCGGGCCTGCCCACGGGTTGCAGGCCAATTTTACACTCTTATCAATGTGAATGTTAACATGTTAATGTGAATATTTACATTGTCAATGTGAATATTCACATTGTCAACGGGCCAGGCCGGGCCCGCCCTAGGCCACGGGCGAGCTTTTGGCAGCCCATGGGCCGCGAGCCAATTTTATACTCTTATCAATGTGAATGTTAACATGTTAATGTGAATATTCACATTGTCAACAGGCCAGGCCAGGCCTGTCCCGGGCCGCCCACGGGCTGTGAGAGGGTTTCGGGCAGCCACGGGGCGCGGGCTAATTTTATACTCTTATCAATGTGAATGTTAACATGTCAATGTGAATATTCACATTGTTAACAGGCCGGGCCAGGCCCGCCCCGGCTTGCCCACGGGCCGTTGGCGGGTTTTGGGTAGCCACGGGGCGCGGGCCAATTTTATACTCTTATCAATGTGAATATTAACATGTCAATATGAATATTCATATTGTCAACGGGCCGTGGGTGGGTTTCGGGCAGCCACGGGGCGCAGGCTAATTTTACACTCCTATTAATGTGAATGTTAACATGTTAATGTGAATATTCACATTGTCAACGGGCCGGGCCGGGCCCGCCCCGGGCCGCGAGCAGGCTTTTGGCCGCCCACGGGACGCTGGCCAATTTTATACTCTTATCAATGTGAATATTAACATGTCAATGTGAATATTCACATTGTCAACGGGCCGGGCCGGTCCGGGTCGGGCCCGCTCCGGGCCGCGGGCGAGCTTTTGGCCACCCATGGGCCGCAGACCAATTTTATACTCTTATCAATGTGAATGTTAACATGTCAATGTGAATATTCACATTGTCAACGGCCCGGACCGGGCCCGCCCCAGGCCGCCCATGGACTGCAGGCGGGTTTCGCGCCGCCACAGGACGCGGGCCAATTTTACACTCCTATTGATGTGAATGTTAACATGTCAATGTGAATATTCACATTGTTAACAGGCCGGGCCCGCCCCGGTTCGCTGACGGGTTTCGGGCCGTCCGCGGGCCAATTTTACATTCCTACCAATGTCAATTTTAAAATATGAATGTTCACATCATAAATTGCTAACCGTTCAAAAAATATTTATAAGGGTATCAAAATTAAATATAAGGGCATAAGTGTCCAAGAAAATAGTGTAAATTAAGAAAAAGGACTTTATGGAATAAAACTATACATACATGGGACTAAATGGGTTAAAAAATTTCTTCATGGATTTCTTGGGCTAAAACACTTCTAAATAGGATTTATCAATAATTTTCCCAAAAAAATTTCTAAACTCTTTCCTCAAATTTTTTTTTGAAAATTTATCTCCCAAAACCAAACCAAACACACCAATATGCCTCCGTTTGGGAAGTGGATTGACTTTTTGACTTTTTTGGCAAGTTTAGCCTAGGGCTGAATAGACTTTTTGATTTTTTTGACTTTTTGAGTTTTTGCTGAGGTGTCCATATGTAATATTACTAAACTGCCCCTAATTTTAAACTTTGTCTTGGCAGTGCCGCTGAGCGCAACACGTCACTACTCATTTTATCCTTTTTTTTTAAAAAAAAAAATTTATCATGAATGCGGCGGCTGTACTATGGAATTGTTAACCCAAATATCTATTTTTTTGGTCATTTTAATATTTGTTTATTTTAATACATTAATTTGTTTTTGTTTTGTTTTGTTTTTTTTTTTTTTTTGTAAATGGTTTTTTCATGTGTTTTTTTTATTTTGATTTTAATTTTAATTTTAATTTTTTTTTCATTTTCTGTAAAATGATAAAAAGTGAGGTTTTATTTTATTATCCTGTGTATTTTAATTTTTAATTTTTATTTTTTTGCAAATGGTTTTTTCATGTGTTTTTTTATTTTAATTTTAATTTTTTTTTCATTTTCTGTAAAATGATAAAAAGTGAGGTTTTATTTTATTATCCTGTGTATTTTAAATTTATTTTTTTTTGAAAATGCTTTCTCATTTGTTTGCATTTTACATGATGTGGAAACTGTAAATTTTGCTTACATTTTATTGTCCTCTTTTTCATTTCTTTTTAATTTACTTTTCTTTTCTTTTTTTGCAAAAACGCTTTTCCTTTTTTTGTTGTTGACATGACGAGGACACTGCTATTTTCGAGTTAAAATGTATGTCTTTTTTGCAGATTTTTTTGGGGGTTCATTTTGTTTTTTATTTGGTTTGAAGTAGTATTGTTTTTTACTGAACAAGCCTTTTCATCTTTGTTTATTTTTATGACGCAAGGCACGTAAACAATTGAAATAAATTATTTCTCATGCAAACACATACATATCGTACATGAATATGCTTACATATACCATATTCCACGTGGATTAGCACTATTACAAGCCTACGAATTTTACGTGGACTATTATATATTTCCTAACATTCCGTTATTACGCAGGTACACTAACTTGTCTCGTATGTGAAGTCACACTAATGCCATATGCGAGTCCTCATCCCCAACTATTAAACCATCCTCGTCATGTTGAACCTCGGGTATAGCATTTACTAGTGCCATAGTCTCTTCCTCATTCACGATGGGATTAACAGTTGTTGGATTGCCTGTATTGCAACGTATATAATTATGTAGCGCCATTAACGCACCTATTAACTGAACTTGCGCATTTGCAAAATCATACCGAGGCATGTCTCTAATAAACCCCCATCGATTTTTCCACGTGCCGAAAGTGCATTCAACTACACTGCATAAGGACGAGTGAACTTTGTTAAATAATTCCTTGGGGTTGTTTGCTATTCTATTCCGTTCACTAATGCGGAATTGTTGTTGGTGGTAACGGCTGCCTTTGAAAGGTGATAGGTAACCTACCCGATTTGGATAGCCTGCATTAAGAAGATAATATTTTCCTGTAGACAATACCATAAGTTATAACACGAACCACCAAATTTTGTTCCAGTTTCAAATAACCATGTTTTCCCAAAAATTATGTACTGCCATCGATTTTTCAATGCAACGTGTTACCTTCTTCAGGATGTGGAAATGGGACATTGTCATTTGTTACTATCTCGTTGAAGATGCGACTATCGTGCATACTTCCTTCCCATCCAAGCAAAACAAAGATGAAACACATGTCAAAATCGCACGCAGCCATGATATTTTGCGTGTGACAGTATGTCCTACCGAAATATGTTGCGGCATCAGGCCCTGTAACCCGTGCAGTAACATGTGTTCCGTCTATTGCTCCGATACAATCCTGCCAACAACCCAATTGCATTGTTAATCCACTGGATACATGTAATGGTTATTTTTCGTACATCACGTCCAACGGAAAAAAAAAATTACTTGAAGGCGTACATAATTAACAGAGTTAGGTCTGAAAATAAAACCTTGAATGGTAGATATTTCCGTTTAGACCACACGTATGAATGTATATTATGCGGACTATATGTGGGCCGGCAATGTACAACAGTGAATTCCTTCATCACCGTTAGTACATTATGCACGTGCTAGGAAACAGTCTCCCCCGAATGTTGGAACTGCTCTTGGATTTCTCAATTCTGAAACCCCCTCAACACGTGGATAAACATAGCAACACTTTCTTCAACAGCTAAGCCAGCTGGACGTTGTGCTACATGTAACCCAAAATCAGTTACTAATGTCTGACACAAAGCTGTAAAAACTTCCTTCGACATGCACACATTTTCCTCAAATCGACCCACATAGCCCACATATAGTTCGGTTATCCATGCATGCCCTGTCAAAATTGAAGTACGACATGGCGTTTTAGCCATGTGCTTTTTGTACCACTCTTGCACATATTGGCATGCTTGTACAAACGTCCAGTTGTTTTGTTGATACAGCTGTACGGCCATTTGGTTAAGCATTTCCTTTAATTCTGATTGTTACTTCCATCCCCGAGATCCATCACGTTGATTGAAGCGAAACCTACAAAAATGTAACGTTTAAATCAATGTACACGTGATGCACTAACTAAAAGGTAATACCAGTATGCAAAAAAAAAAAAAAAAAACTGACAGCATTGGAATTAAACGGTGATAATTGGTAATACATAAACCAATCAACCATCTATTGCATTACCAATACAAACATACGATTAACGTAACAATAACATACCAATAAATAAGCAAAAATGAATAAATAACCAAGCAACACATGACAACCCGCCGTTGCGCATGTAAATCCCAAAGAAAAAAAACAATTACAGTCATTTGGTTCCATCCAAAAAAAACACAAAAGCATCGTACGAAGTCGGCGAAGAACATAGTCAAACATGCAAGTAATTCTTCACCAAACCAAAGAAACAAAAAAAATAAAAATAACCATCGTGCAAGAACCATGCACAACCATCCTGTTTTAGTACAAGTCCAACATTAACATAACTAAAAGCAAGCTAAGGAAACACATGCACCAGCATCACACTGATGCATCACATTCGACGAGTGTCGAACAGGTTCGCAAACAGCGTCCTCGCACTGCACTAGAGCTGCTTCTGTGTCAGCCAGCCTATAATGTAGTCGTCATCAGGCTGGCACATCATCACTTCCTGGTAATCTGCGTTATCCATAAGTGTCGAGGCAAAATGGAATAGCGGCATACCGAGAAGGGCATGAATGTTCCTCAGCCGTTGTATACATTCAGAAATTGTGTAAAGTGATTCGTTCCTTGTTACGTGCCTGACCGTAACTTGCTGATTCTGGGTACGGACCACATTTGTTGAATTGTTCATGCTCTTTGCAATAATTGACACTCCACTTGTTGCCTTCTTCGACTTTAAAGCACTTGTTGACGGAGTCCGTTTCCTTTTTTCTTTAACAATCGAAACAAGTTCAAGTGAAGAATCTGAATCCACGTCCTCTGTGCGTTCGGGTATCGAATCAACAAAGGGCTGAGATCCCAAACTGTGCACAAAATTGGATGAGAGATCGGCAGTTTCAGCAACTTTCTCTCTCGAGGTCCAATGGTGCTTACCAGTAGCTAATGCCCCTATAAATACCGTCTCCATCAACTTGCGATGTTCCAACGTTTTTTTCTTGAACTTGCCACACACCTTGTCTGTCTGCAAAATTGGAGAGTGAAAAAAAAACAACACGTTACATACGATACAAAGTAATGTTTACTAACAATAAAAATGGGAACATATATAATATGTAATAGGGAAGCATGAAATGAAACAAACAAACGGAAATTGTTTTGTACTTACCGATTCCATCTTGTCCCACCACTCCTCATACGCCTGAAACATACCAGTTGCGATGTCAAAGCCAATCCCTGACACTCCTTTGCTTGCATCCATCAACTTCCTCCATCCATTCCATTCTTTTTTCAAACTCATGTATTTATTCTTCAACTATTTGAGGCTATGTTTTTTTCCTGTTTTTCACTCAAATTTCCTTACCAACGACTTGTACCATGTTTGGCTTAGAACAAGAAATGGTCGATTCCCTCTTGTAATCTCATTTGTAATAAGCTCCAAGAAAAGTCGGATTGACTCATTGTCCCATGAGGCCTTGTGGGTTAACTGCCTCTGTGTCTCTTCCACACTACTTGAATGCTCCGGGGCAATGCCTTTGTTTTTCGTTTGGGTACGTGGAGAAGTACGTATGGAAGCCATTACCAACAACCACGGAACTAAGGCAACTAATTTACAGTTCAAAAATTATCATTTAATTTGGTTGACACATGCACCATGTATGACAATAAAAAATAAACAGGAAAATGGGATGCAACATTTGATAGTATGTAACCATTACACATTACATAACATTGCAATATACTACAAAACTAAGTAACTACACAAGCAACACATCGTTGGCAATATTTACACCACTAGTGATTAATATGTCTATCCTGAACTACTAAACGAACGCAAGGCCAAAATAAAATTCATAACAATCAGCTTACTAACAACATCCAAAGTTTCCTAACATGCGCAACAACAAAATGACAATGACAATGCATAGCACATAAACAATGGTTTTAAGGAGACGCAATGACTGTTGCAAGTGTATGACATCATCTTGCAATTGCCTGACTGTGTCGTGTACGGGTGATGCATAGTCGGTGCTTTGTCGCCTTGGTTCTTCGCACCAACCAATCCAACTGACACAGGGCTGACGAGTGAAAATGACGAAGCTATTAGTCAATTGCTTCGGAATGAAATGCATTTATGACCTTACAATGAGTTGGGGACTCACCACAGGGCGGGGATATGAAAAATATGCACAGCCTAGATTTTTGGTTGACCTGGATATCCTCACAACACAGTGACCATAGCCACAAGCACACAACCGACGTGGCCATGTACTGGAAGTTGCAATTGAGGTGAACGAAGCCATGCTATATTTTCTAACCGAGTCAAAAAATTATGATAACATGTAGGCGCCACATTATTTATAGTTCAATAAAATTGTTATGTATGAATGGATGAATGTCCCTTTTTGTAATTTAAAAATGGGGTTATGCAACAGGGCAAATGCAAGATTTTAGTTACAAATTTCTGTATACAACCATTGTGGGTTATTTCCTACGAAACACAAATTATGAAAATGATGACATGTGATTTCGACAATGCAACACCTAAATATATAAAAGTATACCCATGAAGTGACTCCATAAAAGTATTTAAATCCTAAAAACAAATGTGTTTATGATTGATCAAAAGAGACAAAAATGTGTTTTTAGTTTCACTGAAATGGCAACAAAAATGGTTGTGCTGCTAGTAAAGAAGAATAATGTATGAACATTATTTCCAGATAGTCGGATTGATGAAGCACTTTGTAACAACTATCCCAACATTGACTTTGTACCAACAATCCCAAACGCAATTCAGTGAAAAATATATTTTCCAAACACAAATATTTGATTGTAAAATATATTTCCCAAACTTATTTGATTGTAAAATATAGTTTGGGATTAACAATTATATGGAAAAATTGCTGCACTTGACAATGGTTTGCATGCTGGGTTTTTACTTTCTCCTACTAGTTGTGTTCTCGTAGCTGATGAACACAACTTGTGGAATTGTGGTTTGTTTTGCTTTTGCACAATTTTTAATCTACGAAAATGAAAAATAGAGTGGTTGGTATTGATATCCCCTCATTATATAAATTAAAAAACAAACAAAAACAAAAACCAGTAATGTAGCAACAAGAAACAAAATTCAGTAATAAATGATTAAATAAATTTATTAATCATGCACTGAAATTTTGACAAATTATGACAAATCTCATGCACCTTTAGTAAACTGAAATTTTTAAACTAAAATTATGACAAATCCCCTCATTATATAAACTGGATATTTTCCTTCCACACATTCTCACCTTCAATTAAATTATGACAAATCTCATGCACTGAATTTTTTTTTTTTTTACATTTCTGATAAATATGTCAATGAAAACAAAAATCAATTACTTTCTGCCATATGCAATCTCATGCTCCAATTGCAAGTTTACATTCATGAATCCACAGTATAATAGTGTAGTTGAAGTTCCATAGATTTTCTAATAACAGTTTATTATAATAACAGTGTAATAAAAAGTGTAGTTGAATAACTACAAAAAAAATTCTCAGATATATGAATGAACATAGATATGAAGATAGATTTTTTGAAGACACATGGAGAAATTCTCAAATTTATGAAGACAAAAGCAGAGGGCAAATTCAGATTTCAGATTATGAAGACAGAAATTTAGATTTCAAATTTCAGCAAAAAAATTGATTAGAAATTCCAGATTTCAGAAAAAAAAAATCATAAAAGACCAGAAATTCAGATTTCATATTGCAAAAAAATCAGATTTCATTCAGCATTCAGAAATCAATAAACACTGTGATATGAATTTATTTTTATTTTTTTTAATGAGAATTGTAAGAAATCAAATAAAGAATTTACAAAACTCAAATTTGTTTTGTAAATTTAGATTTTTTGAAGACTCATGGAGAAATTCTCCGATTTATGAAGATAAAAATAGAGGGCAAATTCAGATTTCAGATTATTATGAAGACAGAAATTTAGATTTCAGATTTCAGCAAAAAAACTAATTAGAAAATCCAGATTTCAGAAAAAAAATCAGAAAAAATCAGAAGTTCAGATTTCATATTTCAGAGAAATCATATTTCATTCAGCATTCATAAATCAATAAACATTTTTATATGAATTTTTTGTTTTTTAATGAGAATTATAAGAAATCAAATAAAGAATTTACAAAACTCAAATTTGTTTTGCAAATTCAGATGTTTTGAAGACACATGGAGAAATTCTCAAATTTATGAAGACAAAAGCAAAGGGCAAATTCAGATTTCAAATTATTATGAAGACAAAAATTTAGATTTCAGATTTCAGCAAAAAAACTAAATAGAAAATCCAGATTTCAGAAAAAAAATCAGAAAAAATCAGAAGTTCAGATTTCATATTTCAGAGAAATCATATTTCATTCAGCATTCATAAATCAATAAACATTTTTATATCAATTTTTTGTTTTTTAATGAGAATTATAAGAAATCAAATAAAGAATTTACAAAACTCAAATTTGTTTTGCAAAGTCAGATTTTTTGAAGACACATGGAGAAATTCTCAGATTTATGAAGACAAAAGCAAAAGGCAAATTCAGATTTCAAATTATTATGAAGACAGAAATTTAGATTTCAGATTTCAGCAAAAAAAATTGATTAGAAATTCCAGATTTCAGAAAAAAAAATAAAAAAAACCAAAAATTCAGATTTCATATTGTAGAAAAATCAGATTTCATTCAACATTCAGAAATCAATAAACACTTTGATATGAATTTTTTTTTTTAATGAGAATCATAAGAAATCAAATAAATAATTTACAAAACTCAAATTTGTTTTGTAAATTCAGATTTTTTGAAGACACATGGAGAAATTCTCAGATTTATGAAGACAAAAGCAGAGGGCAAATTCATATTTTAGATTATTAGGAAGACAAAAATTTAGATTTCAGATTTCAGCAAAAAAATTTGTCACGACCCGCTCCCCGTACCCAAGGGTTAAGCATTGTGATGGCCAGTAACTGATGTTACTTCCGGCCAATTTTTAAACAAATCAATAAATGCAAGCAGAAGTAATATTTAAATAAGGGTACCAAAATAATCATCGGAGCTTCTATTTTTATTACAAAATTTAATGACCAAAAAGGTCGAGATTTACATAGAGAAATATCATAAAAATACTGTGTGTGTGTCTATTCCGCAACCCGACTTTCCAAAAAGCTATTTCTGAAGTGCATTGTTTCCTGAAAATTGGTAAACAACTATAAGCACATTGCAAAGTGAGAAATACTATACCAAGAGTATAAATGACACGAAATAACCATGGATAGTTAGTTAGGCCAAAACATTTAAGATAACTTAGTCGGAACAAATAATCCTTTAAGTAGCAAAACTGAGATTATGTAAATAAATCATTTAAGTAGCAGAAACTGAAATATAGATATTATGTAAGTAAATAACCATAACCACGTTACAGAACAGAACAGAGATCACAGAAGTGACAGTCAGAACAGAGGTACGGATTCAAGAGGTGGCTCGTACGGATTCTAGAGGTGGCTCCTACAATAGTGTAGCACTTAGTTCCGCACAGCACTTTGGTCCGCACAGAACAGAGGTACGGATTCAAGAGGTGGCTCGTACGGATTCTAGAGGTGGCTCCCACAATAGTGTAGCACTTTGCTCCGCACAGCACTTTGCTCCGCACAAAACAGACGTCAATGGATCCATGACAAACAGAGGACCACAAAGTGGCCAAACAGAGGCCAATGGTTATTTAAGTCCCCCAAGGCATGGGACTCCCGCTGTGATACTTACAAAATATAATTGTATATAAGGTCATAGTCAAATATTCTTAAAATATAAAACACACATATCCATGGGTTTCCTTTTAAGCAAATAGGGTTCAGAAATAAAACTACGTAACTGAAATGTTTATATAATTTATAATAGTTTATAAAACATAACTTGTATAAAATAACTATGGTAAGTCAAAACATACGTAAAATATATTTTGGTAATTCAAGGTATAATATAACTCACCTTAACTTTAATACCTTACTCTTTCTTTCCACTATCAAAGACCCTTTTAACTTCCACTATTTTTTCCTTCTTCTTCTCTTTTCTTTCTTTCCTTTCCTTTCTTTTCTTTTTTCTTTTCTTTTCTTTCTTCCTTTCTCTTCCTTTTCTTTTTCTACAGACTGATTCATTCCTCCCTATTTATAGGGAGAAGACGCCACCAGCAGGCCAACACGTGGCCGAGCCCCAAATCATTCCACAGATTCTATAATTAATTATATAGATTCATTCTTATCCTTAATAGATATTTAAGATAATTACCCTTTGACCCAATATTTTAATATAATTATATAAATAAATTAATTCTTAATTAAATTACACTTTATCTTATACTAACAGAAAATTATTATTTATTTTGCTATCACACCCATTATTATTATTTATATTATCTATATTATTAGTATTTATATTTTGACCCCTAAACTTTTAATAATTATATTATGTTACAAAATTACGCATAATAATATATAATAAATCATATATTTTCTTAACTGAGATTAAATAATATTAGTATGAATTCTACAGAATAATTAAAAATCTGGGTTGTTACAAAATTGATTAGAAATTCCAGATTTTAGAAAAAAAAAATCAGAAATTCAAATTTCATATTTCAGAAAAATCAGATTTCATTCAGCATTCAGAAATCAATAAGCACTTTGATATTAATTTTTTTAATGAGAATTATAAGCAATCAAATAAAGAATTTACAAAGATTTTTTGAAGACACATGGAGAAATTCTCAGATTTATGAGGACAAAAGCATAGTGCAAATTCAGATTTCAAATTATTATGAAAGCAGAAATTTAAATTTCAGATTTCAGCAAAAAAAAATTGATTAGAAATTCCAGATTTCAGAAGAAAAAAAATTAGAAAAAATCATAAATTCAGATTTCATGTTTCAGAAAAATCAGATTTCATTCAGCATTTAGGTTTCAGATTAGGCACGACAATCAGATTTATGAAGATAGAAATTTAGATTTTAGATTTTAGAAAAAATCAGATTAGAAATTCCAGATTTCAAAAAAAAATTTGCAGAAAAAAACAAAAAATCAGAATTCAGAAAACTCATATTTCATAAATTCAGATTTCAGATTTCATATTATGCACAACAATCAAATTTATGAAGACAAAAATTCAGATTTTAGGAAAAATTTGCCCTCCCTAATCGGCCGATTGCAATATGTGAAGAACACCTCAAATAATCGTTAAAAAAATGTGTTTTCCACCACTAATCGGTTGTGACGACCAGTTTCCATGACTGAGCGTCCATCGGAGTGAGGTTTTGCGGTGAGTGCCAGAGATATAACAGTGGGTTTCCCATTGTGCAAACCGAAATGAACAAAATGTGCAACAAATAATTAGAGGAAAATTTTGAAGCAGCAACAATAATGGGTTTCAAAGATGAACCGACCAGATCAGGTTGAAGGATAGGCTATTACGCAAACAAACCCAAAAAAAAAAAAGAAGGAAAAACCAACCATTACCTCAAAATCGGTCGTGTTTGAGAGACTGAGTTGCAGTGTCACCGCCGATATGAACTTCGGTGGCGTTGGCCTGTTAGAAGTATCGCTAGTCTTCTTCCCCGAGCAACGCCGTTTAGATCGCCTCCTTCGCTTCAGCGACTGTGGATGAGCTAATTGCTGCGAAGTGTGTGTGTGTGGGGTTAGAGGCTGTGATGGTGTGAACATAGTGCCAGGGATAGTTTGGTAGTTTCACCCCACCTTTTATGTAAGTTACGCCCGTGAACCCATTTTGTCTGCTAGTGGATAATTTAGCCTATTTTGGACTGTAGTGGCTATTTCAGCCCAAAACTCCGTTGCCAAATGGAGGCTATGTCTTGTAACGCCCTCAAAATAATAACATTAATCTCGACAATATAGACATGCTATGATATATAAAGGTCCACATCCTTCCATTCACCAGAGTTTTATTACAAAAAGTATCACATGTTAACAACAAAAGCAAATGCCCTAAGGGCTTACAGCTTTCCAAGTTAACACTTGGTTACACAAAAGTAGAGTGCTAACTCATTTACACATAAAGCCCTTGGCTTGAATTTACATGTAATACAACAAAAGGAAAGACAACCAAAAAGCCTGTCCGCCACTAGTCTCCCAACTAAGTCCTTGGGGGTGGCATGCTACCTGTACCTGAAAATGATGTTCCCATATAGGGTGAGCCACAGCCCAGTAGAAATATACTAAACCAATTATGAACAATGACTAAAAGATTAACAGTTGATAAATGGTCAACACTTTTACATTCATTCATAACATAACACAATTCCAAGACACTTAAGTCTATATTTCCTTTCATTTCCATTTTCATTCCTTTTACTTGCCATTTCATAACCTTGGCTCAGAACCTGGCCAAACATCACACATGAGACAAACACTCATGTCAACACTTTACACTTCATCAATACTTTCAAAGACAAGCATATACGCTCTGTCAATACATTTCTAGATAAGCATACCAGCTCTATCTACGGAGTTCATCCCCTATCTCCTCCCAACAACATCTAGTTTAGAGGTTCATCCCCTATCTTCCCCTAAACCGTGGAGTACATCCCCTATCTCCTCCAACACAACACAATGCATATAAACAACAATTATATACATCACCAATCAACACAATTAATTATCCAAATTAATTAATCAATGTAATTAGGGCATTCTCCATAATTAACATCACAACCCTTAGGTTCCAATTTCCTTAATGTTTCAACGTTAATTCCATGTTTCTATACCAAACATGCTTCTAGGTTTATCATAGATGAAAACCCCCAACTTTTGTAAAATAACACAATGGCCCAAAGTTTTCCAAAATCACACAACAACTCCCAACATATCAAAATGCTAAAATTTAAAGACAAAACTCATAAAGAGGAGTAGGATATCCCTACCTCAAAAGATGAGTTCCAAAGGAGAAGGACTCAAAACCAAAATGCTCCAAACACCAAACTATTCGGATCAAAAGAACGCCCTCGACGATCTACACCCTTTTTGTGAAGACCAAAGGTGAGCAAAACACCCTAGCTAGATCAATACTTAGAGAGAAGTTAAGGTTTTTGAGTGAGAAGCTCTGAACATGGTGTTTTGGGTAAAGTAAGAGAGAGAAGATAAGTCAAAAAGTGATTTAAAATGCCCAGTCCCACTCAGTTATACGACAGGTCCGCTCGAGCGTAAGACACTCCGCTTGAGCGTAAAGACACAAAAACATGGTCCGCTCGAGCGCAACATTGTCCGCTCGAGCGCCAAGACATAGACACAAAGTTCGTCCGCTCGAGCGTAGAGTCCAGCCCGCTCGAGCTCAGGTCTCCCCCTCCCAGAACTCTCACAAAAAACACACTGTCCGCTCGAGCGCAACATCCCCGCTCGAGCGCAACCAGCTCGAGCGCACCAAACCCGCTCGAGCGTAGGAACCACACTTGCAGAAGTTTTGCAGGTGCACGAAATACTGGATGGGTGCATTCTCCGCTCGAGCGCCAAAATCCCCGCTCGAGCGTACAAGCAACAACAACCTCTCCGCTCGAGCGTAAACATCTCCGCTCGAGCGGACCAGCCAAAACCTGGGCAACTAGACTTTGTTCCTAAGCTCAACCAACCTGTAACAAACCTGCCCAACACATCCTATAACTCAAATATAAAGCAAGAAAGGATGTAAACGAGATAATACTCAACTATCAACATCCACGGACACATGTCCGGATCGCGATACAACAGGGGTAAACCCGGGACCGCTATATGTCTTCTCACTAAAATGATTGCGTTTTGGTGAGGGAAACAAAAATATATATCTATATAATAAGGAAGAGTGGTTTTTGAATTTTGATGGGATTGTTGTCCCTGTGTCAAAATGTGAACCGTTAGATTGAATCAATCCAACGGCTGAGAAATGTCCAAGAGGTGATTCAATCCTACGGTGTTCAAGAGAAGAGTTTCTTTGTTTTGAGATCTCTTCTTCCCTTCCATCTCTCTCTCTCTCTCTCTCTCTCTCTCTCTCACATTCAAGAGCAGATCGGCGACTTCGGTAGCCTTGCTAGATCGGTAGGTCCAAATCGGCATCATCGTGGCAACAAATCGGTGAGGTTCACTATATTCAAAAAGGTCAGTTGAATGGCATCATCAAACGAGAGACGAGGCGGAAGAGAGAGCACAGAGCAGCTTTCATCAAGGGTGAGATTTTTTTTTCTCTATCTCTCATAGTTTGTGTTTTTTTGGTTAATTAATTAGTGTGTTTGGTTGATTTGAAAGTTATATCTAATTTAGGAAAGGATGATGAGAATAAAATCTGTTTGGTAGGAATGAAATCTGTAGGAAATGAATTGGTTCCCACTATTGGTTCCTCGGTGGAGCTAGGAATTGCATCTCAAGTATTACTAATTACTTTTACACTTGGACATTATTGTATTAAAAGTAGTTATGCTCTCCTTTTCATTTATCAAATCCTTTTTATAGAGTAGATTATTCCATGTGTATGTGTTCATTCATTGCTTCCATCAAAGGTAGTTAAGTACTTCACAGATCCAAATGCCATTGAACAACCAGATATGCAGATTTTATTCCCATTTGTGGAGTCTGCTCTGCCCCTGGTATGATCTCCCCCCATTTTTATCATTTCTGATAAACAAAAGACAAAAAATGAAATTGGGTTGAGCTCCTCATTTTACCATCCAGATTGAATGATACAAATATTTTATTCTATAAAATCTACTGAAAAGAGTATCCAATGAAATAGTTTATTAAGTTTATTGAACAATGAAATTCATATAATTGGATTACATTTATCTTATAAAATAAATAAATAAATTACCTATATTAAAAATTATATTATCCGTTCAATTTTCTTTGATCAAATTAATCAAAAATTTTATACGAACTATTTTGTGGATAAACCCTACAAATGAATGGTTGTTTCAAGCACTAGGTGAGCCTCATAGTGGGCATGATAATTAAGTAAACCAACCTCCTGCCCATGTTTGGAAAAATTGTGATTTTTAATTTTTTTTTTTTTAAAGGTATTGTTTGAGTAGTATAAAATGTGATTGTTATAATAGGGACCAAATTATCTTCAATTATTGTGATTGTTATAAAATGTGATTGTTTGAGTAGTATAAAATGTGATTGTTATAAAATGTGATTGTTATAATAGGGACCAAATTATCGTGCAAACATCAGAGACTATTTATATAATTTATCTTCAATTATTTTTTATTTTTTATTTGGACCGAAAACTGATAGTTTTTTATTTTTTATAAATAGTTGTTGGAGTCAATTTATATGGTGAAGTTAACTACTAGGCAAATCATAATAAGTCTTCAAAGAGTAAGATGAATAAATCTGTTTAATAATTCTTTGGCTATTTAATTCTGTAATTTTGAGTTTTCTTTATGTACATCAAATCTGTTTCAATGTTACTATTTATTTTTCATTATGAGTATTCTAAGTCTCTTAGGTTTCTACTTTTCTATTTTGTGTGCTTTTGTATATACTTACTACTTACTAAATAATAATAGAGTTTGTCCTGTTTGGTATGTTTCTATTTGGTATTTTTTTCACTTACTTTTTATTTTATTTTTGTTTCTCCTATTCAATTTTTTGGTTTGGCACAGGTGTGGAGATCTGTCACAATCCAAGAGGATATGTGTAGACACCCCATTTTTTGACCACCCACAAGACTTGGGCACTACTGATGGTTTACTTGGTGGAGAAAGGTGTGCAGGGCGCAGGTTCAGTTTCTTCGGCAAGGAGAGAGGCGAATCTCAACTTCACACCCCATTTTGAACCAAAATTATTTTGGATGGTTTTGAGACCTTAAAACCCTCTCTTTCAAAACATTTTTGAAATAAAATTCCCACGATATTCCGACGCTCGCATTTCGGTAAATGGTACGCTTTTCGGTAAACCAAGCAAGGACAAAGTGGAGATGAATGAAAGAGAGATGAAATCTTTGAAAAATCTTTCAAAACACCTTACTTCGGGGTTTGAAGTTGAAGAGAAGAGGAGAAGAGGGGAGAAAACAAGTTGGAGAAGAGGTTCGGCATGAATCCGGGTAGAAGAGAGTCAAGCAGTCCTCGCTAAATCAAGCTCATCTATCTATACACTTGGAGTTAAGCTATGAGGCCATAACCATTGGAAAGAAGACTCCCGGGGCTTCATTTTGCACTCAAGAATCTCTCAAAACCAAGTCCGGGTGGGGGAGGTATGATTGGTTGAAGTTGGGCATCATCCCGGTTGGATCGAGTCTGCACGGCTTCACCAAAAAGGGCATAACTTTTTCCACAGAAAGAATTTTAATGCAAGGTTTGCGCCATTGGAAAGCTAACTTCCGGGGCTTCAATCTGGACATCCACCGGCACTTTTTGACCTCATCAGCCACCCATCGGCACTCTATTTAGCCGACCGGCCAGTACAAATTGCAGGTCGGCAATTTATTTGGCCGATGACCTCTTTTCATGGCCGATTTGACCCTTTTGACTCTTGCAGGCATGGTGCATGCCAGCTGTGCCAGCTGGGATGCACAGACCCAGCCCCCCGTGCATATATGTAGCTATTTTGAGCCTTTGACCCTTTTTGACCCCTCTTTTTGCACCCTTTGCTCAAGGCTTCTTGAGGAAGCTTTGATCCCTTGTCTTGGCTTCCTCAAGAAGCTTGCACCCCCAGCTTGGCTTCCTTAATAAGCCTTGCCCCCTTTGCACCCTTGACCCTTTCTTTTTAGCTTGTCTTATAAGCTTCAAGCCCTTTTCCATTGCCTATATAAGGGAGCCTCTCCTCTTCTTTGTTGGGTTCAGCAAAATCAGAGGAAAACCTGGTATATAAGATATATATATCATTCTCTCTCTATATCCCCCTCTCTCTCTACATTTGGGTGGGTTAAAGGGTCCAAAAGGGCCTTGATCATGGCCATTTTCACTACAACTCATAGCATACCACCTCCACCATCCATTCTAGCCCCTTGGAGGTCATTTCCAGAGGTTGAAGGCTAGCATTCTTGGTCCAAAAGCTGCTGGAGTCATTGGCTACAAGGGTAAATCCTCTTTTCCCTCTTTTGTGCTTCTTTTTGTTCAATATTCTAGCTCCTTGTGCTTGCATATTTGAGCTCCGACCAAAACTGAAAGTGTTATTTTTTTGAGCTCTATTTCATCTTTCATCAAGGGTCTTACCCTGTTTGGGACCCCCATCTTGCACTTCCTTCATTATCCCTTTGTATGCCATTTTCTTGAGTAGTATTTTTGGCCTATGAGTAATCTGTTTTGGAGCATGATGTGAACTGAGAATAGGCTTATTTTGATCCCTTATTCAACATTAAAGAAGGGCTCACCATTGTTTGGGACCTCCATGTATCACTTTCCATTGTACCCCTCTTTGGTCCCCATTTTTGCATGATTTATTAGCTTATGAAGCTTCTGTTTTTGGACTCTGTTCCGAACTGAAAATGGCCCTAAAATGACCCCCTCTTCATGTTTCATTAAGGGTCTAGGGCTGTTTGAGACATCCTTGGTATACTTCATGTTATAGCCCTCTTGGTGGCCTCATTTTGCATGATGCTTTGGCCATACTTGTATCTGTTTTTGGGGCTTGTCATAAACTGTAAAACATCATATTTTTGGCCCCTCTCCAACATTGTAGAAGGGGCCTCCTGTGCTTGAGACCAGCAGCTGTGACTTGCCTCATTACCCCTCTTGCGGAGCCATTTTTGTATGCTGATTTTGCCCTATCTATGCTCACTGTTTGGCCATGCTTTGAACTGTAAAAAGCTTGTTTTAGGGATTTCTTGCTTCTGTCTTCATACTCCATGTTCAAATTATGCATGCTTTGTATGGATGTAAGTCATTTCATGTGCCTAATCTTGGGTTTCGGGGCCTATAGCATGCATTGGGTGACATATTTCCATGTTTTGGGACCATTTGGCATCGTGTTCCAGCACTGAAATTCACATGCTTGTATGCCATCTTGCATCCCTTGCCATGCTTTGGTAGAGTTGCATTTTTGTGCCTTAGGTTTGGTTAATGCATTGTGCATGCATTCCATGTATTGTGTTGCCTTACTTGCCGCATTATGGCCACTGTTTTGGACCTAGTAGAGAGCTGTCCAAGTTAGTGTAAGACCATCCTTTGCATGTCGATGCATGCTCACCTTGTGTGTTGTTGCATACTTGTCTGTTGTTGCAAGTTTAGGTTGCGCGCCTAGCATACATTGTTCATTTGCATGTTCATGTTGCATACTTAGCCTCTATACCTAGGTTGCATTTCATTAAGCATGCATCCCTTGCCTCTTGATTAATCATGATAGAGGTTGGGGCTCTTTGATGTGTTTTGTGCTTGCATTTCATTTGATATCAGAGTTGCTAACTTGGCTTTTGGGCCATCATGCATTGAAATGCGTGATTGATGGCCCGGGGGTCGAGGGCCATGCTCCCTTGAGTCCATTGCATGATAGGGAGTGTGTCTATGCACACATTTGCTTGAAATTCCATGCCATACACTGCCTGTCCTCTGTTGCTGTCAAAACTGTTTTCTACAGGAAGTTTCTGCCGACCGGCAACATACAGTGCCGACCGGCCATTTATGAATGGCCGATAGCTTCATCAGCAGCCGATGGACATTCTTCATGGCCGGCGGGCATTTCCTCTAGTCGATGGTATTCTACAGTGTGTAAGGAACATGTCCCAGGACTTTGGCAGTCTTTGGAGAGGCAGGGCAGTGTAAACAGAGGCAGCAGTGGCATGGTGCGGGTTTTCCGGGCGAGTCGGACTCGAGTATGCATCATTCGCGCATCCCGAGGCGGGGCTGTGGCCACCTCCTTTCTGCATTCAATTTGTTAATTAATTAGAAATTATGCAATAATTAATTTAGCAATTTGTTATTTGGACTGTATATTCTTTTGGTCCCTCCGAGTGAGGGCATATTTGTAATAAGTGTGCGTGAGTGTGTGTATGTCTTCCAATCCCACGTCTTTCTTTCCTTTTATTTACCTGCTTATGATGGTAGATTAGGGCATATTTTAATTAGCATACCTTATGCTATGCACGCGTGCATTCATACATTTGTCTTGCATGCACCGGGCTCGGCGCATCATGCTAACTGCATTGTATTTCAATTCCAAATTGAATACATGTTATCTGTTGCATTTCACATGCCATGTTTAGGATAGTCGAGCCTGCCTAGATTGCATCTTTGCATGTGTTGCATTAGCCATCTTAACATGAACTAGGATCATGCATATGATTACTAACTAGTTTCTGTTTTGGCTTGGAGTACTAGGTGAGCTTTTATGCTTTAGCATACCGTATGCGTGTGAGTGTTGCCATAATTGCATGATTACCATGAGGCTAGCTGCTTATGTGATATAACTGCTTGAATGCCTATGGATGGAGGTTGAATTACCTAAATTGGAATAATGCATTAAAACTGTGAGTTTTAAGCCCACTTGATAGTGGCAAAACCATCTTTTCTAAAGCCCACTTGAAGGTGACAAAACCTACATTTTAGCCTACTTACGAGTAGCAAACTATTTTCAAAACAAACATGCAATGTTTTGTTCCAATTTAGGCGATTTGGTCTATACTCGTTTGCTGCGCGCATAACATAGTAATTCTAGGCTAATAACCGGTATAAGAACACATAAAGTTTTCAAAATAAGATATCATGGTTAGTAGAGGCCGGTCTTCGGACCGGGCGAAAGGGGGTGCTCATAGTTGACCTTCCCCGATCGTATCCAAGCTCCCGAGCCAAGACAACTTTGGTGATGACGGACACGCGGCCTTTGGCACCGAGTCAGGGTTTCCTAAATTTCCCAAAATAAAATATTTAGGTGGCGACTCTGTATCTGGCGAAGTAGTCCATGTTTGGCACTTCTTTCAAAAATCTGTTTTCTCAAAACGATTTGCCAGATTTGGACTCTTTGGTTCAGATTAAGAACCGTGACAATTTGAGTCCTGAACTGTAGTAAGCCCAATATGAACCAAACGGGAGTCATCCTCCCGGGGCGTTCGGGGACGTCTACAGTTTCTGGTGACTCTGCTGGGGACTTTAGAGAGCTTGACTCGAACTCCGTGATATCCTGTTTTGACTACACTTATGTGTTTCTTTGCATTGCATATGCATTGGTGCGCCTAGGACACCGTGTTGGCCATCTGCTATTCCTGAGCGGTTTGCTGGAGGTTTGTCTTGTCAAGGCATGACCATAAGGCTGACCGGTTGCGGGTTCTGCCAGTATGGGAACACAAACCCCGGTTTTACCGGGACACCCCTTTTTGACCATTCGACCTAGTGCATATCGAAATCCATAGTGACCATTCCAAACTAGGACAGGTTGCTTACCCGATATAGGTTGTTTGAAACCGCTGCGTGCGTAGTGAAACCCTAGCTCCTGACAAAATAGGACAGGGAAACCCTACCCCAACATAGGGGTGTATTGGCTCTCTTTTACATGCTATGTGCTTTTAGAGTGTATCTCTACAGGAATGCGCATATCAGTTTGCAAGTCTGGGTATCAGGCCTACGGGCATCAGTATTTGGGGAATCAGTTTTACCTGAGGTTATCGGTTTACAGGCAGAATTTTGGGGTAGAATTCAGTAGAGAATACAGTCGTTCAGCTTTGCTCATATTCGTTCCAGTGAAGTTGAGCTGAGATGCTGTCTGTTTTCTCTTTTGCTAGGTAGTCCTGGAACTATAGCTTCAGAAGGCTCCACTATCCCCCGAGTACATTAGATTTGTACTGATAGACTTTGTCAGGTCAGAGGCTCAGTTCAAGGGTAATCAGGGCCAGAGAAGGCTAGTCAGACATAGACCACCAGTACCACAGCTACCAGATCAGTGATCTTTGAGTAGTTGGGTAGAGATTTCCGAACTTACAGCAGGCACAGATATACCGGTTGCTTAATTAGACCAGGACAATATGTCGAGTCTGGAAGAGATGGTGCGCCAACTCCAGGATGGTATGAAAGCCATGCAGCAGGACGCTGTCCGTCAAGCGGAATTCGCCAAGCAACAGGCTGTGGTCATAGCCCAACAGGTAGAGACAATTGCCAGGCTAGAGCAGCAAACTGGAGTATCTACTTCACACCAGGCTCCTCCCCCGCCAAGGGTTCCGATACCCAAGGAGACACCAGATGTCCAGGCAGATACGGACATTCCAACAGGGCCGGCTCCGCCCCCGGTTCTACCCCAGCTATCTAAAACACACATCAACTTGCCAGACTCCCCCTTTGAGTTCAAGACGGACCCCACAGCGTTGAAAGTGAGCAAGCTTGAGAAATTGTTCAAAAAGTCTCAAGGGGCTCACTCTATTCCTGATATAGAGGATGGTTATACCGACTCAATGGTGACATTACCGGATCGGTTCAAGATGCCACATATTGATCGATTCGATGGTTCTGGAGACCCAACGGTGCACCTCCACCTGTTTTCTGATATTCTGAGACCAATGGGTTTGACCACAGCCCAGAAATTGTCACTATTCGGCCGAACCCTGTCTGGGATAGCCGCAATCTGGTATGCGAAATTGGAGAACTCTGTGAAACAGAACTGGAAAGAGATGGCTGAGGCCTTCAGTGATCAATACTCCTACAACACACAGATTGAGGTCACCACTCGTGATCTTGAAATCACCTGCCAAGGGCCAAAGAAGGGTTTCTCAGAGTTCGTGACGAGATGGAGAGCAAAGGCCTCAATGATGATTACAAAACTTTCCGACAAAGATCAGATCAGGATGATTGTTCGGAATCTGCATGGCAAGTTGCTACAAAAGATGGTCGTTCTACCTCTGTTTACCTTTCCAACCCTTCATGAAATGGGGGTTCAAATCGAGGATGCCATCAAACAAGGGATCTTTGCAGAAGATAATGAGCCTTTGAAGAGGAATGTTGCTCGCAGTCCCAATGCTACTACTGATGGTAGCACAGCTGCGAAATGCTCAGAAGTAGGTACTATCACCACCTCCCTCAATGGCCAAAAACCAACCACTTCAACTCAGCCCCAAACCCGAAAATTCCATCCTCTTTACATGAGTCTCTCTCAAGTTTTGAAAAAGCTGCGAGAAGAAGGGCACCTAGAACTCCTAGAACCCCAACCCCTTCCAAACCCACTCCCAGCCAGGCATAACCCTTCCAAGTACTGTATGTACCATCAGCAGCGCGGTCACGGCACCGACCGTTGCTACCGCCTTCGTCATGAGATCCAAAATCTCATTGACAACTAAACGATAGCTCCACCTTCAGACCCCAATGACCAAATACCTCATCCACATCTTAGTCTAATCCACACACTGGCCGTCCCTTACGACCCCAGCGTATATATCACCCCAGCCCATTTGCCCAAACCGAAGGTGTTTATCCCAGAGAGCCTGGACTTATGCATGATGGGTGCATCTGAACCCCAATCATCTTAAACCCATGAACCCACTACTTCTGAGCTGATGAGGATGATCGAAGATCTTCAGAGAACTGTGGCAGATCTGGCCTTTGGAGTTTTGGCTCCGTCATCAACCGCATCACATACTAGGGAGTTCATGTCAAAAGGCTCCTTAACCTTGGGACGGGCTGCATTGGGAGAAGGCCAATCTCTTAGCAAAGTGGAGGCCAGTGATAAGAGCAAGGCAGGGGCAAGCATTAGTCCCCATGAACATCTTCAGTTGGCTGTTGAGGCTTTGAAAGCCGAGGGATTGAACGAAGAGCAAGTCCTCGCAGTTATGGCAAAAACTGTGGATGACATTTTCGCCACTCAAGTCGGGGGCAGTTTGAATCAAGGGGCAAGCCGGGAGAAGGGTCGTCATGTCAGGAATGTTCCTTTCAGCTCTAACCCTACTCTCGAAAAAGATCAGCAAACCCGGCTAGCACCTGCCGACCTCTTTGTTGGCGCATCTTCTTCAAACCCCCGAACATCGGACTATCTACCTCGGGGCCAGAGGGTATTCACCCCACTGAACATGTCTCTATCAGCGGCCTTGAGGGTCCTGATTAAAAAGGGGTACCTGAAACCCCTGGAGCCGCGACCACTGCCAGATAGACTTCCTCCCTCCCATGATTCGGCCAAGTACTGTGCCTTTCATCAGCAGGTCGGCCATGTCACCGTCTTCGCCACGAAATACAAGATTTGTTTGACAACAAGGTCATTGCCGCACCAGCTCAGTAAAGTCTATCACCACTGGATCAGTGAACTTGGGGGATAGTACGAATATGTGATCAGGGGATGAACCACCTGCGGACGGCACTCAATTTACTCCGGATGTGGCGTTTGGCACGCACTGCTTTTAGCATTTGCGAATGCTAGTTTTGTACTTTCTGACTTAGGTATTGGGTCAGTCTTGTCATTTTGTATTGAGTCAGTCTTTTCATACTGAGTCAGTCAGGGTCTGTCTTGTTGTATCGAGTCAGTCCTGTTTTGTTAGAGTCGGGTGATTTCGGGGGTGTTACCTCAGACATCACTTGCTTGTTTTGTGTTTGTCTTTTTTGCTTCCTTTCGAGTCTGTTTCTGCCTTGGAGCTAGTTATGCCAACAGATCTGAATGGAACAGCAGTGATTTTCACACTCTTGTGTTTGCTTCTGCAGTGTGCCAGTTGTGCTAGAAATTCTAAACGAGATGGCAGTATTTGACTGAGAACTCTGTCTTTTCTGTGCCTTGAAATTATTGCATTGACCTAAGTCTTTCAAAACCTTTTTTGAGCACTGCGGTGAAAACAAAGAGGGAGGAATTCCTCAGGATTTGCAAAACTTTGATCAAATTGAGAGAAAGAGAGGCGTGCTAAGCCCTTAATGAATGAAATCATGCTTGTTAGTGTGAGTACTGAGAAGGACCCTAGCTTTGATCCAAATTGGTCCTACACTGTCTTCAGCGCGAGCGATTTGTCGCTTTCTTAAAAACTTTCAAAAAAAAAAAAATGTTTTGCGCGGTCCTGCGAAGACATGGGTGGAATCGCTCTTGAGATTGTGCAGCTTAGGATCACTCTCGGCCTCGAGACTCAACCCCTTTGCTTTCAAATCTTGAACTCGGATTCAGAACGTTCAAAGGACAATCATGATGGGAGGCATGTGTGGCTAGATTTGAAGCAGCCCTCGAACAAGAGGCACCAAAGTCAGATCAAGAGAATCAGATGTCATCAAAAGAAGCTTGCAAAGCTAGATCAGAAGCACCCCTCGAACTAGGGGCAAAAAATATCCGATGTGCTCGAAGAGCCAAAGGTGGATCTTTCTGCAAATCAATACAACAGCCACTCTCCTGGATACAGAGGGCTTCAATCTCAAAACCATTTGGCATGGACTTGTTACACTTTTACCCTTTGAGAGACTCGCTGGGCCGAAAACCCGGAAGGGCGACCCAGGCAAAAGTTGGGGCAAGAGAAAAATACAAAAAAAGAAAAGAAGAAAAAAAAATGCAAAAAATATACAAAACAGAAAAATGCAAAAAAAAAAAAAAGAAAAGGAAAAAAAAATGAAAAAATGAAAAAATTGAAAAGAAAGAAGAACAAAGCTTGCAAGGTCGAAAACCTGCAACAGGCGCCTTGGCAAAAGTTAGAGCATAAAAAGGAGAGGTTAATACCCGAGCGTACCTTAACCCCGAACTACGTAAGGCTTGATTCCCACCTTTGGGATACGTAGGCAACTTCATTATGAAGTCCAGCCGCAAAACACTTCAAATTCGATTATGTCCATGTGATGGTTCTGGTCTTTGTCTTCACTGTATCCGAGGGTTTGGTTGTGTTCATCACTCTGAGGACTGCCTACAATGCGCTGCGGTGCCATTCAAACAAGGGGCAACTTTCCGTTGCCATGCAGCTCTCTTCAAGCAAGGGGCAATTTTCCTTCAGATCCGAGGTGGTGCATCTCGAGAGTAGGTTTCATGCTCGCCCAACAGTGGCCGTTTGCAAAAACAATTTTTGAGAATTTTTACTGAAGTTGACTATTTTCTCGAAAATTGTTCCATCTTTTTCAAAAACTGGACCATTTCTTGGACTCAAAAAAAGGAAAATTTTCAGTGCTCATAGCCTAACTTGCATGATCTTCAAATCAAAAATCGAACAAACATGTTAATCTAACTCTCATGTCGGTCAAAATTACTTTAGCAAAAGCTCAAAAATAAAAAAATGGTCAAAATGATGAACTAGGGGCATAGTTGAGTCAGGCTTCCTGTCTTTTCCCCATTGTCAACATACTCGCCAAGAAGGGCACTCTACCTGCCAGAAGAGGGCACAACTGAAGTCAACAACAAAGGGCAGAAAGCTCCCTCATCCTCCAAACAACGAGGTATCAAGCCAAGTGCGAAGCACGCACTGGAATGGGGCCAGATATTCCATTCCCTCATCTGGACAGATCTAACCACGTCCAAACTCCCCAGCAGGGCATCATCAACCAATGTCAGCCACAGATTTGCTACACACCCAATCGTAGCGCAGCCCCTCTGAGGAAGAATCTCACTGTTGTGAACAAACGAAGAATCTATCTGAATGCTAGGGGCAAGAGCCCGCAACTTCTTGTTTATCCACCAACCACCCAGGGGAGGGATGAAAAATGAGAGATTGAAGGATAGAGAGATGTGCGATGAGAGAAAAGGTGAGCAAAAGGGTTTTTGAGAGAAAAAATGAGCCTGAGGGCCGAGTGATGTGAGAATCACAAATGAGAAAGGGTGAGAAATAATACCCGGAGAAACTGGCTCCTCGTGTATTGAGAGGTCTCTCGTCTTTGTAATACGTATGTGTGTCGTGTTTTTTGTTTTGGTTGTCTCGATTCTTGCTTTGAGTCGTTCTGAGCGTGTCTCGATGTGTCTAGGTTGTGTGCCTTTTATTTCCTTGTTGAGTCGTTTTGCTGTGTTCAGTCGTAGGCTCAATACCTGGTCGAAAACTCATCTCTCGATTTCAAAAATAAAATAGTTTTGTGCTCAGAGTGCTGTGTCATTCTCCACATTTGTGCAAAAAGGAATTTGTTCTTTCAAAAACTGCAGGGCTCAACCCAGGTCGTGTGAGAACAGTAGAACCAGGACCTATCTGAAGCTATAATGGTTCCGGACTGCCAAGCAAAAGAAAAGAGGGAAAATTGAAGCATCTGAGTGTGTTTCACCTTCAGCAAATTCCGTGATTGTACTCCGGATGTACCTCTTCAGGCCTTGTCAATGCTACCGAAGTATGAGTGCGCCTCTACCTTAAGTGTATGCCTGCTTCAAGTCAGAACGGCAATTAAAGCAGCAGCAGATGTTATCTCTTGCCAATATGAACAGGGTATACCCTTTTCGAGCTGAGTGTGTTGCAAAACCCTCTGAGAGGTAAATCGGAGACACCAGAGTACATATTTGATGCTCCTCTATTGCATAGAATATGAACTTTCATATACAGTGTTGTTGCATGTGTGCCGCGCATCGTTATGATTCATGCATAAAATATGCTTGCTTTCAAAATTGCATGGAAAATGCCCCCATACTTGCATAGAAGATGCATTTCATCGCACTATCTTGTGCATTCGCACTGTCTTGTGCACTCGCGTTGTCTAACGCATTGCGCTGTTTAGCGCATCGCACTATCTTGTGCATTCGCACTGTCTTGTGCACTCGCGTTGTCTAACGCATTGCGCTGTTTAGCGCATCGCACTATCTTGTGCATTCGCACTGTCTTGTGCACTCGCGTTGTCTAACGCATCGCGCTGTTTAGCGCATCGCACTGTCTTGTGCACTCGCGTTGTCTAATGCATTGCGCTGTTTAGCGCATCGCACTATCTTGTGCATTCGCACTGTCTTGTGCACTCACGTTGTCTAACGCATTGCGCTGTTTAGCGCATCGCACTATCTTGTGCATTCGCACTGTCTTGTGCACTCGCGTTGTCTAACGCATTGCGCTGTTTAGCGCATCGCACTGTCTTGTGCACTCGCGTTGTCTAACGCATCGCGCTATTTAGCGCATCGTACTGTCTTGTGCACTTACATGCTATATCTCACATCCACTATCTTGTGCATTCGCACTGTCTTGTGCACTCGCGTTGTCTAACGCATCGCGCTATTTAGCGCATCGTACTGTCTTGTGCACTTACATGCTATATCTCACATCCACTATCTTGTGCATTCCATTACACTCGCGCTGTTTAGCGTATCACACTGTTCTGTGCATTTCATTCGCGCTATTTTGCGCATCGCACTGTTTTGTGCATCTATGCCACATCGCACTCTCTTGTGCACCTATATAGCACTGTTTCGTGCATTCACTCTTGCATTGCACTGTTTTGTGCATCTTGTTAGCACTATCTTGTGCATTCCAACCTGTTTCGCACTATTTTGTGTATCTCCTTAGCATTGTTTTGTGCATTCACTCTGCATCACATTGTTTTGTGCACACTGTGTTTTTGCATAAATCTTGGATTTTCAAACCAGCTTCGCGTAGCGTATAAGTCCAATTTTCAAACCGGCTTCGCGTAGCGTATAAGTCCAATTATCAAAGTCTTCCTGCATATCGTTTGCATCCCGCCCCTGAACTACGCTGGTTTGATTCCTTGCAAAGGGATACGTAGGCAGCCTGCGGGCACAACCACTTATTCATTTGTATTTTGTTTGTCCAAGCCTTCGGCCTCGTCAAAAATGGGTCGTCTCTAGGCTTTGACACTCACTCCCGTCATTGTTATGACTTACGAGTTCTGTCAAAGAGGGGCAACTGTAGACACCCCATTTTTTGACCACCCACAAGACTTGGGCACTACTGATGGTTTACTTGGTGGAGAAAGGTGTGCAGGGCGCAGGTTCAGTTTCTTCGGTAAGGAGAGAGGCGAATCTCAACTTCACACCCCATTTTGAACCAAAATTATTTTGGATGGTTTTGAGACCTTAAAACCCTCTCTTTCAAAACATTTTTGAAATAAAATTCCCACGATGTTCCGACGCTCGCATTTCGGTAAATGGTGCACTTTTCGGTAAACCAAGCAAGGACAAAGTGGAGATGAATGAAAGAGAGATGAAATCTTTGAAAAATCTTTCAAAACACCTTACTTCGGGGTTTGAAGTTGAAGAGAAAAGGAGAAGAGGGGAGAAAACAAGTTGGAGAAGAGGTTCGGCATGAATCCGGGTAGAAGAGAGTCGAGCAGTCCTCGCTAAATCAAGCTCATCTATCTATACACTTGGAGTTAAGCTATGAGGCCATAACCATTGGAAAGAAGACTCCCGGGGCTTCATTTTGCACTCAAGAATCTCTCAAAACCAAGTCCGGGTGGGGGAGATATGATTGGTTGAAGTTGGGCATCATCCCGGTTGGATCGAGTCTGCGCGGCTTCACCAAAAAGGGCATAACTATTTCCACAGAAGGAATTTTAATGCAAGGTTTGCGCCATTGGAAAGCTAACTTCCGGGGCTTCAATCTGGACATCCACCGGCACTTTTTGATCTCATCAGCCACCCATCGGCACTCTATTTAGCCGACCGGCCAGTACAAATTGCAGGTCGGCAATTTATTGTGCCGACCGGCAATTTATTTGGCCGATGACCTCTTTTCATGGCCGATTTGACCCTTTTGACTCTTGCAGGCATGGTGCATGCCAGCTGTGCCAGCTGGGATGCACAGACCCAGCCCCCCGTGTATATATGTAGCTATTTTGAGCCTTTGACCCTTTTTGACCCCTCTTTTTGCACCCTTTGCTCAAGGCTTCTTGAGGAAGCTTTGATCCCTTGTCTTGGCTTCCTCAAGAAGCTTGCACCCCCAGCTTGGCTTCCTTAATAAGCCTTGCCCCCTTTGCATCCCTTGACCCTTTCTTTTTAGCTTGTCTTATAAGCTTCAAGCCCTTTTCCATTGCCTATATAAGGGAGCCTCTCCTCTCCTTTGTTGGGTTCAGCAAAATCAGAGGAAAACCTGGTGTATAAGATATATATATAATTCTCTCTCTATATCCCCCTCTCTCTCTACATTTGGGTGGGTTAAAGGGTCCAAAAGGGCCTTGATCTTGGCCATTTTCACTACAACTCATAGCATACCACCTCCACCATCCATTCCAGCCCCTTGGAGGTCATTTGCAGAGGTTGAAGGCTAGCATTCTTGGCCCAAAAGCTGCTGGAGTCATTGACTACAAGGGTAAATCCTCTTTTCCCTCTTTTGTGCTTCTTTTTGTTCAATATTCTAGCTCCTTGTGCTTGCATATTTGAGCTCTGACCAAAACTGAAAGTGTCATTTTTTTGAGCTCTATTTCATCTTTCATCAAGGGTCTTACCCTGTTTGGGATCCCCATCTTGCACTTCCTTCATTATCCCTTTGTATGCCATTTTCTTGAGTAGTATTTTTGGCCTATGAGTAATCTGTTTTGGAGCATGATGTGAACTGAGAATAGGCTTATTTTGATCCCTTATTCAACATTGAAGAAGGGCTCATCATTGTTTGGGACCTCCATGTATCACTTGCCATTGTACCCCTCTTTGGTCCCCATTTTTGCATGATTTATTAGCTTATGAAGCTTCTGTTTTTGGACTCTATTCCGAACGGAAAATGGCCCTAAAATGACCCCCTCTTCATGTTTCATTAAGGGTCTAGGGCTGTTTGAGACATCCTTGGTATACTTCATGTTATAGCCCTCTTGGTGGCCTCATTTTGCATGATGCTTTGGCCATACTTGTATCTGTTTTTGGGGCTTGTCATAAACTGTAAAACATCATATTTTTGGCCCCTCTCCAACATTGTAGAAGGGGCCTCCTGTGCTTGAGACCAGCAGCTGTGACTTGCCTCATTACCCCTCTTGCGGAGCCATTTTTGTATGCTGATTTTGCCCTATCTATGCTCACTGTTTGGCCATGCTTTGAACTGTAAAAATGCTTGTTTTAGGGCTGTCTTGCTTCTGTCTTCATACTCCATGTTCAAATTATGCATGCTTTGTATGGATGTAAGTTATTTCATGTGCCTAATCTTGGGTTTCGGGGCCTATAGCATGCATTGGGTGACATATTTCCATGTTTTGGGACCATTTGGCATCGTGTTCCAGCACTGAAATTCACATGCTTGTATGCCATCTTGCATCCCTTGCCATGCTTTGGTAGAGTTGCATTTTTGTGCCTTAGGTTTGGTTAATGCATTGTGCATGCATTCCATGTATTGTGTTGCCTTACTTGCCGCATTATGGCCACTGTTTTGGACCTAGTAGAGAGCTGTCCAAGTTAGTGTAAGACCATCCTTTGCATGTCGATGCATGCTCACCTTGTGTGTTGTTGCATACTTGTCTGTTGTTGCATGTTTAGGTTGCGCGCCTAGCATACATTGTTCATTTGCATGTTCATGTTGCATACTTAGCCTCTATGCCTAGGTTGCATTTCATTAAGCATGCATCCCTTGCCTCTTGATTAATCATGATAGAGGTTGGGGCTCTTTGATGTGTTTTGTGCTTGCATTTCATTTGATATCAGAGTTGCTAACTTGGCTTTTGGGCCATCATGCATTGAAATGTGTGATTGATGGCCCGGGGGTCGAGGGCCATGCTCCCTTGAGTCCATTGCATGATAGGGAGTGTGTCCATGCACACATTTGCTTGAAATTCCATGCCATACACTGCCTGTCCTCTGTTGCTGTCAAAACTGTTTTCTGCAGGAAGTTTCTGCCGACCGGCAACATACAGTGCCGACCAGCCATTTATGAATGGCCGATAGCTTCATCAGCAGCCGATGGACATTCTTCATGGCCGGCGGGCATTTCCTCCAGTCGATGGTATTCTACAGTGTGTAAGGAACATGTCCCAGGACTTTGGCAGTCTTTGGAGAGGCAGGGCAGTGTAAACAGAGGCAGCAGTGGCATGGTGCGGGTTTTCCGGGCGAGTCGGACTCGAGTATGCATCATTCGCGCATCCCGAGGCGGGGCTGTGGCCACCTCCTTTCTGCATTCAATTTGTTAATTAATTAGAAATTATGCAATAATTAATTTAGCAATTTGTTATTTGGACTGTATATTCTTTTGGTCCCTCCGAGTGAGGGCATATTTGTAATAAGTGTGCGTGAGTGTGTGTATGTCTTCCAATCCCACGTCTTTCTTCCCTTTTATTTACCTGCTTATGATGGTAGATTAGGGCATATTTTAATTAGCATACCTTATGCTATGCACGTGTGCATTCATACATTTATCTTGCATGCACCGGGCTCGGCGCATCATGCTAACTGCATTGTATTTCAATTCCAAATTGAATACATGTTATCTGTTGCATTTCACATGCCATGTTTAGGATAGTCGAGCCTGCCTAGATTGCATCTTTGCATGTGTTGCATTAGCCATCTTAACATGAACTAGGATCATGCATATGATTACTAACTAGTTTCTGTTTTGGCTTGGAGTACTAGGTGAGCTTTTATGCTTTAGCATACCGTATGCATGTGAGTGTTGCCATAATTGCATGATTACCATGAGGCTAGCTGCTTATGTGATATAACTGCTTGAATGCCTGTGGATGGAGGTTGAATTACCTAAATTGGAATAATGCATTAAAACTGTGAGTT